>JAYEPQ010000007.1:45163734-45753734 GCA_036321105.1 Dracaena cambodiana
TACATATATATATATATGTATATATACCTATACATATATATATTATATATATATATATATATATATATATATATATATATATATATATATATATATATATATATATATATATATATATATATATATATATATATATATATATATATATATATATATATATATATAAATATATATATATATATATATATATATATATATATATATATATGTATATATATGTATATATACCTATACATATAATATATATATATATATATATATATATATATATATATATATATATATATATATATATATATATTATATATATAATATATATATATATACCTATATATATATATATAATATATATATATATATATATATATATATATATATATAATATATATATATATATATATATATATATATATATATATATATATATATATATATATATATATATATATATATATGTATATATATGTATATATACCTATACATATATATATATATATATATATAATATATATATATATATATATATATATATATACCTATATATATATATATATATATATATATATATATATATATATATATATATATATATATATATATATATATATATATATATATATATATATATATATATATATATATGTATATATATATATGTATAAATATTTATGTATGTATATAATGTATGTATATATATATATGTATGTATATATGTATGTATATATATATATGTATGTATATATGTATGTATATATATATATATGTATGTATATATGTATGTATATATATATATATATATATATATATATATATATATATATATATATATATATATATATATATATATATATATATATATATATATATATATATATATATATATGGGATTACTGTAGGTGAGCTGCCAGTCCAGAAAAAGTTACGTGAGTTAGCGGCAAAATTATAATGATCCAATTATTTTTCTTCAATTTTTTTTACAATTACTATCTCTATATCCTTAATTTCTTTCAGATTAAATTTCATAAATTTTGAAGTTTATTTACTCTTTCATCAAGTGCATACAAAATATTTTATTCATTGAAAATCGTTAATTTTGTGTCAACTTGATGGAGGACCAAATCAAAACTAAAATTCAAGAAATTGGGTATGAGTGAATCCTAGGGGGTCGAGATCATAATCCAAAAGAATTTTTTTTAAAAAATTATTGGAGATAGTAGAAATGAACTGCAGCTCAGGTAATTTGCGTGAGCTGTCAGCTCATTTCCATTTCTCTCTCTCTCTCTCTCTCTCTCTATATATATATATATATATATATATATATATATATATATAGGGATTACTGTAGGTGAGTCGCCAACTCAGGAAAGGTTACGTAAGCTAGCGGGAAAATTATAATCATCCAATGATTTTTCTGCAATTTTTCTTTATAATTACTATCTCTAAATGCTTAACTTTTTTCGGATTAAATTTTATAAATTTTGGAGTTTATTTACCATTTCATCAAGTGCATACAAAATGTTGTATACATTGAAAATCGTTAATTTTGTGTTAACTTGATGGAGGACCAAATCAAAACTAAAACCCAAAAAATTGGGTATGAGTGAACCCTAAGGGGTCGAGATCATAATTCAAAAAAAAAAATTTAAAAAGATTGTTGGAGATATTGGAAATGAACTGCAGTTAAGGTAACTTGCGTGAGCTGTTAGCTCATCTCCATTTTTCTCATATATATATATATATATATATATATATATATATATATATATATATATATATATATATATATATATATATATATATATAAGCTTTTGTGCAGTATGACGTTTGAATTGTGGTAAAAGCAATTAGTTTTTTCCTTGTGATATCTTTGTGACGATTTTGATTCCTTTGCTTTGCAGATGGTAATTGTTAATTATTTGTTGGCACGAATATTTGATTGTTAGATTTATGGATGCTAATTGTTAGTTTTGATTTCTCTATAGATAGTTAGCTGCTGATTGAGAAAATGGGTAATAATTGAGGTATTTTCTAATTTCTAGTGCAAATTTTTGGGCTATAACGTAGCTAATTTTTGAGGACTTTCTAATATTCCGTGGGCGCAAGTGTAATTGACTTAGCACAGAAGTAAAGTTAGGGTTTGAGGGTGAGGGAATTGGGAATTTTAGGGAAGAACAAAAGGAATTATAGTTTTGGTGGGAATTTGAGGAAATTAGGAATAAAATTATAAGATAGATTTATGCCTCGTCGCTCACGGGATCTCTTAAACACTCTCAATAAATTTATAATGAAAGTGTAGTTGGTGGCAGCAAGGAGAAGAGGTGAGTCATGTGTAGGGATGATAATGGATGCATTACGGGTCAATTTTTAATTTGCGCTATATAAAATTTTGAATTAAAAATAAAAAATTTATTTTTCTAATTCAGTTTTTTGTACAGTGAGGACCCTCTACTCCCGGGTGCGAGGTAATTTATAGAGTGATGTGTAGTATTAAAAATCCTACTATTCATTTCCCTCTATACTATCCAGCAAAATGTTGTAGTCAGGTCCTAACCCTTCGTATCTCATCATCACACTTATCTAGCTTTTTACAAAATTTTTAGTGGTGTGTATCATTAAAATGTTTAATTGTTGTTGTTGTGCTTCCCACTTGTTGTGCACTGGGTGGAAGAATGGTGAAGGATATGTGCCTTATCGAAATCAGATGATCGTCAACAAGAGGAGTACAGAGCCTGCGATGCAAGCAATGGACCTATTAAATCACTTGCCATGATCGGCAGGCTGAGCCATAACAGTTGTAGTCTCTCACAGGGAGGCACTCTATGATCAGCTCCAAGTGATGCACAGTGATTTCATATCCATGCTATGTATTTTTCTCTGTTGGTAGAAGAGCCGACACTATTATAACTGCTTACATTCACATGTTCACATGTTGAGGACCAGATTGAACTTGAGAGTTGAGAAAACACGAGCTGAGATCATTCCAACTCTTCAAGATTGTTTTCATTGACAATTCTGCTCCATGCAAGTCAGTTATAGAACAAACCAAATCCATTTGCATGGAGCATGGAAGCATCATTATCCTTTTAGATGTTCGCCATGTTTCCGAATTAAGATTCAAGCTCATCTCTCTAGAAATCCTAGATTCTAGAAGGGTTCACATTCGAGATAAAAAATAATTGTGTGGAAGTTTCCAAAGATACACTTATCAAGCTAAGTCCTAGAAGTTTAACAATTTGTACACGTCACATAATTTAAATATTAGAGATTGAATTTCATATTCTTAATCATCCATCCAAGTTCGTAGCTTAATACATATCACAAGTTGGCAATGTCAATTGAGATATCTACTTTAGATGTTAAGATATTATCTAATTCATCATTTAATGCATCTAGTTATAAAGCAAATTATTGTTATTAAATTCAACAATAAAAGTTGATAGTCTTGTTTCATCAGGCCTTGTTCTACTCGTTGATAAAAAAAAAAAAATGCATACTTTACATATAATTGGAACAAGATTCGTAATTGCTCATTAAAACGTAAAAGAACAAAAAATTATCTTGAAAAAGAAAATTAATATGAAATAATCGAGAGTACTTACATAATTTAGATAGTGAATTTTAGCTCTTCTTGATTTATTAGAACAAGAAAATCAATAAAGAGACAGAGATCGCCATCATTCTAATAAAGAAAACTAATGAAAAAAAAAACAATGGAACGTTCTTACATATTTAGAGACAGTGATCAAGATTAATTCTCATTAAAAAAAAAAAAACGAACACCATGTCGTAAGTAATAGTTCTATTAAAGTTCCATCTCATGATCACGCAGCCTCGTCGTCACCGGCTCCCTCCAACTTGTCTCCCTCTGCCGTGCTGGCATTTCTTGCTGCTGAGCCTGCAGAAGCAGTAGACGACGGCCTAGAAGTCGATGTCGTCGGTGGCGCTGAACGGTGGCGATCATCATCATCCTGTTGAGGGTGCTGCCGTTTTTTTTCAAGACGGCGTCGCAGTCTTTCCCTTAATCCAGCTTTCTTGGACGTTGGACCGGCTGCAGATGATCCTTGTCTTGATGAGGTTGAGGGCTCGCCAGAAGAATCATGTATGCCTGCAGCTGGTGGCATATTTCGAAGGATTTGGTTCGCCAACACGACAACCTCAGCCTCCTCCTTGGCACCGGCGACTGCGGTGGAGATTAGTGAGAGGGAAGCAGTAGATGATGCCGTCGACGAGTAGGCCACTACTTGGCTCGCCAGAGTCGGACTCAGTTTGCAGGCTTCGACGAGCATGGAAGTGAGAGCACGACTGAAATGAGGCTGAGGATATGGAGGCCGAGGCGGTCGGGGGGCTGACGAGGATGTTGAAGGTAAGGAGGAATTACGTGGACGAGGAGTCCATGGAAAGGTTGCGGAAGAAGTTGGAGAGTTCTCGATCCTGCAGTTCTGCAGGTTGTTGTTGCTGCGAGGTTGAGGTTGAGGTTGCTGCATGGGTGCAGGGGAGGGGGCTGGCGAGGATGAGGGCAACAACCGACGAGAGGTTGAGGGTCTCTTTCTTCGAGGCATGGTGATCACCAAGTAATTGATCTTGTTCTTGATTCTTGAGAGAGAAGGAGAAGTTGGAGAGAAGAATCTTGATGAGAGAGAGAGAGAGAGAGAGAGAGAGAGAGAGAGAGAGAGATATAAAGATTAATTGTGGAATCGGAACATTTTTAGATACTTTTGGAAAAAATACACACATATATATTATTTGGAGAATGTAGTGTGCTCATTACCTCGATAAATTTGGTTACAGCAGGTTTCTAAAACATATAAAATTGATTTTTTTTAATATTTTACTTATATTCGCATCTCCTCAACGTCGGACCTCTCGAATTGACTTGATGCTCGTACACGACGGATGGAGAAAGGAGGACACATGGCTGAAATCGCGACTTTCGGCTTCCAGCATGGTCAGAAATGACATACTGACTTGGCAATTTGACTTGGCAATTGAAAAGATATCAACTTTTTTGGAAGACGAATGGAGAGGAAATTCACAACTCAGATATTTTTATCTCAATTTATTTGCTCTTTCAACTTTAACTTGAGAGTTCGTTGAAGTCCAATCACTATATGATTACATTTATGCTACGTTTCCGACAATGTTGAAAATAACGCATTATAAAACTCATTATATTGCGTTATGAAACCTAACAGAAAACCAACGTTACTTAACAGTCGAAAGTAACCCAATGCACCGTAACGGTGCATTTTTTATGTTATTTTACATTATGTTACAATTTCTTACTTGTTGATTAAATTGAATGCTCAGCTAATCTAAAATAAATAATTAAAAATAATATAAATTGAGCATTATAAAATATAAATTACAATAATGATAATAATTAAAAACAAATTTAAAATCTTAATTTCTTATTTAGATGATGACTGAAATTATGAGTATGAATGTAATTTAATTTATGAAGATAAATATGAGAACTATTGTAAAACTAGTTAGAAATTTAGAATTAAAACTGGGATATAATTTTTTATATTTTCTTTTAGAAATTTTAATTCAATTTTTAATTTATAAAATTAATTTTATACAGTTTTATATTTTTTTAATTAAATAAATAGAAAATCGTGTAATCTACGTTAAGCGTTATGCTATATGCTATATAACCTAAAAAAGACAAAATGTTACGTTACCGTTATCATTATTTTAAATATTGGTTTCTGGTATATTAGAGACATAGGAACCAGGCGTATTAAATGTGACCTCTTAGGCTGTGTTTGGATTGAGGGAAAATAAAGAAAAGAAATGAAAAAGAAAGGGAAAGTTACTCTCCACTATTTGGTTAGAGGGAAAATTAGAAAGAAAATAAAAAGGAAAGAAAGTGAGAGAAAATGTATTAGATTTTTTTTCTTTTTTTTTTTCCTTTTTTTCCTTGAACCCATGAGAAAATGAAAGAAAATAAAAATTGAGAGTAAAAGGAAAAAAGGAGAGCAATTTCTGGAGAAATTTCTTTGTAATTTTAGTCCCGAGATATTTTTAATGTTTGTGAAGTTTGAACCTTTTGCTTATTATATACTTAATTATTTAAAAATTAAAAATTATATCAATGATATATAAATTAATATTAAAATTTTCTATAGTTTAATTAAAATTATATTTTCCTCTTAATTTTCTATTGAGCAACCAAATATAAGAAACTGCTTTGTTCTAAAATTTACTTGAGATTTTCTTTTTCATTTTCTTTCTAACCATACATAAAAAAGAAAACCAATTTTCATATTATTTTCTTTTCTTTTCTCTTTCCCTTTCCTTTTCTTTTCTTTTCCTTCATTTTCCCTCAATCGAAACGTAGCCTTAATGTCTATGGAGAAATTGTTCTTAGACAAATGACATGGATTTGCCGACTTAATTAGCATTGACACAGTTCAGGTAATAGCGTCTTATTAGAGAATCCATAGTCGATCCCCAAGCTATTCTTCACTCGAATTTTTAGGTAGATTTTGGATAGATGGATTGTTTGCAGAAACTCCGACAAGGGCTCGATTATGAGAGTTACTAAGTGGTATATTTGGTTGTAGAGAAATAATCATATTTTTTATAATATTTTATTTGTAATATCTATTTATTGTCGTATTGATACTATTGCTCTTTTTTGGATAGGGACCGATCTTTTGTTGCAGCAGTGATCATCGCTTAGGAAGATACTTAGGTGGCGCATGCATGATTCTTTCAATTCTGAATAGTTCTATTGCTATTTATTTTGTTTTGTTTTAGTAGATAGTGTTGGATTATTATCCAACATTGGCCCATATATATGTGAAATAATCATGTATTGTAAACTGTCTAATATGGTTGGATCCAATTAAAAGTGATCTAATTAAATTGGGTTTTAATGTATTTAATATGATGTGGGTCTTTTATGTGTAAAAACCTAATGGGTAATTTCTGATTTTATGATGGGCTAAATTAGAAATACTCATAGACATATTTGTATATAAAAAGACGGTTATGGTCCCAGATCACACGTGACTTTGATTTTTTTCTGTTTTCCATCGACAGAGAGAAACTAGAGAGAAAAGTTATAAGGGTTTTCTTAGAAAAACGTGTAGATCTGGAAGGCCAATCGTACGGCTCTACAACGTGATTATTTGTTGTGCATTAAGGTACGCTTCCGCATATTTTATTTATAATTTCTTGGTGATTTGACATAAAGATCTATTGTATAATTTTCGTATGGTATCTAACAGATAGTCCTCTTCTTATAAAGGGATCTTTTATGTATCTATAACTTATAATTCTAACATAGTTTTAAACTCTGATTAATAAAATACTGGAGACTAAACTATCACTTATGTTAGAAAAAGAAAGAAAACTAGTCGTTCAATGGACAAACATATAAAATAAAATTCTTATGGGGGCACACTTTTGTTTGCCTAGTTCCTTTCTCTATTGATTTTTGGTTCATCTCAAATATTTGTTCTAGATGTACAATTTTCTCAAAGAGCACACAACCAATTCTAGATACCAACATAAATCACTATTAATATACGAGGACACACATTAGCAAAAAGAATAACTCAGTGCACGATATATATTTATTTTTAGTTAACAAAACTGCATATCTTCCTACAATGTCGATACCTGTGAAATCTCTTGTATTTGATTTATTACTACGTAGAAAGTCATATGAGATGTTACCAAGGAGTTGAAGTATTGATTTACTTCTAAATCTATTTTAATATGGAGTTGAATAAGTAAGTCTTCTCAAAAAGTGATTGGGCCCAATACGGTCCAACCTCTAAACAATGGGCCTGAGCCCACTCATATGAACTAGGTGAAAGAAGAGGCTGATTTGAAGTTCTCCACTCAATTGCATTTGTACACCACACTCAAGGGAAATTCTATTTGAACAAACTACCTTGCTTAGTGAGCCCACCTTCTGAAGTTGTAAAAAAATTATAAGTTTAAATTTGTAGACACTAATTAACTCCAATCTAGTTGCTGTGATGGGTCGTAGAAAATAGCAATAGATAAACACGTACTTGCTGAAAATGTAATTGAGTAGCGGGCAAGATTTCGGAGAGTTATGACTCAGTTAAGCCGCTAGATAGAGTTAACCCCGCCAGGTAACGATTTGACCGAGCCGGGTGATCATAAAACCTGGACCATATGGATATGGTCCTAATTTAATCATCCTGAACAAGCCAGAATAGTTAATCCTAACAAGAGGATAATGATGACTATAGTACTTCTGTAAGTTATTAGAGTTATTAGAAATCAGTTATAAAATCAATTAAGATTTAATAAGTAGCATGTATTAAAATGCATAGTCCAGCTAATTAATCTAACTAGTGTAATAATAAGAGCTAATGGACTTGTAGGAGTGCAGGTTGCAAAAGTGGAACATATCATGTCATGACTAACATGGGGAGTTTCCAAATGAGCACACCATTTTTCCTGGTGAGCCCACTTTATCACTGTTCGGACTTTGAGTCCGGACAAAAAAATTACTGAGAAGTTGGCTCACTAGGGAAATTTGTGTGCTCCTTTGGAAACTCCCCTAACATGACCGGCATGCATGACATGGCTGATCCTTGAACTCTTACATGACCAAGCTTGCACGGACATGAAACTGACATGACATGGACTCGCGACACGACATGGTGCCTGATATTGGACTTGTTAATGTTATATGATAATTGACGTATATCTAGATGTAAATTACCTTAGCACATGATATACTATAGACATGATAAATTCTGGGGCAAAATATCATGATGATTATCTAGGTTATTCCGATTACTTGATCAATAATATTAGTGGGATATTCATGTAAAGGATCGTAACATGACTTGTTACTTGATTCATGATTTCTTGAGATGATTTGTGCATGCCTACATGTCCCGAATTACTCATGTATAACATATTTCAAATAAAATATGGTTGGAAAAACCTTCATAATAGACAAAAACTATATTGTATGAAGAATCGTATAAAAACTTGTACTGCAACAACGTGGGTGGTATCGGACCACCATATTATGATTAGTAGCCTAACAGGATTTGTCTGTGGCTAACCTTGCAACAAGGAATTAATGAGAATGATAGTATCTAGCAATATAACATAGTTCAGTTTATACATGTACTAAGATCCAAATATATACGGGCATTTATATGAAATAGAAAATTAGCATCATCTTGTCTATACCTCTAGTTTCAATAAATTGACTTAGACGTGGACCTAGATTTGGATTGTGATACATGTACTTGACCCATGCATCTGTGCATGACCCAATATGATTATTTGGTTGACTTATTGTTTACATGTGTTATATATGTGAGATATGATACCGATACTATTATTTACTATTATTTGACACAGGACAAGAGACACGCGCACACACTCTTTTTTTTTTCGTACTATGATAGTACGCTTGTACTTCTATATATTATACTTGTCAAGTTTAATCTCTCGAGTTCTAAATCCTAAATTGAAGCATTTATGGAGTCGCTCGCTTCCATTGTTGGTTCATGTCGGGGTCGGATAGCTATACTTTATGCAGTTAGAAAGACCACCTGATGGAGTTTTGTCCATCGCACCATGATAAGCAAAATAGGTTTTCCCTAGATGTTTTGGACTTGGCAGTGGTTAATAGGAGCCAGTGCCCGGTCTTATTCTTATCATCATTTCCATGGTCGTGGAGCATACGAGGCAATAACATTTTACTGTCACCACACCCAAACATGGCCTACATTGCGAGGAGTATGGCCAGGAGAATTACGAGACCAAACAGTGTGAGTTACACAGAGAGGACCGACCTATATGGACCAACTAGTACATTCTGAATATAGTTACAGACATAATTATTCAACGCCTGATCAGATTCAATTTGTTTTTGTCTTATGTTATGGACCTCAGAGGGCCACGACGCAACATTCACTACAAGAAAATGGGGTATTTTGCGATGGTTGGTAAGCGTTGCCTTAGATATCTAAACCGTTGCTAAATTTATTTGCAACGGTTTTAAAATCCATTGTGCTTGCCAGCGTTGCAAATAATAATAGCAACGGTTTCGATTAAATATTGCTACGGTTGTTTGAACTGTTCCGTAAGAGTATATTTACAACGGTTACACATAGCCGTTACGATCTTTAATAGTAACGGTTATTATAACTGTAGCATTAAACCGTTGCAACTCAATAGTAACAGTTGTAGATAAATGTTACAACATTCTTGCAACATTTATCAGAAATTGTTGCAATTCGTACTAACCTTTTACAATATTTATGTAAACCGTTGCCAATTAAATTTGTCTATTACAATGGTTTAAACAACCGTTGCTAGTTATGCATATTTTTAATAATGGTTATAGAAACTTGTTGCCAATTGAACTTGTCTATTACATTGGTTGTAAAAACCGTTGCTAATTATACCTTTTTATTACAATGGTTTTAAAAACTGTTGCTGTAGGTTATATTAATTTGCAATAGTTTAAAACCGTTACTAATTTATTGATAACTGTTAGCAAAACAATGTTGCATACTGAATAACAATACTTACTAGTAACCGTTGCTAACTTTTTTGCAATTTTTATGAGATATCACAAGTAACAAATTGTAACATTTACATAACCGTTGCGATTATAAATATATATCTGGCACACATTATATTATTCCCTGTACACAAATATAATTCCCTGTACACAAATATAATTACCAAATATTCAACAAATGTACATCAACAACAATAACACACCAACATAATTACCAAATATTCATCAAATGTACATCAACAACAACAACATGAGTCCTTTTAAATATCTCCAACTTGTTGGACTAGGCATTCACATATGAAATAGATATTAGAAATTTAAATAGAATACTAAAGACACAAATAAAGTTAATGATCGTAACATACAGAATAACGTTCAAAAAAATTAAATACAAACAATTGCTCTAAATAAAAAACTACAAATTGAACTCAAAATCAGAACTATAGAGGTTCTTTTGTTCTAAATCAAAAACTACAAATTGAACTCAAAATCATAACTATGGATGTTCTTACATTAATATCAAAATGTACTTAATAAGTTCTACTAGATGAAATTAAATAAAAACTTCATGCATTGTCATTTTCCATGCCGTTAGCATCTTTGCCTCTTTCTATATTAGGATTACCATCATCTTGGCCCACCTACAAAACAAATTTATAAGAATAATTAGAATAATAAAACTTGAAACTATATACACACATACTATATGAATTCATAAAAAATATAAATTAAACGAATTAAAAACTTGCATTTATAATAAATGAAACTGAGATTTACAAAAATAACTAACCTGGTCAGAATTATCTGTGTCAGTAGATGTATACTGTTTTAGTTTCTAAAAGGCACTTTCTCCTTGAAGATGCTGTGAGACAGTAGGTAGAGAACTAGTAAATGAATCCGATATCTGGATATTTGGATTAACTTGCTTTATTTGAGCTAATATGTCTTGCAATCCATTCATCATCATTTCATACTTCCTCTCCATTTCAGCTACTCTCTGTTCTCTAGCAAGTAGTTCTGTGATGACATCATTAGATAGAGAGGTCGTTGTTGGTTTTCCTAAATTTGATTGTGTAACACCCTTTCCATATTGTGGTACTCGGCCGGGATGGTATTTGAATACTTTCTCTATAAATTTGTCCCTGGCTATTTTGTTTTCGGATGTTTCTGATGACTGTGCAGTTATCTGGTCTAACTCAGACTTCAAATAATATAGAAAAATTATAATAATATTTTTAAATTTAACATTCCATATATATATTTGGAAATGAAAAAAAATAATTCAAGATACCTTAGTTTCATTATCAATATTTAATGTTCCATCTTTTCTCTTGTGAGTCAAGATAAACATGTCTACTTCATCTGGTGATTTCTCATTTGACTGTCTCTTCTTCTATTGAATAAGTACAAACCTAAATAAATTAATATTTCAAAATTTTATTTTCATAAGTGTATTAAAAAAATTTAAAATATACATGTTCCTCTCGAACTCTAGCAAAACTTTTAGAACCCACTGTATGCGTATATTTTGACATTTTCCTATTGTTAGTGTTCTTCTCACTTTCAGCCTACAATCAAATTGAAGATAAGAATCGTATGCATGTATAAATTTAATTTGATAATTAACTTATAGATTCTATAAGTAAGATTATGTACCTTAGATTTCTCTGAACTCCAATACTTTACCATGTGCTTCCATTGTTGCATTGGTACTGAAATGGGTCGATCATTGATTGCAGCTGATCTCCGTGTGTGAGGGTTAAAGTGTTTCTTTTTCAATCTACTTTTCCAACACCGCCATGCTGATCCAATTGTAATTAATACCCATTTTTTTGCAGCTTCGTCAATAATAAACTTTTCCTGCAACATAATAATTTATAATTATCAACTTATAATGGACATGTAGATAAATATCACAGTTTTGTACACAAATATTACATTAACCATTTTCCACAATTCAGTTTTTGTTTCCTTGGAGACTGCATGCCAGGTCTCAATGTCCAAAGGGAGTAACATTGCATTCCGAGCTAATGTTCCCAAATACGAACTTAAATTTGTAACATCCTTACTTGGACCAATTGGCTGGTTCTTATCATTTAAAATAATGACTGGTCGAGCACTCTCATTTCTCCCTACTATCTTCAAGCATCTAGTTTCTTTCCTGACATTCCTCTCTGAAAGAATTTATTCCACAATAAAAATCTAAAAGTTAGAATACTAGTTAAAAAAATTATACAAATTTCAAAAAATTACAATCTCAAGTATTACTAAATTACTAGCATTTACCTTTATTGATTGTGTTGATATCTCCGGATGTAGATGGATGTGCATCATCTTGGGTATTTGGGTTAGAAGATTGAACTCCATTTTCTTCTTCATTTGATTCTAAACCATCAGACTTTTGATTGTTCTCTGCATTCTCAACATCATGATCACTAGAACTTGAGAAATCAGTGCTATAGTCAGAATCTGATCCCGTGCCACTAGTAATATGAGAATTTATACTCCGTCGAGACCAAATTGGAATCGTACATTTTCGTTGACTTGCATGTTCTAATATTTTTTGTTTACCTTTGCTAGAATATATTCTTTTATTTGAAAAGAAAATAGTTCATATAAACTAAAATTTTTCTGTAAGAAGAAATAGTATACATATGGAATAAATTGAATCAATTAGAATTTATTCTTTAATTTTAAAATAAAATAGTTCACATAAACTTAATCGTTTTTTTAAACCATACTGCCACTCGCCCATGATAATTATGGAGTATTATCCTAGGTCTTGCTACTATACATATATATGTTTGTCGAGTTTGTGTTGTACATTAGCTGCTATAGCAATAATTTTTCTTTTCATGACTTGTGTTTTATTTATTTTTTTTCCTTCTTTTTTTTTCTTTATTTTTTTCTGCATATTTTCATGCATGTAATTAGAGTTGGAGGCAAGGCGAGACAAAATTAACCAACAAGAGAATTATTTCTAATTACATTTAGAGTGGAGGCATCTCTGCTTTACATGCATGACAGTATATATGCAGAGACGTGATGCCAGTATATATTATTTCTAATTTACACTCGTGTATAATGCATGACAGTATATATTTAAAAATATTATACATACCAGAGTGGAGGCGTCTCTGTAGCGCAATGCAGACGGAGCGGAGGCGGGCGGAGGCGGGCTGGAGGCGGACTGCAGTGGAGGCGGAGCGGCGGGGCGATGCAAACGGAGCGAAGACGGGGCTGAGGGGGGCCGGAGGTGAACCGCAGTGGAGGCTGGGCCGATGCAGACGAAGCTCCGGCAGGATCGAGGGGGGCCGGAGGCAGACTGTCGGGGCGGAGGCGGGGCCAGATGCGGGGCCGGATGCTGGGCGATGCAGTCGGGTCGATGCACTGTGGAAGGGGGCCGGATGCGGGGCGATGCAGTCGGGGCGGAGGCGGACCGGACGCTGACCGGAGGCGGGCGGAGGCGGACCGGAGGTGGGGCGGTGGGCCGATGCGGACGGAGCTCCGGCGGGAGGAGCCGGGGCTGGACAGTGAGCGGAGGCGGGCAGTTTGGATGCACGGTTTTCAGGGAGAGAGATAAAACGGGAATTAGGGTTTGGGAGATAAAACGTCGTGGGAGATAAATCTAGTATTTATAATAAATAAGTTTTTTAATTTTAAATAATATTAAAAGTTTAGTTTTTAAATACTAATATCTCATTTAAAATATAAGTTAATTATATAGCTTATATAGAAATTAAGTTAATTTATTTATGTTTAAAAATATTTCTTAAAAAACAAAATTACTATTACATATTATATATTTCTAAAACATATATAACATATTTGAAGAATTGAAACCTACATCTATTTAAAATAATATATATATATATATATATATATATATATATATATATATATATATATATATATATATATATATATATATATATATATATATATATATATATATATATATATATATATATATATATATATATATAAACATATAGATTTATACTTCATCTTGAAGATGTTGAGTAAGTTTTGTTTAATATTGAGTGAAAATTCCTACAGATTAAAAAGTATCTGAAAAAAATAATTCGTACTCTATGTTTGAAACCGAGTAAATTCTTATATTCAACCACATGCATGGAAGCATATATAGTTTTTAATTAGAGTTGTGATATTAGTAATGTGAATTAAATATATTTTATGCACAAATAGTGCATTCTCAGTTCGTGAGACAACTTAATTATTTTAAAATATATATAATATTTTTACTTTTAATTTTTTTTATCTTTTAAAAATGATGCACAAGAAAAATAAAAAAGTGAAAAAATACAAAATAAAGGAATAATTTATGTTAAATATTTTTTATTTCACAATTTTTTTATTTCTAATTATATGGTTAAATGGATAAGCTAACGACTAAATTTTATGTATATGTAAAGTTTTCGTAAATATCACTACATGTTATATTGGGATATATGATTCTAAATTAAACTTAAATGGTACAAAAATTATATATATATATATATATATATATATATATATATATATATATATATATATATATATATATATATATATATATATATATATATACTTAATTAATAAATAATTATTTTTATTTTTGGATAATCAAATTATTTCCGAATATTTTATTTAGCAACACTTTTGAACCCATTGTATATGAAACGTTGCAGATGATTGAATTTATTATTACAGTTATATTGACCATTATTAAATTTTAATATTTAGAAACGATTCTTAAAACGTTGAATCAAAATTGTTACAAAAAAAATGATACTTTGTAACAATTCTTTAAGCCGTTACACAATAATTATTTAGCAACAACTAAATATGCATTGCAACATAAACGTGACAAATAAGCTATCTTTTGCAACATTTTCTTAAAACATTGTAAAATATAATATATCGAAACGATTTTAGAAGAGTTACATAGTAACCATTACAAAATAAAGATCAATTGTAACGGTTAATTTAAGTATTACTAAATATATTATATTACAATAATTTTAAAACTGTTGCACAAAAACCATTGCCAAAAACCCCTTTTCTTGTAACAATTGTTTAAACCGTTACAAAATAATTATTTAGTAACAGCTAAAAAAGCGTTACACCATAAATGTGACAAATAAGATATTTTTCGCAACATTTGTTTAAACATATTGTAAAATATAATATATCAATACGGTTTAAGAAGTGTTACGTAGTAACCATTGCAAAATAAAGATTTATTGTAACGGTTAATTTAAGCATTACTAAATGTATTATATTACAATGGTTTTAAAACTGTTGTACGATAACCATTGCAAAATATCCCATTTTCTTGTAGTGATTATCAGCGATGATGAGCTAGTAATAGAGCGAAGGAGGTCCTAACTGTAATTGGTGGTGGCAAGCGCCTATGATATTTGAGACACCTTGGTTCAGTCTTCCTTAATTATATGTTGTACTCAAACTTTTTATGTATTTCGTGCTCTTTTGTCTCATACCACGTACATTATTTCGGTATCTATAGTGGACATACCTATGTATTCAACTGTGCATGTACATATTTCATGTTATGAATAATGTAGTATCTTCTTTATATTCATGATATAGCAAATATAATTTAGTATTATTTTTTATTGCCAACTCGACTCTCAATTTGTACTGTGAAAACAATTTAACGTCTCGTGCAAGTCAGTTATTTTTCAGCATGCTCGTCGAATAACGCACTCTGTTTTTGAGAATAGCTGAAAAACGGGACATTACAAATAGTCTCATAAATTAGGATTTTTAATAAGGAGACGAAAGAGAAGATAGAGAAGATATAGGACCTAGGGTTTGTCATGGGATTCATGAAGTAAGGCAAGTATACTCTTGTAAACTCAAAGTCATATATACTCTCTCATTACGCGATCTCTTTCGTGGATTGATAGGACAACATTAATCATCGTGTTGTTACAGTACTCGTGCTTCATTATATTTCTTTCTGTCATCTATTTTCTATTATTAATCTTGTCAATTATCATTGTCATAATATGATTGTTTCTGAGTTTGTAGATTATCGGAATACCACCAATATTGCTATAAATTCAACAAAACCCTCTTGTCGGAAGTCAAACTTAAAACCTTATATGAAGGAATGAGATGTTGAAAACAAGGTAAATCCCGTGTTCATTAACGCATTGTTTTTGCGACTATGTAGTTTTCTAAAAACTAAATGGTTCGCAAGACTCTTCTACAAATTAAAATTTCCATTGATATTTTGTTTGGATACTAAGAAAAAATCATGCTTGTTTTTGTAATTTATCAGAGTTTGAAGGTTGTGTGAACGAACTTTCAATATGCTGCAGAATGATATTGTTTATATAGAGAGAGAAACGGAAAATTCACTGGCGATGAAGGGAGTTCCTTCACTGTCACTTAGGTCGCCCAATACAATTATTACACATCGCGTCATTTAAGGTAACAAATAAAAGAACTCACTTAATTAACAGCCATTTGAGTGGCGCCACGTGTAATAATTGTATTTGGCCATTTAAGCAGCGATGAAGGAATTCACTTCTCCATCAGTGAATTTTCCGTTTACTCATATATATATATATATATATATATATATAGAGAGAGAGAGAGAGAGAGAGAGAGAGAGTAATGGAAATAAGCTGAAAGATAATGCAAGTTACCTAAGCTACAACTCATTTCCACTATTTCTAATAATTTATTTTAAAAAAAATCTTGTGAATTATGATCTCGACCTCCTAAAGTTCACTCATACCCAATTTCTTGAGTTTTACTTTTGATTTGGTTCTCTATCTGGTGATACAAAATTAACGGTTTTCAATGAATATATCATTTTGTATCCACTTGATGAAAGAGTAAATGAAGAGTGAAACTTATGAAATTTGATCTAAAAGAAGTTAAGCATGTAGAAATACTAATTCCAAAAAAAATTTGAAAAAAAGATTATTGCATTACTATATTTTTTTCATTAGCTCACGTAACTTTTCTTGAGCTGGCGGCTCACCTACAGTAAACACACACACACACACACACACACATATATATATATATATATATATATATATATATATATATATATATATATATATATATATATATATATATATATATATATATATATATATATATATATATATATATATATATATATATATATCATTCCAATCGCTTTAGCCCTGTCTCAATACTTATATATTCTAATATCTTATCATATATGAGCGCATGATCTAAAAGATTCTAAACTTTTATTAGCTCCATATCACTAAAGGCTAATAACATACCATGTGTGACAAATATCTAAATTCTGATCCTCCATTAATTTCTAAATCAATTCTCTAGCATTAAAGTTGACTTAACGATTGAAAGAAACACTCCCCCTTTTGTTCGTAAAATGTCAACCTCTCAATCATTGAGGAAAAAGTCATCATAAAAAATACTTTTAGCTTTATTAATCCTTGCTTAAGGAATTAATTAACATGGCCTGTAAATTGTATTCCATTTTCTTAATGAGATCATGTATAGCTCGTTTTTATATTCATTGTATACTAATCTAGGAGATTTAGATTAAGAGTTGTCTCCAAATCTTTTGGGAATTTTGACTTAATTTTTTTTCTTTTTTTTTTTTTGCCTTTTCTTTTAATTATTTTTTTTTGCTTGATTGACTTTGCAACATTAGTTTAGTTCCAAATTACTTTTTCGGTGCTTTGATGATACTATTTTATACGGAGTATTTAAATAGATTTTCATTTTATGTTGATTCTGATTATGTCAATGACATTAGATAATTCCCTTGTATTAATAATAATAAACCTAGTTGTAATCTTGCTAATTATTGCCAGTGTCTGCCGAGCTTGCAATGAAGAGGAAAAAGCCAAGATAAATGACAAAGGAAAAGATTGTACACATGAGCTTAATTTATTTTCAGACTTTTAAGTGTCTTAAGGTGTAGTTTTGAATTTCTAGCTTTTAAAATTTTATCTTTGGCAACATAAAATTTCGTGATGTCATAATTCATAAGAGATGAGTGCTATGAGCAATAATATGAAAGCCACTGGCAACAATATTACAAATAGGAACGAGAATAGATGAGTTCAAAGTTAATTATTGTCCCATCATAGTCAAAATTTTTAAATAGAAAAATAAAATTTAAATTTATAAAGTAAAAAAGTGTGACTTACGAAATAAAGTGCTCACAAGTTGAAGATATGTCACTAGTATGTAAAATTCTATTTACGCACGGAAATTTACTCTTCTTGCACAGATTTTAAAATTCAAATAATTATAAGTTTGCCACTTTCTTTTTTGACTAAATTACCTTTTTTAAATCTCAAATCTCTAATACTTCTTAAAAGTTTAGAAAACTGTAATCATGTTCTTCCTCTGCTCTTTCTAAAACCTAAAAAAACACTTCTTTTTTTTATTTAAATCTAAAAACAAACACATCTCCCATAAACACATCGATTTGATTTTCTGACTCCCTAAAATTTTTATATTTGCGTTTCTATAAAAGTTTGGAAGAATTTTAAATTATTCTAATTCACTGTGATAAGAAAAATTAGGGTTTAGAATTTGAGTTTTTTGAAACACATAGAAAAATCAAACGTGCAATTAGTGTCGGAAGGCAAATCAAAAATACTGTTTAAAGTTATTTTTAGTTTTTGATGTGTTTTTGTTTGCAATTTAGTGTTACTAATTTTTCGTTTGTTAACGGGAGACGATCGTCGCTAGCCAGGTATTAACACCCGACCAGATTAATTTCCTAGCATTTAAGAGAGGTGGGAGATACCTATCATTTTTTTTTTGGCCTCAGAAAATATATCAGAAATTAAAGTTATGTTTGGTTTAATGAAAGAAAGAAAAAGAAATGAAAAAAGAGGCTATGTTTGGTTTAATGACAGAAAGAAAAAGAAAGAGAAAAAGAAAGATAAAAAAAAAGAAATCAAAATGAAAATAACATTCACTTTTGTTGTTTGGTTCAAAGAGAACTTAAAAAATATTAAAAATGAAAAATAATAATAATTTAAAAGGCTAAAGTATAAAAAAATCCTACAAAGTATTAAATTTTTTTCATAAACCCAATAAGCCTTTTTTATGTTATATAAACTCCTATTAAGTTTCAATTTTCATAGGAACCCTACACGGCTCAATGAAAAAATTAATTAATCAATTTAAAAGTAATAAATAATCACTCTCCGATAAGTTTAGATATACATATTTTGAGCAAATATACTAAATCATAATATGGTTGTTTAGAAAGATTGAATATTATGTATATAATGTATTTTTAAATATGTTCATTAATTTTCTACTAATGTTATTTGGGGGTTTTTGAAATGCAGAGGGTTTACACAGCATAAAATAGTTCATGAAGGTTATTGGAAAAAAAAACATGATACTTTGTGGGGATCTTTTGTACTATAGCCAATTTATTAATTAAGGAAAAATTTTGTTTCAAACTCCCCTCACTCTCCTACTATAATCTTATATGAAAATAATATTAAATAATATTTTCTCTCATTTTCTCTATTGCAGAGGGAAAAATAATGAAAGAAAAAGAGTTTTGAATCATATTTTTCTCAACTAATTTCCTCACACTCTCACTTTTTTCAAATTTTCTCTCAAACGTAATAATAGAAAAAAAGCATTTCCTCTTTTTTTAATTTATTTTTTCTTATTTTCGGTCAAACCAAATAGAGCCTTAATATACTGGAAATGAATAACGTGAGATTAATTTGCTTCAATGGATGTAGAAAAGGAGGTGTATATTATTGGACTTAATCTATTTGTTATGTTCTAATATTTAGTTGATTGAATTTAATCAAGAAGCTGGAGATTTATTATTAATATTATTGTTATATTATTATTATTAAATATTGAATAAAAAATTATTTAGGAAAATTGGTCGAGTACTTCTAATAAATTATTTTATTTAGTCAACTAACATATATAATTTTTGTAATATATCCCATCAAAAGTCAAATTTGAAATCTATTATAAGCTGGCCAAGAGTGATTGACGCAAAAAACAATGCTAATATTATCTAAATTGAGCTCCATCGAACAGGCAAATTTGAAATGTGTTATAAGGTGGCAAAGAGTGATGACGCTAAAGCCAATGCTAACGAGTACTGTCCAATAGTAGAGGAAAGTGTTCAAGTACCTAAAAGTGTCAGTTACATTAGAGTCATTATGCTGAAATTGAGTCGTATAGCTTATCATTTATTATAGCTTGGGCCTTTATGGCGAATATCGACACACGGACTCCATTTTTCTATATTTTCAGAGAAAGGGAATTGTTATACGATCTATTCGAAACTGCTATGGATATGCGAATGATGCATAATTATTTCCGTATTAGGGGGGTTGCTGTTGATCTGCCTTATGACTGGATAGATAAATATTTGGATTTTTGTGATTATTCTTTAACAGGAATTGCTAAATATCAAAAACTTATTACACGGAATTTTTTTTGGAACGAGTTCACGGACCAAGAACTACGAGATCACCCCTTTTATTCTGGGTTGATGGAGGGATCGTACCTTTTGAACCTTTTTTTTCATGCTTTTTACGGAGATCTGGAGAAAGCAACAATTAATAAAATTTCCCTAATCCTGCCTTTCCGAAGGGAAAAATATGAAATTCTTTTTCCTTTCCGCAGGAACCAGAAGTCAGCTCGTATCGTAAGGTGTTGGGTTAAGTCCCGCAATAAGCGCAACCCTCGTATTTAGTTGCCACCATTGAGTGTGGAACTATGAACAAACTGTCAGTAATAAGCTGGAGGAAGGTGAGGATGACATCAAGTCATCATGTCCCTTATGTCCTGGGCGACACACATGCTACAATGGACGGGATAAAGGGTCATGATGCCGCAAGTGTGAGCTAACTCCAAAATCCCGTCCTTAGTTCGGATTGCAGGCTGCAACTTGCCTGCATGAAACCGGAATCGCTAGTAATCATCGGCCAGTCATACGACAGTGAATTCGTTCCCAGACCTTATACACACCGCCCGGCACACTACGGGAGCTGGCCATGTCCGAACTCGTTACCTTAACAACAAGGAGGGGAATGCCAAAGGCGAGGCTATAAAAGAGTACTGTACCGAGAAGAGAGAGTCCATGCTTCACTTCATGGCTTGGTTTTGTGAATTCAAGTTCTCCATTGCTTGCCTCCCTTTTCGTTTTTGACTTTCGGCTCCTAGCTACCACGTTTGTTGGTCAAATTGCTTTTAGTGTCTCAATCCATTGACCGACGCTCCTCATCCCTCAACTATCAAGATGTTCCCAGACTAGCCCACTTCTCTTTATAATTCTAAAGACTGGGGCACTTTTCTTTATGACATCCCACAGCAATCTATTTTATGCAAACAAATAATAAGTTGTTGAAATAAGCTGTAACCGACCGTTGCATCCGCTGTTCCTCTATCTGCTATTCGTGCTATCCGCTGCTCTTGTCCTGGCCCTTACTGTCACTTTCAGCTGCCGTTCAGTCAGCCCCTCATCTTCCAACTACATTTTCACAATATTTAATCAAATCCCGGCCGGCCCAGTGCTTGCCCTAGAGTCCGAACCAATTTTCTTCAACTCATACACTTCAACCCTACATCGTGAATCCTGCCACTCAAGTGTCAAACAGCTCTCGCACTCATGTCACTAGCTCGTACGTTACACGTGACACGGATATAATAAATTAAAATGAAATTTAAAAACCGAAAAAAATGGAGGTTAAAAATGAAGGCTAACACCTTCACCATGCATGCATGCATGAGTTCATTTTACGTACAGAGCTGTAAACTTACGTAGAGCTCAAATTAAGCTCGCTCTCTCTTTCTCTCTCTCTCTCTCTCTCTCTCTCTCTCTTTCAGAAGTTATCCCAGCAGCCGAAGTTTCAGAATTTCTCAGATTTATCAGTTCTGATTATTAATTTATCATATGAAATTAACAAAGAATTTTTATGCACAGAGGTAGACCCACCAATATCTTAGAGTGGGCACCTGCTCCTCTCAAATTTTTCTTTAACGCAATACCAATAATTTTTATAAGCATGTGCGCTCAAATTTCAAGTCTATCCCCACTAACATCCTAAAATTCAAGAATAAAACCTATTTTTTAGCTCTCCAATATTACATGTTACCAATTTTCTTTCTATAAATTCTTTTTATAATCAGCTCACAGAATTAATTTTTTTTATCAAATTACATATTAATCATGTATTCATTTGTAAGTTAATAATTTTATCGTAAAATTAATATTTGCTATGATACAACAACAACTAAGCCTTTTATTCCAAGTACTTGGGAGTAGGCTACATGAACCAAAAGAGAATCACGCCAGATCGATCACGTTGATAATCATTCTTTATTCATTTCTATCAAGTAATATCTTCTCATTTTAAAGCTCTATAATCCATATCTTGTTTTCTTTTGTCTTTCATTCGCTCTTTTAACTTGTCCCACGTACGTAGATATGCTTCCGTTGTCGAACGGGTGTATTTGTAGGTCTATATTGCACATGACCAAACTATCGTAAATGATTTTCTCACATCTTCTCATCGATAAGAGCTACACCTATTTTAACACGAATATCTTTATTTTTTATCACTGCCCCCTCGCACTCCTGACAGGGTTGCTTCGCGGCCGGTACTCAGATGAACTGTCCAGACAGCCAGCAGGAGTCCAAAATAATTCTGCTACCGATTCAGGTGCTGGATCGGGCATTGTCCTTGCATGATCCGCAACTTGTAGAGCTGTAAGATTTCGTAAAGCTCAAACTTGCGCTTATTTCGATAAAAGCTAGTGCGTACATGTCCAACTTCGACTCGACCAACTAATTTTTTGAACAAATGAATGAACACGAACGCAGCATATTTGGATTCAGTCGAAGCTCCAATCAATTTATATAAAATCGGAAAGAAAAAGTCAGAAAAATATAACATATTCTGATGTAATATGGATTCTTACCAATATAAATACAATATAGTATAATATTAAACATTTTGGCTCAAATTGTATAGTACATTTCTTCTTAGATAAATATTGGTTCGTACATAAATTTCATAAATATTTACATACTAGGGAACAAATATATATAGATAATAAAACATAAAAAGATATATAATTGTATGCATATGAGATATACAGTATCTGAATCCGAATTTGATTTGGTAATCGGAATCCGAATTCTTACCTGGATCTAATCTAAATAAAGATATGCATTCAAATTTAAATTCAATTGCAATACAAAATTTTAATCCGAATTCAATTTTAAATGGATTCTGATCGTATTAATCCGAATCCATTTACAACCGTAATATAAATCGGCAGCGGGCCGGTTCAGGGAGCAACCCGGTCCAACTGGACCAGTGGGTCTGAACCACCGGCCCAAGCCATTTTGTTATTTAAGGAAAAATAAACTGGTCCGCCTTTTGGGAGAATCTTTTCTAGTTTGTTCAGAATTACAGATGCTCAGGGGAGAGTACAATAAACTAAACCAAACCCTTCGTAGCTTCGGTAGTTCGAGATTGGTATAATCTTGAATTAAAAAACTCTAATCCATATATATATGAAAGACTGAATAGTTGTTATAGGGCCATTCAATCTAATGATTTTTCTTTCTCAAAATACTGGCTAACACAGATAGAGCAACTAGTTCTATCTATGTTTTCTCACTATACACAGGAAAAGACAGAAAAACAGGCCATCATCAAGACGGCATCAGACCTCTGCTCCTATGCCCTCACCTCTCAAAGTTCTGATCTGTCTCAGCGGATCGGAACCTGGTTCCAAGGCTCCTCTCAAGATCAGCAGTACTTGAGAGAAGTGGTTCAAGACATGAAAATTACAGACTTGGTGAATCTTTCAATCCAAGAGTTTGTTTAATTCGAAACATAAAGTATTTATTTATTTATTTATTTATTTATTTTGGGAAGGTGAAGGATCTCACTCATCTATAAATGAATATCTGTCCTCTACTCAGCTTTGTTTATGTATTATTTCCTTCTTTATTAAACCGGCATAAAATATTATTTGACATTTTGTTTCCCAGAATAATTAAGATCTTCTTCATATCTTGAATTGCACTTAAGTCAATTGTTCATGAATATCTTAATATCATATTAAAATAATTTTTTGAAAGATACAACTATATCGAAGAGTTTAAATCATACTTTGCAATATTATCCCAAATGAGTTCCCACCAAAAACCATATTTTAAACCACTTGCAAATTGGAAAGTGAATAATACTGCTGAAGACAAGACTCATTCGCGACGACTTGCATTTGCAATAAGCAGTTTAGCTGAAAATTAACATAACTGTTAAGTAAAAAAAAAAATTTGAAAATTACATTTAATAAATAAAGTTAATTACAATAGCTACCATTATATTATGAGATTATAGCTCTATGATCCTTTGTCAAATTTTTTTCACAGTTAGACCTCCTGAAACATAAGCGGAATGAGTGACTATCAAATTTGACAGCATGTGAATCGTACATGGCTCGTATTGTCCATATTACCCCTAAATGAAGTAAATGGGGGTGATATTATAAAAAACCCCAAACACAACCAAACCTCCCACCACACTCGTTGAGGAAAAGATTTAGGATTGGAGAAGAGAGCTTTTTCGGTGGGACTTGAAAAATCCAGTTGTATTCAAGCAATTTCAAGCAAAAATTTCAGCTCAATTCTTAATTTTTCAATAAAAATCAGCCCCTCATGTTAAGATTTGCATGCCCCCTCGTGCTAAAAAATTTCAGCAAATAATTTCTATGTACAGTGTTTCAAATGGCCATGAAATATGAATAGATGAGGAGAGAGAGGGAAAAATAAGAATGAGTTTTGTTAGTATGAAAATACAGGAAGGATGAGAGGGTATTTTTGGGATTAAAAATACTTAATTTTTAATGAGAGATACTTCATCAAACTGTTATTTCATTCCGTTACATTTCAAGGAGTCTAACTGCTAAAAAAAACAATAACGGATATAAATATTACAATCCCGTAATAGAAGATAGTTATTATAATTAACTATTTGTAAACTATTGTAAAGTTTTAATGTACCAACGCACTTATGATAAAAGAACATCTATATTACTTTCAATAAATGTAGGAAGTTGAGTCACGGCCACTGCAGCAGCTATCGTTGGCATTTATTAATGAATGGAGGCTTCGTTCATCCTGGTCCAGAAGGTTACTATTTTTGTTATTCCTGCTAAGTTGATTCTCTCCTGTTAATCCCTTACCCTAATCATAAACTCTTAGAAAACACGCAAAAATCATAAACCCACCCTCCACTACTCATCACCCCCAAGAAGCACTCCCTCACTTGCCCTTAATCCCAAGAAAATAATAAAATCCCCCAGGATATGCTGACACCATCAATAATAGATACAGTACAACCATTTCCAAGTGTCACCCTCTCAACATTCGAACCCCCTTTTTTTACATAAAATAATACTCCCTAGCTCTATTGCCTAGTACTGCTAGCCTTCTATTTATTGGAAGGGATCCACAACCAAATCCTTAGCGGATCCAACATCGGATCCGATTATTAGGATTCGGATTCACTCCCGCTATCTGCCCCGCCCGCCTTCTCTATATGAACTTAACCCAACTTCCATCGTTTGCTCTCGGACTCCTCGATCAGTTGGCGAAGAAATTATTTTGCGTTCGTTGAGATTTCGAA
The DNA here is from genome assembly GCA_036321105.1 of Dracaena cambodiana. Classification (NCBI taxonomy): domain Eukaryota; kingdom Viridiplantae; phylum Streptophyta; class Magnoliopsida; order Asparagales; family Asparagaceae; genus Dracaena; species Dracaena cambodiana. Next base: position 45,189,973 of record JAYEPQ010000007.1, read on the forward strand.
TTTTGTATTTGGAATCGCTTTCGAGATGTCAGAGCAGCCGCATGTGCTCGCTGTCGACGACAGCTCGGTCGACCGGGCCGTCATCGCCAAGATTCTCCGTGGCTCGAAGTACCGAGGTTGGCCTTTGCAAATTTTGTGGTTTTTTTTTTTTGTTTATTTGCATGTAAATAGTGAGTTTTGAAGGGGTTATTTGCATAATTGGCAGTGACGGCGGTCGACAGCGGGAAGCGGGCGCTGGAGCTGTTGGATTCGGTAGGCGGTTGGTTTTTACTTTTATTCGACGCTTTTGGTTTCTGGTGCCGTGTTTGCAATGGGAGTGTTGGTGAGGGGGTTTTTTGTAAATTTTTGGATTTGCATTGGTTTGCAGGAGAGGGACGTGAATTTGATTATAACGGACTACTGGATGCCGGAGATGACCGGGTTCGACCTGCTCAAGAAAGTCAAGGTGGTATCTGTATGAAATTCGCAAAATAGAGGGGGGCTTATTTGAAATTTTTCTGGACGTTCATATTTACAATTTTGCCACTCTGCAGGAGTCATCGGCGCTGAGGGAAATTCCGGTGGTGATCATGTCGTCGGAGAATGTTCCCAGTAGAATAAGCAGGTAAATTTTAAAGACAGCTAAGGGTATTTTTGTCTTTTGGTGGGAAATTATATTATTTATTATTTTTTTAAAATTTTTTTGTGTAATTTATTTTTAGATGCTTGGAGGAGGGAGCAGAGGATTTTCTGCTGAAGCCGGTGAGGCCATCGGATGTGTCGAGGCTGTGCAGCCGGGTGATGCGATGATGGCCGTTCGATCATCGATGGACGGATATTATGTGGTCCTATTTTTCCCCCTAAATCTTTTCTTATTTTTGCATAGAGAAACATCTTGTCGAAAATTTGATAGTAAAAAGACACTTGACAATTTTTAACAAGATTCCTCTTCCAAATTTGGATTTATCATAATTTATTTCTCATGGATATTGGACCATAATTAACTTATTTGTTTCCATGCTTAGCTTAATACTTCGATTTGTTTGCTAATCAAGCTCAATCATATATGCACCACGTTCTACTAGTTGGCTGTGACAATCTGAACGACAGGCTTGCACGGTCTTCCCACGAAAAAGGAGGGAAAGTTTAAAAAAGAATCGAAGTGCCCCTTACTCTTTTAAGCTAGGGATTTTATTAAAAAAAAAAAAAAATCTTTCAAGATAGAGGCTCCTCAGGAAACTCTATTTACGGCAAATTACTTTTGACACCCAGTATAATTTTTACATCAATCTTCTATTCTGAAACATCACCAATTTATACTCTTCTACATCCATTTTTTTTTTTTTTTCAAATTTAACCTTCCCTTCCTCTCTCTTCTACTTCACCTATTGCGACTGGCTCCTAAAATTTCTAAACTTTTCTATGAGTCCCAACAAAAAAAATAAAAAAATAGCAACAAACTACTGCAAATAAAAATGCATTAAAAACTAAGAAATCTGACACCAATTGCACATTGGATTTTTCTATTTACTTCAGAAAAAACTCAAATTCTAAACCTTAATCTTGCTTGTCATGGTGAATTCGAAAAATTTAAATTTCTTCCTAATCTTTTGAGGATTGTGAATGTAAAAATTTTAGAGAGTTCGAAAATCGGCGAGTTTGTAGGAACTGTGTTTTTTTAAGATTTAAATAGCACAAAAAGTTTTTTTTTTTTTTTTGGCGTTTTAAAGAGAGAACAGGAGAAGAAGATGATGACAGTATTTTCAATTTTTAAGAAGTTTTGGAGATTTTTGAATTTAAATGGATAAGTTAGTCAAGAAAAAAATTGACAAACTTGTAATTATTTGCAAATTTTAAATCTGTACATCAAGAGTAAATCATCATGGGTAAGTAAATAGAATTTCCTGGCTCCTATTTTGCATGGCCATTTACCCTTGTTGGAATTTTTTTATAAGAAATAACTCTACAAGTAGGATCAAAACAAAGCAAATCCTAAACTAAACACATTTACTAAGCCCATGTTTTTGATATAATGTGGCCTAAACTAATCATATTCTCTAGGCCCATTTCCCGTTTTGGTAAAGTGCATACGAAACCCTAACTAATTTTCTCTTTACTAGAGATAAATGTCATGATCGACGTTGATGAGCATCATCAAATATATCAAATATAGAATTCTCCTCTTGAGAGCATGTTGTGTTACCAACTGGACTGACATGAATTTGCTATGCCTTTTTTTTTTTTGGTGGTACAAACAAACATTGAATCCATGACATTTACTAAGCACATTTTTAATTGAAGTAGGAATTCAAAATAAATCAAAATATGTCCATTTTAATTTTTATTTTCCATTAATCAATTTTTCTTTTGAGTCGGGTTACTTAAAATTATACAAAGTAAAAATTCAAGAAAGAGGTGCGTGACATCTTTAAAAATAATGCATGCAAATCAAGAGAATAACGTGGTATTATTTTGCTTCCGAATTTACTTTGTATAGTCCATTTAGCATTGTTCTTTTTCTTTTTCTACCCACCCACACACATCATCCCAAAAAAAAATGGACTATTTTCAATTAAAACTAACTCTAATTTATAGACATTTTATTTATCCAATTTCCCATTCAACAAAACATCCAAAACAAGCAAATTTTAATATGGATAAATCTACTAACTAAATTTTTCATTGAACAAGACATCGAAGAACTCCAATTATATATGCATAAATATTCCATTTTTTGGTGCTAAGGCCTATGTATATTTACTAAGTAGTAAGTAGGCAATATCTTTTCGAATCTACTGGATTGAAACTTGGTAACCAGTCTCTCTAGTACAAATGAGCCTTGTTTCCAATCCTATCGATCCTTTCCATTTTGCAAGAGGTTTCAAGTTTGTTTTCACCAGAGACTTTATATCTATAGATATATTTGGATCTAGAATGGGTGAAATTGATATATGCCCTATTACAAATTTGAAAATATTTTCAAAATTCGATACCAGTACAGATAAGGATATGTGAACAAAAAATACTACATATAGTTGGATTTTCTGATTACAAAATTATTCATATATCCATTTGAAGTTGATTTATTTTTAAGCTAACTAAATTTCATAAATACAACAAACCCAAATACTTTCTATATGATTTTTTTTCATGTCCAAGTTATAATATAATTGTAGTGGATAATTATAATCAAATCTTTACAATAGAATTTAATTTTATTTAAAAAACAACCATTTGTAAATTATAAAGAAATTAAGAACTTAATTTAAGTACTCATATTTGATATATTAGTATTATTTATTTATTTGTATAAAAGATTTAATAATCTAATAAACCAAATTCTCAAAACAAAGCCCTACAAACAAAAATACCACCTTGGTTTATCACACTCTATAATACTAATATTACTTTTGTGTTAAGTAGATAAGATATGAGTTTTCCTTACTGATCCACAATGATTGGAAACATATATATATATATATATATATATATATATATATATATATATATATATATATATATATATATATATATATATATATATATATATATAGTTTAAGGCTTTAAGCAAATTAGATATGAGTTTCCCTTTCTGAACTATATTGGTACTAACAATTGGAAAGCGAATAACAATAAATAAGTCTCATATCTAATCCGTATTTGATTGGTACAAAGATTATTTCTTGACCTGGCTATATAGGCAGGTTTGTAAATCCTTTATCTGGTTAATTTATGTGTTTTTTTTTCCTGTTGCTCGTCAAACTCACACACACATCCAAATTATGTCCCACCAGTAATCAAACTCAATACCTCTTAAGCAAGTTTGTTAATCCTTATTGTCTAGTTAATTTAACTGTTCTTTTTATTTATTATTTTATTGTTTCTAGTCAAACTCATATACACGTACTCAAATTGCACCCCACCTATTTGTCAAACTCAAAACCTCTCACATATTGACGATGGACGATATTATTAGAGATATGGCTCACTGTCGCTTTTTAAACATGTTTTGTCTCAAAACTGTTTTGCAGTCTAAATCAATGTTACATTTTCTTAATTTAGATTTAACTCGTTACCGAATAAGACCTTACCATATATCTTGTTTATTTGCTTTTTTCACATAGCATATATGTTTTTTTTTCTTTCCAAAACCATAGTTGAAGATGAAAAAAAAAAGTGAACATCTAAAATCCGCTGCCCAAATTGTGGTCATTGCCCATATCCATTTTATATATCTATGAATGTTTGTATGATATATAGTAGAAAGATAGGGGAAACTATAAATATTCACCCTTTTGGTCATGTCCACACATCTATCTTATTTATGTATACATATGCACAATATATAGTTATCCAGGTCCACTACATCGACACAAATGCTAGGTTTTTTTTTTTTTTTCCCCAAATAATATCCAAAGTTGTACTTGTTAAATAATTTAAGATAGATATAGATAAAAGAAAGTTGCATGCATATTTATTGTAAAATTATTTGCTATAATGTTTTATCCTGACCGATCTCCATCAGACATGAATGCTAAATGTTCTTTCTAAATATTATTAAATTCATATTTGCTAAATAATTTTCAGATATAGTTATTTTCTTTTGTAATATTATCTAAATTCTTATTGGATAAATAATTTCAAATAGGAATATATGGAAAAAGCAATGTGAGTGGGGGGGGGGGGGGGGGGGGGGGGGGGGGGAGGGGGGGATTAATGTAGGTGAGCCGTCAGTGCAAAAAAAGCTTACGCGAGTTAGAGGCAAAAATATAGTGATCCAATAAATTTTTTCAAAATTTTTTCGAGAAGCTGGATATTTACCTTTTTAACTTCTTTATGATTAAACTTCATAAATTTTAGAGTTCATTTACCCTTCCATCAAATAGATACAAAATGTTATATTTATTAAAAACCATTATTTTTGTATCAACTTGATGGAGAACTAAATCAAAATTTAAACCCAAGAAGCTGGGTATGAGTGAACCCTAAATGGTTGAGATCATAATCCAATTGGAAGTTTTTAACAATTTTTATTGGAGATAGTGGAAGTAAACTGCAGTTCATATAACTTGCGTGAGCCGTCAGCTCATTTCCATTATTCTAATATATATACACACACTGCCTCACTTAAGTTACTAAGCTATACTATATTTCCACCATCTCTAATATTTTCTAAAATTTTATTTTTTGGATTATGATCTCGATCCATTCGCTGTCGTCCATTGAGTAGAAATAAAATTAACGATTTTCAATGAATACAACATGTTGTATCCACTTGATGGATGGACAAATAAACTTCAAAATTTATAGAGTTTAATCCTAAATAAGCTGACGATACAAAGATCATGATTCTAAAAAAAAAAAATTTAAAATCAAAAATAATGTGATCATTGTTTTTTTGCTTTTTAGCTACTAGCGAACTTTTATTGAACTTCTAATGAATATTCATTACTGCTGAACGTCCCATATACATTTACTAATCCAAATTCATTGCACTCTGCTGAATTGGCAAAGAGGTTTTTTTTTTTTGCTAAAAAGAAAAAATGAAGAAGAACAAGAATAAAGTCATGAACATTGAAGGCCAACAAAAAGGAGGTTGTAGAGGACCATTGGGCCACCAATGGCCCATCGCACATCAGTGTAGATCACAGCATATCACGGATGAGATCAGAAACAAGTACGTAGTGACCAACACAGGATCTGATGAGCAGAGATTATACTCATGCATCTCATGCACCAAGATCGCCAGAATCCAGCTGAGCTTAGCTGGAAAATTAATTGCATCACAAGTATAATCACAGTGTCATCATTTTTTAGCTTTAACTATTAACTTTTCAAATTTAGTAATCATCGGCTTCTTATTTTTGAAATTAGTAGATGGAGAACCCCCTCATATTAGGAGTCCCAGTGGATCTGGATTATTTGAATCTGACCAAAATCATAGTTTCGTCCAATGAATTCACAAACTGAGTTGTAAGGTTACTTACTAATCCGTTACAAAATCGGATTATATTTGCAATTCCCAACAGCTATCTTTGAGATATTAGATTTAATATTCGCATATATCAACCTCGGTATTTTAGTTCCAAAGTCTGACCCGAAAATGACCCAACCCAAAAGAAAAGCCATATCCGACCTGAACCTGACCCACTTGCAATCCGAGCATAATATACAAGTCCATAAAATATCCAAGATCGAAGATCAAAGACGCGAAGCATAACCGTTTATAAAACAACCACAAATATCTTTTTCCTTCATATGTCAACATAAGTAGTAAATCACAACCGCTCGTTGAAAAAGAGGAAAAATGGTGTGCATGCACTATGATCTCAAGACAAATTAAGAGATCGATCCCTTGCTATAGAGTAGTACAACAAGCTATTGAGCTCTTAATTTGCAGTAAAACGATAAGGGTAGATCGTAAGAAGTCTCTAACTTAAGTGTAGTTTGATATTGAATATGAAATCTCTCAATATCTGTTAGTCTATTTTACTCTCGAACTATGCATCCTTTGCTAATTTGTAATTTTTTAATTTCTTAATTACTGCAAAAGAATGGCAGGATCTTTTATTAAAAACAGTCACCTATTTGTTGTGATGATTTGGTTTTTGATTCTCATTGCATGCAATTTCCATCTTTTGCTCATGCATTATGGCTTTAATGCATTTTTCTTTCTTCTTTTTTTTCCCCTTAAGATAATAATGCATAAGTTAGTAGGTGAGTGTTTAAAAAAAGAAGATAACAATTGCTAGTATCTAAATTTAGCAGCTGGTGCTCTCATTAAAAAAAAAAAAAAAAAAAAATCTTATACTTTGTTGAATAATAAAATATATTAGTAAACATAGTGTTTTTTATTATTTTCACAAAATTCTATAGTTAGTTTTATGAGATATTAGAGATAACCAAAATTAATGAAAAATGTAATAATGAAACCTCTACTTAGAAATATCGTGATTTTTTTAATAAGATTGTGACATTTCAAAGTTTTTATTTACCTATCGCACAATTTTTTTTATTGAATTTATGAGTTGAAATATTACAATATATCAAATATATGATTATTCAAATAGGACAAACATATTTTGTTGTATCTTTACATTATCTAGAAAAAAAGTTTAGTATATTTTTATAGTAACAATTTTGATAATGTTATCACATAAAATCCAAAATAAGTGTTAAAGTTTGTTTTGTGCAACCTTCCAAATATCAAAGAATCAAATTTTATTAATGTTTAATTAGGTGAGATTTATTCCCAATATTATCTTAATAAATATAGTAGAATGTATGCTATAATTAAATCCAACATAAATTTATTTTAGATATTTTAGAAACATTACATAATTATTGTTTTTTTAGAAACATTGTATAATTGTAGTTTTTTTTTTAGAAAGAGTGAGATATTAGATTCATGAATCTCATCAAATTTGAATTATTTAGATAAGAAGAAATCTGATGATATAGCAACAACTCAACAGAACAACTGTATAATGGTTAAGCAGTTACTGAAAGTAAACAACCCATCTTATAAATACTTAGCAGCACTTTTGAGAGTGATTGCAGAGGATAAGCCAAAGCAATGGCTTCCTTAAAAATATTCTTCTTCACTTTTGCTATTGTAGCTTCGCTTCTCTCTTCTTTTTCGAGTGCAGTTCAGATTACTCATGATGGAAGATCTTTAATGTTCGATGGCCAAAGGAAAATTATACTCTCTGGGGCAATTCACTACCCTAGGAGCACACCCGAGGTAATTGCCTTCATATTTAGTTTTATCTTCCTAGTTTTTTTACCCCAAATTAATTGATTTTATATTCAGTTTAATCTTTAACTTATTGTATTAATTCAAATTTCATGGCTGTAATCTTGTGCTATGAACACATTTTCACCTTAATATACACTTTACATAAACAGAAACGGGTCAAGAAATTAATTTCTTTTTTTTATACTATAATATAATTTCTGCATTATGATGTATATTTTTGTTATATTGATGTTTGTTCTATCCATATATGATGCAGAATGATAAGGATAAATTAAATATTTCTTTAAAAGACATTTGATATTAAATAGAAATCTCTAAAGGTGATTTAAAATTTTATTTATAAATGTTTTTGAATTCTTTTTGCTATATTGTTGTAGTTGGATTTATCCTTTTATGTATAATCATTTATAATATTTTGTTCTGTTGTTGTGATCTAACTTGTTTTGGCTTCAAAGTTTTATATATTTCAACTTTCTGCCAACTGTTGAAAACTTCATAAAATTTATGTAAATTTGTTTTTTGAGTTTGTCATAAATAACCATTTATATTGTTTTATTTAGATGTGGCCAGATTTGATAGCAAAGGCGAAAGCAGGTGGAATCGATACTATAGAGACTTATGTTTTTTGGAATGCTCATGAGCCTCAACAGGGCCAGGTTTATTTGTTTTCATCTTCATTTTTTTTTTTTCTTTCCTCAATCAAAAATTTTATTCATTAAAATAATGATACTAATCAATGCTAACATATTTACATTTTTGTAGTACAATTTTGAGGGTAATTTGAACCTTGTCAGATTTATCAAGGAGATCCAAAGTGCAGGACTCTATGCTATCCTGCGCATTGGTCCTTATGTTTGTGCTGAATGGAATCAAGGGTACTGAAAAAAAAAAAAAAAAAAAAAAAAATCCAATTTGATATTTCATGTATTTAATTTATTTAAAAATCGATGAACGATATTTATTTATATCTTTTTTCTTTTTGGTATTTAGTGGGCTTCCTGGATGGCTGAAACAAATTGATGGAATGCAATTCAGGACCGATAACCAGCCCTTTAAGGTGAAACATGTCGATAAAATCAGTTTTCGATATTGTTAAACTAAATCATAGATTTATTATTTTGCTGAAATTTGTTTTATTTTATATTTCAGGATGCAATGCAAAATTTTACTACCTTAATTGTAAACATGATCAAGGATGAAAAGCTACTGGCCACACAAGGAGGGCCTATCATCCTTACTCAAGTACTTAATTTTGGCAAATAAATTATTGTGTTTTTAATTTCTAATTAAATTATTATTTTTCATTTACCATATTCTAATGATTTGATCTGAATTAAACTAGATTGAGAACGAATATGGCAATGTTATTGGCCCTTATGGAGCTGCAGGTAAAAGATACCTCCAATGGTGTGCAAATCTTGCATTATCTCTCAACGTTAGCGTGCCATGGATCATGTGCCAAGAATCTGATGCTCCCTCTCCTATGGTATATACCTTAATTGAAATTAGTTTTATTGTTGTTTTTAGAATTATTTGAATCGTTGTTTTTTAGAATTATTTGAATTATTTTTACTTTTTAAAATAGATGAACACTTGCAATGGTTTCTACTGCGATAGCTTCTCTCCTAAAGAGAAGACTACCCCAAAACTTTGGACAGAGAATTGGACTGGCTGGTTAGAATTTTATTTATTTTTAAGGAACAATTGATTTTTTTTTATTTTTTATTTTTTTTTGGGACATAACATGTATTGTGGTTTATTATAGGTTTAAAAATTGGGATCAGCCAGATCCTCACAGGCCCTCTGAAGATGTTGCTTTTGCTGTTGCTCGATTTTTCCAGCTTGGTGGAGTCGGGCAAAATTACTATATGGTTTGTAAACTTATATTGTTTACTAACATATGTATTCGAGTAATAGTTTTGTTGTTTTTATTGTCAATTTACATTTTTTTTTTTTTCTTTGAAATCTAGTATCATGGGGGGACTAATTTCGGACGAACAGCAGGTGGTCCATACATTGCAACTTCATATGATTACGATGCCCCCCTTAATGAATATGGTATGAACCATAACAACTATACATTTGCATTTATATGAAAACATAAGTCCTAATGAAATTTAGGATCATGTTTTTTTTTATAGGACATATTAATCAGCCTAAATGGGGTCATCTGAAGAGGCTCCACGAAAACCTTCGAAAGATGGAGAAAGCTCTTTTGTATGGCCAAATGAACTTCACACTCGTTAACCCTAATATTAACGTATGCATTGCATATTTCTTTCATTTCTTTTTGATTCTTGTGGTTGATAAAATTATTTACTATTGATTGTCGTTAAATTTCAGATAACGATGTTCTCTGGAACCAATCTCACATCTGCTTGTTTCTTGAGCAATAATAACAATACCGTTGATTTTAACCTTACTTTCAAGGACAAATCTTATTTTCTGCCAGCATGGTCTGTGAGTCTCCTGCCTGATTGTGTTCAGGAAACCTACAACACTGCCAAGGTTTTTTTTTTTTTTTTTTTTTTTTTTTCCTCCTTCCCTTCTCTCTTCTAGATTAAAATTAAAATTTAAAAGTTATAAGGTAATTATTATTATTTTTTTTTTCCCCTCCAGGTTATGACTCAAACTACAGTCATGACTAAGAAGCCTGATGATGAGAGAAAATTGACATGGCAATGGACTCCTGAACTTGTAGAAGATCAGATACGTGGTGTGAGACCGATAGTGAAGACAAATCAACTCTTGGAACAAGTTTACGTTACTGGAGATCTCAGTGATTATTTGTGGTACATTACAAGGTAACAATATATCACAAATTAATATATTTTTATTAAAATTCTTCTTCTTGTTACGAAAGCTAATGTAGTCCGTCAATAGCGTCAAAAATCTTTCAAAGGGTCCAGCCTCTCTTTCTGTTAAGACCAACGGTCATGGTATCTATGTCTTTGTCAATGGAAACCTCACAGGTAATTTTTTGCTTACAGTGTGTTTCTTAGTAACATAACAATCGTTTCGAACCTTTATCATCTTTTGAATTTGATAGGATCTCAATATGCGAAGACGGGTCAGTATAATTTTACCTTTGAGACTTCGTTCACGACCAAAGCGGGGACGAACGTCATAGCCTTGCTCAGTACAACTGTTGGACTGCGGGTAAATATATGGCTCATAACATATCTAACATGTTCTCATATTTATATAATCTTCTTAAAAACTAACTTGATGTTGTATTCTACATTTTCGATAGAATTATGGTGAATTCATCGACTTAACGCCAACTGGTATTGATGGCGGTCCAGTGATTCTGACTGTAGGAAACACCACTTTCGATTTATCCGAATACGAGTGGTCTTACATGGTATGCTATAAGAAAGTTTATTGTTGAAATATATATATTATTTAAAATCATTATATTTTGCTTGCTCGTTTGTAATCTTCAGCTTGGGCTAGATGGTGAGCGGAAACATAAGCACGAGGTGCACTTTCAGAATCGACGAACTTTTCCTGTAAAAAGACCATTCACTTGGTACCAGGTACTGTACGCTACAAGTTATTGCTAGTTTAGATCTCTGAACTTTGAAAATTTATGTTTATTTTTGATGTTTTCGCTTTGATCAGGCCAATTTCACTGCTCCGTTGGGTAATGACCCGGTTGTGCTCGACTTGCAAGGCATGGGGAAGGGCGCAGCGTGGGTGAACGGAGAACACCTTGGGCGGTTCTGGCCTAGTGTTATGGCTCATGGTTCATGCTCGGCTTGCGACTACAGAGGAGAATTCAAGGCGAGCCATCCGTGTAGTACAGGTTGTAACACGACTGGACAAAGATGGTAAGTTGTACAATTGACTGTTATACGAGCGTTCGTTTTGTCCTTGTATGTTATGCATATCCATAACTGAGACAGGTATCACGTGCCCCGAGAGTATCTGCGCCCTGGCGAGATCAATACCCTGACATTGTTCGAAGAAGCTGGTGGTGATCCGTCAGCTGTTCACTTTGAGAAGGTTGTCACTGAAACAGTCTGCGGCAGCATATTTGAGCAGGACACGGTTGAACTGTCGTGCTTTGGCAGCAAAATCTCCAAGATCGACTACGCTAGCTTTGGCAACCCTACCGGTTCATGCAAAGCCTTCACGAATGGCACCTGCGATATCCCTCAAGTGCAGGCTAAGATCTCTCTGGTAAATTTCTCGTGCTTATTGTTACATATATTGATCAGTGCATGGTGTTATTGTTTTTTGTTGAAGTATTTGGAGATTATGTCGTTGTTTGTTGTGGTTCAGGCTTGTGTTGGGCAAGAAGCATGCTCGATTACGGCTGACAAGAGCTTGATGGTCGAGCAAGGCGGTCCGTGCGATGGTGTTCCTGTCAAGAAACTTGTAGTGCAGGCAACTTGTGCCTAGTGTTGTGTCTTCAGGGTTAGGATCTTTAGGTTATTGATGTATTTATTGTCTAGTGTTGAGCCTAGTGTTTCAGTTGGTATGTGAACGAGTATTTGAATAAAAATTTTTAGTCAGTTTCTGATCATTCTTCTTGTTCTGGATATATTTAAATCACTTTGGATACGCTAATTTAAAACTCATTATCAGTCTTGATTGTTAAACAGGAGAATTTAATCCGAAAATAGTTAAGAAGGTTAAGATAGTAATTGTAAAAAAAATTAAAGAAAAATTATTGGATCATTATAGTTTTATCGCTAACTAGTGTAATTTCTTCTGAACTGACGGTTAACCTACATTAATCCAGTGTGTGTATACACACACGTTTGAAATTTAGAGGTGCCTGTATAGTTAATTCTCCATGAATTTAAATGCATTTTGTTTTCCTATATATATTTTATCCTTGTCAATATATATTATGGATGTCACCGTGTAATGCCACTTTCGGTACAAGTTTTCAAATATATACTCTCTCCCCTCTCAAGCTCCCAAGACTGAGAACTAGGCTAAATGTCCTTCCCGCCATTCAAACTTTCAAAGGCAACCAAGAAAACCCTCCACCTCCTCAACCAATGCCTAACCCCAACCCAAGCCTCCCAAATCCATGCCCACCTCCTCGTAACCGGCACCATCTCCGACCCCTTTGCTGCCGGCAAGCTCATCACCGCCCTCGCCAACTCCGCCGCCCTCCCTTATGCCCACCTCATCTTCAACCATCTCCCCTTCCCCCCTCCAACCTTCATCCATAACGCCATTGTCAAGTCCCACACCGAACGTAATGAGCCCGTCGACGCCTTTCTCTTTTACCGACGGATGCTCGCCTCCGGCCACACAAGACCCAATAACTACACCTTCTCATTCCTGCTGACTTGTTGCATCAAGGTTGCATCTCTGTTCGTGGGCCGAATGCTCCACTCTCAAATTGTTAGGCTTGGTTGGGAGTCTTACGACTTCGTGCAGAATGGGTTGATTGATTTGTACGTTAAGTGTGACTCGATCGAGTGTGCTCGCAAGCTGTTTGATCGGAGTTCGAGTAAGGATGTGATTACTTGGACGGCCATGGTCAATGGGTATGCGAAGGCTGGGGAGATTGGGGTTGCACGGGAGCTGTTTGGTTTAATGCCCGAGAGAAATGCAGTTTCTTGGAGCACGATGATTACGACGTTTGCGCAGGTCGGGATGTTTCAGGATGCGTTGGAGGTTTTTAATGAGATGCAGGTTGCTGGGATTCGTCCGAACCATGCGGGCATCGTCGGGGGCTTATCGGCTTGTGGGTTTCTCGGGGCTTTGGATCAGGGGAGATGGATTCATACCTATGTGAAGAGGAGCGGGATTGAGCTGGATAGAGTGTTGGGGACTGCGTTGATTGATATGTATGCAAAGTGCGGGTGCATCGATAATGCTTTCCAAGTTTTTGAGGAAATGCCGCAAAGAGATGTTTTTGCTTATACATCCATGATATCGGGCTTGTCGAACCACGGGCAATGCCAGAAGGCAATGGATCTGTTTGTGAGAATGGAAGAGGAAGGTGTTCGACCGAATGAGGTCACTTTCATTTCTGTGCTTAGCGCTTGTGGACGGATGGGTCTGGTGGACCAAGGGCGTGAATTGTTCAAGAAAATGAGCAAAGCGTACGAGATTGAGCCTGGGGTGGAGCATTACGGGTGCTTGGTGGACCTTTTGGGGAGGGCCGGGTTGGTTCAGGAAGCGAGGAAAGTGGTGAACGAGATGCCTATGGAGCCAGATTCGTTTGTGCTGGGGGCACTGCTCAATGGCTGTAGAGAGCATGGGGAGGTCGAAATAGCTAAGGAGACGGTGGAGAGTTTAGCAGAGATGGGGCTGGATCACAGCGGAGTGCACGTGTTGATGTCAAATATGTACGCATCGGATGATAAGTGGGAGGACGTGATGAGAGTGAGAAAGGAGATGGAGGAGAAGAAGGTTAAGAAGGTGCCAGGATGCAGCTTGCTCGAGGTTGATGGTGTGGCATGGGAGTTTGTGGCTGGAGATAGGTCTCATGAACAGATGGAGGAGATCGAGTTGGCCGTGATAAGGATGGATGAGCAATTGAAGTCCTTGGGTGATGATGTATTTTGTTCAATCTAAACTGAAAATAACATGGACCTAACTTAATTATCACCTCCCTCGACTTGGGGTAGCTTCGCAATGTTATGTTACACACAAAAGCAGATGTTAGTATCTGATACATGCTCGTAAAAAACCTGCACTCAGCATCTATGAGCAGAAAGTAAAAAATTGCATATTAGAGAAGAAGAAGAATATGACGACCATGTCAGAAAATGGAATCATGATCCAAAAACACATATTCTATAATGATCGCATTTGATGGCAACAATCCAATCACTTGACAGGAAAAGTAAGCGTTTCTGTGTGCACGGTCTAACTGGTGCAGTCGCTGTATCACAAATTTAACCATCAGTTGCATGTAATTGTTTGCAGATGCTGGCATTGACAGGCTTCGGAAATGTTTATGCTTGCATTTAGCATCTGTTCTGAGAATTTAGCACAGAATGTGGAGGAAATGTTTGTGCCTCTCCAAATTGGTGGTGTTTGGTTCTCAGCATAACCTGATGACGTTGCTCAGGATCGTCGGATGAATCTATGTCTTATATTTGCATTACATGTTCTTCTGATCTTATCTATCGTATTGACCGAGAGATGTTTCTCGAATAAATTGCCATCTTCGACAGCCATGAATCATGCCTTCTTCTCTAGAATTCTCGTTATCTGTCCTTTACAGGCTTTGACCAGAAACAAGTCACTAGAATCTCCTCTGCAGAGCAGACAAGAGAGCTCGGACCACAAATTGGCTAGAGGTAGCGGTGATGAACACATTTTCTGAATTTACTAGCCATTCTCGATCGAAGCATCTGTTATTTCTCTCCACACAATTTCAAGAATAAAATCTGTGATGGATGTTGAAGAATCGATACTCACTTACCGCTTAATAAACCAAGGTAAGAGTCCACACCAATTATTTGTGTAGTATTCGGGAAATTCTAAACGCGCACCACATTTTACTTAGTGAGCAGCGCATCCTATCGTAAAGTGATTTACAACGTAGGGGGGAATGGTACTAAGTAAGTCAAGTGTGGTGCGCATTTAGAATTTCCCGTAGTATTTGGCTCGGCCATAAATATTACAGTTTTCCAATTTTTCAATTTCCAAAAATTTACAACCTTGCCATCTTCTTATAAAATCCTACTTAAACCCTATCCTGTCCTCTCTCTAACCGAAGCGCAAGTCTCTTGGATCTCTTCAAGGAAAAAAGATCTTCTATTTAATGGCGACGATTAGCAAAGCTGCGACCTTTGCTGCTCTCAATCTCAGTGATCCAACCCCTCGCTTTAGTTCTGTTGCTTATGGCGCCATTTCCTTTAGACCCATTAGCGCAATTCCCGAGATGGGCGTCTTCGTTGGTGCTAAAGGGAACTTGAGCCCCCTGAGAGGGGGAACTGGTCTCCTCGAGCGACCCACCTTCGATCAATCGCAGTTCGATCCGATCCCTGAAACTCAAGAAGGTAACTTTTTGTAATTCTAAGGTTAAATAAAAAGAATATTTTACTATTTGGGCTTGTTGCTCGCCATCTGTTTGTTTCTGGGGTTTTTTGGCCAATTTTCTCAGAGATTTACGCATGATTTTGTTATATTGAATAATTCTTTGAATTTTGATTGAAATAAATAGGGATTGTTGTTCCAATTTTACTTTGTAGACAGGTAATTGGGTAATCTTTTTGAGATTGGGAAATTTCTTAATGTGGATATTTTTGGTGGTAAAATAAGAATTGAAAACAATTAGAAATAAAGATAAAGAATTTTTTTTTTTTTTTTTTGCCAGTCAAACTCTCTCTCTCTCTCTCTCACACACACACACACACATATATATATATATATTTCAACATTACCCCTATTGAGTTACCATCGAGAAGCGAACTTGGAACCTCCCTCATATTCAAGAGGGGGTGATATCACTAGAGGCAAGGCTCACTTGTGAGATAAAGAAAATTGGATAAATAACATTATAGTTTTAGTTTCTCTTTAGGAAATCTTCTATGGAGGTTCCAAGTATTTATGGCTTTACTGAAAGCAAATAAAGTTGATTGCAAGGCTGATGTGTTTATCTAAAGGAGTCACTCCTTTGTTGTGCTCAATGTTTGTGTGGAGAGATAATGGTGTAATCTCAGATATTTGGAAAATGCTAATACCTTTTTGTTCTTTTGACAAATGTCGACATTGAAATAGGGATCTTTTGCCTTAATCGTGAATTTTTTTCGAGAGTCCAGTCCAGATATTAGACATTTTGCATATTTTATCGCTGATTAGTTTTGTGCTCGCTATCGATGTTTGACCTCTGTTGATTCAGTGTTGATATCTGTATTTGTTTTTGGAATCTTTTCTTGTTAGTCGAAGAAACCATCACGTTAATTAGTTTCAGGAATTTTCTTTGTATACTTTAAGGGAGTGCATCGGACCAGAACAGCCTAGTTGAGGATAGCTGTATTTGTAAGTCTAATGGGATGTTTACAGTGTCTTTATTCTATTGGTTTGAGTGCTTATGCTTAAATTAACTATTTTATTCTTTTTTACTGCGTGCATCCTTCTTGATTTAAGCCTACCTCTAGTTGTTGCTGTTCGATAAAATATGCTCATATTCCTCCTAACTTGCACACTTGTTCAGTTACTGTTCTTTGTTTCTCATACCATGATGAATTCTCTGAGTTCTCTATATAATATCTTCTATGGGAGCTACCTCTAACTCTTCTTATGCACTTTGTTCTTATTCCATCTCCTAGAATATTGCTGCTCACCCATTCCAACATTTTCGTTTCAGCTACAATCTGTTTGTTTTCGAGGATTAATTTAAACTGTAGTTCAAAGTCACAAGGTTAATTATAATTAAAAGTCCAAGTGAAGTCCTAACACTCTGAAGGGCTTATTTGTGCATCAGGTTTCATGAAGTATGTTTGTTTATCAGATTTTTCTAATTTTTTAGTGTGTATGAGCCTATCTATTAGAACGTGGCCAAGTTCCATCTCCAATTGCATTTTAGTTCATACTAGGAAATTTGAATTCACCTCCTTTACATGCCTACCTATATTGTTTGATTTAATTTTTTATTGTTTACAGTTTTCATGTTGCTTTCATTATCGATGTGCTCATTTGGCTATAAGATACCTTGCATGTCATGAATCTGTTCTTGTTTGGCAGATGGAGATATCATCTCCTTTGGTTTTCAGGGGTTACTGCTTATAATCAGAGCATTAGGGACTCGGGGAGTGAATAATGGAGCAAAAACTCAAATAAATAGACCCGTTGCATTTAATAGTTTTTTCTTTTATCAAAATATTATTAAATGTTCCTATTTTAATCGTAATTCTGTTCTTTGCTTGTGAATGGCTTATTTTCTTCTATGTATATCTTCATTTTGGATTTTTTTTCGATATAATTTCCTTAATTCTTCCATATTTAGATACCAGTCTCTCAAATTTTCATATTTTCAAATTTGTCCTCAAAACTCTTAAGTTCTCCATTTTTAGACCCTCGGATTAAATTCCTTCTTAAGTTACTCCATTTTTTATACCTTCATGTTCAACCTTTGCCCTAATAACTAAATCCAGTTTCCCTCTATCTCCCTAATTACTCCCCTCTCATCATAAACCGAATCCAACCCCCTCTTCCTCTCACTCTCCTTCTATCATCCCTAATAACTCAATCCAACACCCTTTTTCTCCTTTCTAATAATAACTTAACGCAATGTCTTCTCTGTCTATCTCTTCATCCTAATTATCTTTCTCATCATAAAGTGAACTAATTCTCTCACTCTCTCCCCCATTCCCTCTCCTTCCTTTCTCTTCCCTCTAGTAAGTCAATCCAACATTCTCTCGCTCAATCTCTCCTTAATTTCTCTCATTATAAATCAAACTTTCTCTTCCTCTCAGTCCCTCTTCATTTCCTCCCTAGTAACTCAACCCGACATTCTCTCTCAATTTCTCTTCCTTAATTACTTTCTCATCTCATAAAGTGCAACCCTACTCCCACTTCTTCCCCCTCAAACCCGTTGTTGGTAAACTAATTCTATCTTTTTCTTCTCATTAATTTCTGCCTCTGAGTTTAAGATGGTGGTTCACGATTTTGATGGATGATGCATGCATTGTGTAGATGGTAGAGAGTATGGACGGTCCTAATGAGCATTTGACCTCCATCAAAGGAGTTCGAAATGAGATAGCAAGGTGAGAGGGATAAAGAAGAGAATAGATGAAGTTGGTGGAGGAAGAGCGTTATTTAGATTCAATAAACGACTGAAGGAGGAAGAAGGGGAGGATGGAGGAGGGAGAAGGGTGGAGACAATAGAGAGGTGGAGGGAGATGGTGGAGGTGATGGAGAGAGAGTGCACTTGTTATTCATTGAGACTGAAGATTTGTGGAGGAAAGAGAAGAGAGTGGACTTTCTTTTTTTCTTTTTCTTTATTCAAATTTGATGAGTCATATGAAGAAGAAGACCAATAAAAAGATAGTTTAGTCACTTACTATCTGTGGTTAGGCCCTAACCCATGTTGGTTGAGTCACGTGATTGGAAAAACTAAGAGACTAAATTGAAGTAACTTAAGAGTTTTGAGGGACTATTTTAAAAATATGAATATTTAAGGGACTGATATTTTAGTATGAAAGAATTAAGGAATTGATATTGAAAACCCCTTCATTTAATTTGGTTTTTGGAGATATATTGAAAAAGGCAACTTTTTCTATGTGCACAAGGGTCAACAAATTTGAAAGCATCCACGCCTTTCACAACTGTATTTCATTTGAAGCATGATGTTCTATCAGTATGAGAAATCCAAGTCTATATATATATATATATATATATATATATATATATATATATATATATATATATATATATATATATATATATATATATATATATATATATGTTACATAAAAAAAAAATCAGAATTCAGAAAATATAAGAACTAGAAAAATCCCTGCATTGCATATGATAGGTTGCAAATAGTTCAATAGCAATACTGCTAGATATAGGAAAATCGGAGTTCTGAGTTAAATCCTATGTTGAGGTCATTGCTGAAATCATTAATATGCAAATTTCAAAATTTTAATATTCGAATATGTTGCCGGCCTATCAATGCGCATGTCTTCCTACACCTGAACAAACTTGATGGACGTGATTGTCGTGACATCTTTTGAGTTTCATCATGGTCCGTCAGTTACTTCCATCCTCCACCAGCAGCTCTAGCGAGTCACCACATCTAGATAACGTAGGATCATCCCAAGGCCCACTTATCAAATTCTCCATTACATTTTGCCTGACCCGCAGTGTTTGCTCCGTCGCTCAATTACCGAACTTCTCACTCGTCGATTTTTGCATCCCAATGTCAAACAAATCGTCATGTAAATGTAAGTATATCTATCAAGTTCATCGTCGTCTTGACCCCAACTTTTTCCTGAATGATTGCTGCGAGATATTTCTCTTATGGGTGGCAAGGAAAGTTGGACTCCGTCCACATCGTACCTAAGATGGTTTCCTCTCCCTCACGCTGCTTCTATTTTCCGACTTCCATCTTGTTACTATATCGCCTTGACGTTGCTATTAGCGAGTGTAAGACTAGAGTTATGGCAGAACAATCATCAGCCATGGTTGTTGCCGACTTTGAGAGATCATCCATGATGAGCCCGATAGTCACAACCTCATAGCAACTTGCTCAAAAGCTAGTCGCCGAGCAAAAGCTCCATTGTCCCATCTCCCTGGCATCGTCTCCTCTGAGCATCCATGTGGCCGTACTGCTTCTGAATGTCTATTATGCACCGCTATAGCTTAAAGACAAGGGCAGGAATCCCGGTCATGTGTACTTCACCGCCTACACAATCTGAACCAGTCGTCCCACCTCTCAAAACCCAATAGAGCCATTTATCCTCTCTCACTCAATTGTTACAGTGTTAAGGTATTGGATATTGTGGGAGATTGGATGGATGAGGAATACTGGAGGAACCACCGACGAGCAGTGTTGCCCTCACGAAGTTTCACCAGAGGAGAGAGCTATAGGAGGGGAGAGATAGTAAGTGTTTGTGAGTTCACGTAACCTAACTACTATATCCTAAGCAGTTTTAGTTAAAAGGAAAGATTTTACACATTCCCCCAGGCATGTTTTTGAGGGCAAAAGATGAAAACTTCTGCCTTTTTGCTGTTTAATAAGAGTACTCCTTTTTCTTGCATGTTTCATACCCAGGAACAGCAATCATCAATCCCTCCTTCCTCATCAATTTTGGTCAATAATTTTTCTCATTGATTGTTGTTTTAAATTTTATTGTTTAGACGATATTTGTAATATTGGTATAAAAGCTTAGCTCTTAGATGATCGCTGTAGTACTAGCAAGATATTGATTGCGGTTAATAGCAAGCCTAAAAGGTTGAGCAGTGAAACAATAAATTTCATTTTTGTAAAAAGTCCCTTCCACTGCATCAAAACTCCAAAGTTGTGGTAAGGTTCATTTTTATTGAAAGTCCCTTCCACTGTCCCAAAACTCCGAAGTTGTGGTGAGACTTGAGGAAAATTATTTTGTATTTTAACACACCCCTGCAGGTTGAAAATCCATTTTTTGACAGAGACATGGGTTTTACGCAGCGGTATAATTAGGGTTGAGAGAAATTATTTTGTATTTTAACACGTCCCCGCAGGTTGAAAATCCATTTTTGGGCAGACACCTGGGTTTTACGCAGCGGTATTATTTTTTTTAAAACCCGCAATTAAATGCGCGCTCGGTAGGAACTGAACCTGGATTGCTCTGATACCATGTTTAAAGTCCTTTCTATTGCACCAAAACTTCGAAGTTGTGATAAAGGTTGAGAGAAATTATTTTGTATTTTAACAATTTTCCTCTGTATAACTTTATTAAAAAAGGTGAAATTTTTGTTTTATGACTTGTAAGCGTTATTTGATGCCTCTACAATCTAGTGACAATTATCTCGTGCTTTGAATTATCAGGAGGAGACATTGGATGGCTGAAGGATAAGAAAAGTACTGGCAGTGGAGACAGCTACAGGGTTTTACTGATTGATGATGCACGTCACACCGAGAAGTTAGGTAATGATCCGTCTTGCAAATTATTTTCATTTATATGCTATAGTTTATCCCTATTTTCTACCTTAAAACCATTATGTGCCTTAAATTGAGTTTCTATCTTCTGGTTGACACTTTGCAGTGGAAAAGGCATTGCCAAGGGTTGTTCCGTCTATAACTGTCAGTGAGGCAAGGAAACTCTTTCTTGAATCTCGGCAGAAGGGAGTTGCAGTTGTCATTGTTACTGTGAAGGTATCATTTAATCACACAATCACAGCTGACACGCTTGTTGTTTATAATCAAACCAATCAACTCTTGCTAGTTTTTGCCCTCGCAAACTTCTTAACAGACGGAGAGATTTCATACGAGTTTTTAGATAGTTTGAAGTGTCAATTGCTGCATGTTATCCTTGCTGACAATTTTTTTCTCTTGAGCAGGAGCATGCTGAATTCTATGCCCAAATGATGGTGCGCTCTGGACTGCGATCAGCCATTGAGCCAGATTCGGACATGGCAGCATGAGTTGATTCAACTTGCAGGCTTGGAAGTTCTCTGTACTTGAATTTTGGAATTTGCAATCAACCTACACTCAGAAATTTTGATGTCTAAACCTAGGAGCATTTCGATTTTATTAATGGAAACAGAAGGGAGAACATGGAGAATGTACTAAATAGAGGTAGCAATTATGCATTCTTACATGTTCATCATCAGAGCTAATAGCAGTAGACGAGTATATACATTGTAATAAACTGCTGGTAGCATTCTAAAAATACATGTACTTCTCAACTTAATCAAAATGTTTCTAAATGTTGCTTTTATCATTTACATTTCAGCTATAGGAAGGATCACAACTTGACATCGACAAGGGTTCAGTAGATAAAACACTTGGGTGCATTAGTGTTTCCTCATGACCCAAGTAGTTCGATATTGGGTATAATCAACATATTTAACATCGGCAGCCACTTTCCCGAAGAATAAACAGAAAAGGAAAAAAACAACGACAGCCATATCACATCTCCAGATATACTGGCTGGTGAACTTACACATTAACTGAAAGAAGTAAATTCATTCACCATAGAATTTTTTTTTTTTTAAATGGATCAGATGACAAATTGAGTAGAAGATGGTGGCACTACAGCATGCCTGCTCAACATGCACTGGGGTACAATTTACCTGTAATCTGCAATACAATTGCAATGTCTCTTAACACAAAAAAAGAAGAGAAATAGAAAATAGACACAGTAATTTACAGTCAGCAATGCTGCACAACAAAGTTATGCAGTTCTCAACATATGCAATGCTCTACCACATCCAATAAAGAACTTCCCCAGTATTTTCACATTCATTCTGAAGCTATATACATATAAGGATTAATTACACTCAGACTTCTTGTAATATAAAAGTGTATAATTTATCACCTCTAAAATTTAAAACTCTCAGTTAGACTCCCTGTACCAAGGGGTCTGAGTGTAATTAAAACACAGTAATTTAGATAATTCAGGGAATCTAAGTGAGAGTTTTAAGTTATGCATCCTCCATATTACAGGAGTCCGAGTGTAATTAATCCTACATATAATTGATCTGCTTTTGTTCCTATAGTACAACAATAACCATTTCGGTTACCAGGAATTTGCTTTCAGTAACAATCGTGGGCTAGATATGCCTACTTTCCACATTAATCGACTTGAACTACAAAAATTGCATGGGCCTGGCCCTGCTATATAATACTATATATGCACCCCCACTAGATCAAAAATTGACCGGAGAAGTCGGATGTGCTCCTGGGAGATAAACTCAAACTTACACGAGGTTGGTGGTAGCAATAAGCAGCGAGGAAGCAGAACTCCAAATCTAGAGCTGCCAATCTATTGGAGAAAGGCCCATTTTCTCTAAAAGCTTGTTTGTCTGAGAAAAATGCCTGTACTACAGAAGGAAATTTAAATTAATTAGGAAAAAGTTATATGTATAAAAAAGAAAGGGCATATTAGTGGTTAATTTATAGTTTGTTCTACAAGCAAAGTTAGGTCTTGCAAGATAATGGACACAGGTGGCATTCCGTATCCTCTGGTGGTATGTTTAACATGAGAAATATGGCGGGTAATCCAAAAGATTCTAAGCATAATCGTACAAGTGGAGCTCCTCACTTCAGGAGCAACTTAGTATGGTACTATGGTAATACCAAGGTTTTGAATCTCAGAACCATTATCAGTATTTGGTGGTGGTTATGGTATTGGAAATAGACTATATCAGATGTATAATACGGGCAATATCCAAAATATTGATAGTATATAGTCAACATTGGCAATATTAGTCCCGATATTATAGGGCCTATGTTATATCAGATGCCTCAAACTTTGACACGATGTTAGCAATATGCACCGGTATCGACTGATATAAAAAAACCTTAGATATTACCTATACTGGTGTTACAAAAATTCTTTATCTGAAACTTCTTTTAAACAAACCCCGAATTGCATTCATTTAACAAGAAACAAACTCATGGATTAATAATAATAGTCTGATCTACCAATCTCTCCAATCATATCCTCAGAGGGAAAAGCAATAAAATATCAACAAGTTGATAAATGTGATGGTAACTGACCTGCATCCAAAAAAGCCCCTGTGAGCAGACAAACCTGATGGGTGAGCAGCTCTCAGAACATGGTGCTTTGACTCATCAATAAGTCTGCAAGTAGCGAGTGAATGGAATGGAAGATATAGTTAAAACACCAATAGCGAGCTAAAATAATCATATAATAGTAATCACTGAACTAACAGACCCAACTGTCAAATAAAAAAATATTTACAAATGTGCTTTTATAGGATATTAGATGACAATCTTTTAGCAGATTGATTATAAAAATTCTGTCAATAGAAAAAACATGTGCTTTTATAGTATAGTTGCATTGAGCACATCCTCTTCATCTACATGCATTAAACATGTGAAGAAAGCTTGCAACGTAAAAACTTTGCATGTTACCAAATTAATTGCATATTGCGGTTCTTTCAGGTTGCACATGACAACAGTGACTGTTGAGTGCACATTTGTTTTTGTCAGGATAACTTTTAGGACCATAGATATCAAAGATATCTGCAGGACCATGTGTCTTTCATACAAGTGAAAAACGGATTTGGATCCTTAGTCCAAACAACTCAACTGTTCATTAAATTAGTGAATGTTTAAGATCATTCCTAAATTAACACACACTATATCCCCCATGATTTGAACTAAAATCAACTTTACACTTTAAAAAAAGAATTTAACCACCCACCAACATTATGGAGGGCTAAAATTACACTTTGGACGATCCTTGTAATTTCTCATAATTTCTCACTCGGAAGAGAATCCAGATATGTGGAAGTCTATGATTTTATCAGCATTGATAAGAAGAAGGATGGCATGTACCCATTTAGAATTGCTACTTGTTATTTATATAGTAGAGAAAACAAAAAAAAAATACGTAAAAATCCTTTATTCTAAATTTTCTAACGCTCTTCCTCAAGTTGTAACAAATATAATATGCTCACAGCATATTAAAAAAGAAAATACTCTACTTACAAGTTAGACATGCCGAGCTTGTATAAAAACATAAATACCTTCACATGATACGCACCCCCACAAAAAAGAAATTATATATATATATATATATATATATATATATATATATATATATATATATATATATATATATATATATATATATATATATATATATATATATACACATATATATATATATATATATATATATATATATATATATATATATACACATATACATGCGTGTGTGTATTCAGGAAAAATTACGTGAGCTAGCAGCCAGCCAAAAATATACATATATATATATATACATGCGTGTGTGTATTCAGGAAAAATTACGTGAGTTAGCAGCCAGCCAAAATATAGTAATCCAATAACTTTTTTTCAATGTTTTTCTAGAATTAGGTTCTCTAACTCTTTCACTTTAATAAGATTAAGGCTCTATTTGGTTTGAGAGAAAATGAAGGAAAAGAAAAGAAAATAAGAAAGAAAATGTTTTCTAGAGTTTGGTTTGAGAGAAAATTTAAAAAAAAAGAAAATGTTTTCTCATAACCAAACACCAAGAAAAATCCAATTTCCATCTTCTTTTCTTTCCTTCTCTCTTTCCTTCTCTCTTTTCTTTTCTCTTTCTTTTTCTTTTTTCCATTTTCCCTCAAACCAAACACAACCTAAATTTTATGAATTTTGGAGTTCATTTATACTTTCATCAAGTTGATAGAAAATATTTACACATTGAAAACCATTAAAATTTATGTCAACTTGATGGAGGACCAAATAAAAATTAAAACCCAAGAAATTGGATATGAGTGAATCCTAAGGATTTGAGATCATAATCCAAAAGAAATTTTTTTTTTAAAAATATTCAAAATAGTGGAAATGAACTGCAGCTCAGGTAATTTGTGTGAATTGTCAGCTCATTTCCATCTCTCTCTCTCTCTCTCTCTCTCTCTCTCTCTCTCTCTCTATATATATATATATATATATAGACACACACACACACACAAGCAAACCTTGAACCTTCGTAGTATAATAAACCAACCAAATTTATGTAAATTCTTGAAACCCAACCATAGAGCCATACAAACTAAGCAATTACTAGAAATAGCCAAGTCTAAGTAATTACTAGAGATAGTCAGGTCTAAGAACAGTTTGGAGACGATCAGGACCAAGTAAAATCTGGAGACAGCTAAGAACGAATAAACTGTGGAGATGGTCATAAATGAGCAAAATCTAGAAATGGTCAAGACCGAGTAATGAACACTTGCAAAGAGAATAAATATTTTTGATCTAAATCTCGTGAACAATTAAAGAGAAAATAGGAAAATTATATTAGAGCATCGGTAGATCATAGTTGGTGTATGGACATTGGCAGTTGTCAACAGAAGGATGAAGATATATCATTCTCGATGTGACGTCATTCATAGATCATTATCAATAGATCGTTAATAGTAGATAGTTGTCGGTAGATCATGATTAGTAAATCATTGTTGGAAGGGCATTTATAGATTGCCTGCGCTAGGAGCATAATAATAGATCAGGCAATAGATCACTATTGATAGGAGCACATCATTAGATCACTATGCGTAAGAGGGCATCGATAAATTGGCATTAGTAGAAGTTGTCGATATATCATCGATAGAAATATATCAGTAAATAATGTCATCAATAGGAGTGTATCAATAGATTTCAGTCGGTAGATCGACATTGATAGATGGTCTGGCACTAGGTATGCACTTTACAAGAGCGGCCTAATGCAAGCTCAAGGATAAAAGAAGGTGACGGTCAAAGGAAATTTTGCTGTGATATCACGTAAGAATTAATAAGAAGAAATACGAAATACCATTTAGGGTTGCTCCATTTATTTATAGTAGAAAAAACAAAAATAAATAAATAGAAGATATCAATATTCTAAATATTCTAATATTAATAACACAAAAATGATTGTCGAGGTCCAACCATATGTATATTTTCATCTGAATATATGTTTATTTACCTCGAATAAGCATGTGTATTGGTTGCTATTCATATATGAAAGAACCTAAATTTAGTAAAATGATCTATAAATAATTACCATTGAACCTAAAGCTGTACAAAATCTATTTTATATATTATGTTTAAGATTAGTAGCAGTTGACACTATTTTAAGTGTTGGACAGGGAAGGCACAAGTGCCATTTCCGGGTACATCAGACATCAATTTGTGTTGTGGGAAATGCTCTACAAAATATGTAAAAACACAAAATTTGAGATGGGATTTCAATTACTTGCTTATATCAAGACTTATTGTCCTGACTATGATTTCAAAGATGTTATGGCTAATGTTTTGATAAGGAGATTCATAGTACTTCTGTTTGCTTAATGAGTTAAACTGGAAGAACATACCTTGCCTTCTCTTGAGCAGAATTTCCCCACAGAAGAAAAACAATTCCTGTTCTCTTCTGTGAAATTGTTCGTATAACAACATCAGTAAATGGCTCCCAGCCCTTCTTAGCATGAGAATTAGCTTGATGGTTCCTCACTGACAGGATAAGTAAAAGAAATGCAATAAAAGCTTAATACAGGAGTGAAAAGAAAAGGGTTTCTATATGCAATTAAAGGGCCAAGAAAAAGTTGGACATGAGAATGATTATACAATAAGGCAACCTGCAAAAACTATCACAAAAAAGTATCATTGATTTGAAACAGTAATGGACAATTGTTTGGTATGTGGAGCTAGCGAGTAGCAGCTATGAGGTTCTAAAAGATTACTTGAAAATATTTAAGAATTTATTCCTTCTGGAGTTTTGATGGAAGGAGTTACGGATCAAACTTGGCTGGAGTTAGAAATTAGATTCCACTTTTTACTGAATGGACAAATTGTCCTCAATAATCTATGAAATGATTTAGATTAGTTAGAACAAAGTTACAAAAATAATTTTTAATTACCTAAACAACTAATATATTTATTATTTAACAACAATTTCCCTAACAAATAGCAAAAATATTGATACTAACAATTCAAAGCACCAATCAGCTTTAGGATGTTTCCTCTCTATTGGTTTCTTGATAAGATCAATGGCTTATGCATTCTTGACAAGGTTAAGAAAATTAATCAAGAGGACCAGAAGAGTTGCAAGATCAATGGGCTCCTCGAGGTGCTTACAAGTCTTTTGATCATTATCCAAACCCATTGATCCAGAGGAAACCATCAATATTTATTCCAATCAAACCTCACCACAGGAACCCATTCAATTTTTTTTCCAAGAATTTTTTAAGAATTTCAGCTCTAGAATTGGAGGGAGGTAAAGGTGTTGGAGATGAGGAATGGGTTTGGGGATCAGAGGAAATAGATAAAGGGACAAATCCAATCTAACAACAGTAAAAGAAATTCCCTTCTATTCTATTCAGTATATCTTTTTTTGGGAGCAAGGGTTGATCTCTATCTTGAGTCCCCCACTCTTTTTTTGATATAGATTGGAAAAATTAATACAGATGCAAACCCTATAACAATCTTGTTACAGAAAACATTATATTAGATTATATTATTATCTTGTCTTTGTGTTTAGTCCAACATTGCTTATGAATTTATTTGTATAGTGTTGGGACACTATGTATATGTCCCTTGATTTATAATAAGATTATCTAACTATTTCACAACATGATATCAAATAAGATTATCTAACTATTTCACAACATGATATCAAAGCTTTAATTGTTAAATTAATTCTAGCCCTCCATCTCAAACCTAATCTAATCTCAACCTCCAGTCCAAAACCCTAATCCTCTCTCTCCTCTGGCACCATCACCACCTCTCTTCCTCCTCCCTCATCTTTACTGCAAGGCTGCACTGCCACAGCCATCAAATAGCAGCAATCAGCTGAGCTGATGCCACTACTGCTACAAACAACAACTGTTGTTGTCACAGCAAACTTCTTCAAACAACAGCGACAATTGCTATTCTACAAACATCAACAACTCTTACCGTATACTGCTACGAAAAACAACTCTTGTTGTTATGAAGAAATCCTATTGCTGATCAATTATTGTCCCATAAGTTGATCCAATTGTGTATGCTAAGAAGGTGCTGCTACAGCTATTGAATTAATTACTCTATCGTTTCTATTGCTACTACTAATCGATCATGCTGCTGCTGTTGATGTTTTTTAACTATTACTTCTATTACTGCTACACTGTCTATTAAGATCTATATACAGTAATTTGAATTTCGAATTTTTACCATGGCTTCACTATCTAGTGATTCTACTACTAGCTCTAATATTACTACTACTGCTACATCTATACCATAATCATATGTTTCCACGCACATTTATTGTTACTACCGTTAAACTTAATGGCAATTATCTATTATGGTTTCAATCCTTTTATGCATTTGTTCGATCACAAAGGAAAGATCATTTTATAGATGAACCACCAGATATAAAGGATCTGCCTGTTCTGATTAACTTGCAAATGACAGATCCGCTATTATTTGGCTTCTCAACAGCATAGAAGAGAAAAACAGTTCTGAAATAATACTTTTAAGATAGCAAAAGAAATATGGAATACTCTTAAAGATGTACATTGCAATGAGAAAAATATTTCTAGGGTAAGTTATACAAGCATCTTTGCACTCTCTAGTAGGGGTAGATGTTTGTTTCTGCTTACTATTCAATTCTTCATGGTATCTTAGACGAGTTAGAGGTTCACCAACCTCTGGTGACTGATTTAAGCACTCTAAGAGAGTGTCATAATCTTACCATTGCCAAGTTCCTCTCTGGTCTGCTCTTTCTTACTGATCCAAATGTTAGGTCAAATCTTTACTGGTGATAGTGCCCGTTCACTAAATGTTGCATACTCCAAAAGTCTTTGTGTCTTCACTTGATCTACCACATCAGTTGCTTCCCTTTTTGTTTCCAACAAGAACTCTGCTTTATTCTTTGGTTGAGGACAAGACAGTTGCAGTGGTGATTAAGGGGAAGCAGTGGTTATGGTTGTCGAGATTCAGGTCATAGTCGAAGATTCCATCAATATGGTCATTGCGGCCGACAGAATCATAAATATCTGATAGTTGTTGGAAGAAGTACGAAAAACCAAAATGGGCTAAAACTATGACAAGCTAACTCTACTGTTGATTTTTCTGGTTCTACTAGTTCTACATTTATAATAACTTCTACTATTACTCCAGCTATTGTTGCAATGTTATCTCTAATGGTTAATATTTCATAGGTTAATCTTGACAGACTTCTGCATTTCCAGTCCACCTTAGTTAGTACTCATGCTATTACTCATATTCTCATCAAGTAAATATGCCACTCCTTTAATTGACCGTGGGTTATAGATTCTGAAACTTCCTCCCATAAGACAAGTATTACCATACTAGAAATAAATTTGTCACTTTATATTTTTCAGATAAATATTGTCCAGTTCATGTTGCTAACGGTTCCTCTTGTCCGATGGTTGTGATGTAGTAATTTACACTACCACCCCTTAATGTTATGTTTGCTCCTAAATTTTCGATCAGCTTGTTACCTATTAGTCAAATTTACCGAACATAATTATTCTATAACATTCTTTCCTACCTACTATGTTTTGTAATATCTCCAAACTTGGATAAGGATTTGTATGAATCGTGTAGAACGAGGATGTACTATCTGGATGATGAGCATTCACCTATAGAATTCATGGTTGGTTCTTCTGATCTCCTTTATAATGGCATTAACGTTTTGGACATCTCTTTCTTCAAAGTCTCTGACTCTTTCTATCTAGAACATCTATGTTAGAATATGAGTCTTGTGAGCTCGGAAAGCATCAACATACCACTACTATGTAACTACTGCTATACATTTTTGTGATTCATTTTACAAGGTAAATAAGGAGCCATTATAAGTAATGGAAAAAAAACCTAGTTGATAGGAACTCTCACCTTATCAAGCACAATTTACCATAAGAAATAAAACTAATAAATAATTATAGACTTGATCATGTTTCCCACTACCCAATCCACTTCAAGCTTAACTAAAGAGAATTGTAATAAAATAGAATTCAAGATGCCAATTATGAGGGTGGATGACTGTTAGAACAACGAGAGAGGAGGAGAGTGCCGGACTAAAAAAATAAATTATAAAGTAAGTTACAAAAGGTGCATACCAGTTAGGACAGTGTTAAGCAGAAGAACACCCTACATAAAAAATATTTTTAAGAGTCAGAAATCAAGTACTTGAGAGGAAACTTCCTAGAAAAGAAGAAAAAAAAAAACAGAATAAACATCCTCTAGCTGCAGGTTGTTTAATTACATCAACCAACCCCCTTCCCCCCTTCCAAATCTAAGCATAACTTGCAGATAAGCTTTACTGGAATAGATGAAAATTAGACCGATTTACTACCTATGGTTGTCTTTTCCTAATAAAACTAAATGCAGTGTTAACTGCTGTTTCTACATTTTCCGAATGGGGTCAGCTTAAATATAGGTTGTCTTTAATGAGGTGTAAAACAATTTCTAGGCATAGCAAGTGTAAAACTGTAGATTGACACAAGAACACAAAAGACAGCAATAACAAGACAGTATTCTCTATAAATGTTAAAAAAGATGATGCCGTGATGGAAAAGGAAGATCGGTAAATGCAGAAAGCTGTGTACATGACAACTCAACTATTATCAAATAGATCAACTGGAAAGCATCAAGAGCAAACAACTATATTAAAAACAAATCATGAGTTTTACCTGTATGGCCCATCTTTCTAAATTACCATGAGATGGAATGGAACAGCCAAGGTCATTCTTAAGTTCCTTGAATATATTAACAAGACTCGATGGAACCTTAATACCCTCTGGTACGGAGAAAGCTAGACCCATGGCTTGACCTGGCCCATGATAAGGATCCTGAAACAACAATTAGCTATCCAAGTTATGTTCTGTACATATTCTCTAAAGGGTAGTGGGAAATTATACTTAGAAATTAAATCTTTTTGATACTCAACGTCTAAGACTCAAGACATTAAATGATTTCTCAAATCAAATGGAAAAATAAAATTAAAAATTGTAGTCGATAAAAGAAAGGAGAAAAAACAAAATGATAAAGATGGTCCAAATATTAATAATTTATTAATTGATTTTATTAACAAATAGGATAAGGAAAAGTTTAAGTCTAACAACATTGTAACCACTTTTCCCAACAATTTTAAATCATCTTCCACCCAGCAAAATAAGGAAAGTCAAATTTCCATATTTGTTCACATGAAAGGAAAGACGATAGACTAGAGGAAAGGGAAAAGGTCAAAACTTTACGCTAGAACCCAATTGTATAGGTGGGAAATCAAGCAACTGACAATTTCGGAAAATCCGCTTATCTAAACCTAATTTAAAACAAAACAACAGAAATGCAGTAAAGAACCAAAGTTATACACAACAAGCACCACCTAGTATCTAGACTATCTGGCCAAGTAGAATGCTTCATGAAGAATAATCAATAGGTTGAAAGGCGTAACAAACAGGAACAGGTATAAATAGGTTTAAATTGACGATGATGAGTTGACAACATTGGTGAGGTTTGAACCCTCGAAACCTCGTGTTTCTACACTGTCAGATAACCACTTCTATCAAAGTTTGAACTAGATTTATTGGACAACAATGTATATCACGCATTTTCGATCACCTCACATAACCCAAGTGCCTACTAGGCCACCTAAAACCAAGAAGAAGATGGTATTCATCTTTCTCCACTTTCAGTTGGTTTCAAATTTTATGGTGGAAAAATTTTCCATTTATGTTCTAGTAAAATTTAAATTTGACACAGGACATGACAAATAAAATAAAAGTTTACAAAGAATGAGAACAAAGAACAATGCTCTATATTTGAACCGAGACATGTTGTAGAACTTTGTTTCCTATTCATGTCATCTAGTTTGTCATAATGATGAGAGAAAGAATGGAAAGATTTAAGTCCTAAATGTACTTTCAGTCCTGCTGCGTAACAACAAAGTAGCCAGAAAACAATGTCTCCATTCTTCTTTTCCTTTGGTCAGGTCTATATATCCAGGGAAGAGCTGATGGGATCTTTAGATTCGTTATCTAGGATCTATATTTCACTTCACTAATATTTATTTGATGGGAGCTATACAGAAATTAAGTTCATAAATATTTTGACTCTTATTTTTAAATTTATGATTTTTTTTTTTTAAATTACAGTATAGTTTAACACCTTCAGACACCCACCCTTAACATGGGAAATGTTAACCCAGCACAAAATAAAAAAAAATAACAGGTAAAACATTTCCATGCATATTTCTTCCAACTAAAACTCTCATTAGATTTGTACATTGCCAAACCTAAGTTCGGCTTAATTTAAGTTCAATCTATGAATCACATAATAACTATAATAACATTCTAAAATTTTATGAAGAAAAATTTTGGGGGGAAGTATCTCGATTGAAAGTAAGAACTAAAAAACAACATCTCTTACATCCAACCAAGACATTTAATCATTTCATTACATGAAAGTATCTTTCCTGTACTAAAACTGAAACCTTTCTCACGAACTGGAAAAAATAATAATAATAATACCTGCCCAATGATCACAGCCTTCACTTGATCAAAAGGCGTTGAATTAAGCGCACTAAAAATCAGATGCAGCGGCGGGTAGATCGGAATGCTCCCATTAATCTCCCTCTCAACAAACCTACAAAGACTCTTTGCATAGGGCTTCTGCAACTCGTCCGGAACCGCCTCCAGCCACGACTCCTCAACCAAAAGCTCCTCCAACTTCAAAGAATTCAACCCCTCGGCTGAACCATCATCCATTCAGTCCAAAGATACCAATTTTATTAGAAGAGGGGCCAAGGGGGTACTTTTCTTGTTTACCTTTGGATTTCTCGACTCGTTCGGTGCAGAACCGGAGGTTGCGCTTCGATCGGGCTAGGGCTTTGTTGATCTCGATTCTCGATCTTTGCTCGGGGGTGAGAGTAGAGGAGGATCGGGCGGCGGCGTCGGTTGAGGAGGAGTTGGAGAGGGCGGAGGTTGGGGACTTGGGGGCTAGGGCTTTGGGAGGGGAAGATGAGGAGGCGAGGGTTTTGAGGCGCTTCGAGGGGTTGAAGATCTCGATTAGGGTTTTCGACGTTGAAGAAGACATTTTTCTTTTCTTTCTTTTCCTCTTTTTTTTTTTCTTATTTTCCTTCTGTTTATTGCTGTCGGAGAATTTATCGAGGAGTTAGGGATTGTCTTGTGGATTTTGGCGGGAACCTATGAAATTGCTAATTACTGCAATTTAACAATTGCTATTTAAGCAGCATTATTTAACAAGGGGTTTTTACATATCTGTCCCTTAATTTAAAAATTATAATTTAGTACCCAAATCTTCATATTTATAATTTAGTCTCCAACTTCTTTAAGTTACCACAATTTAGTTCCCAATCATATTTTTTGTCCGAATTTTCCATTATACTTCTGAGTTACTTCACTTTAATTCTTCCTTCCCTATTACTCTTTTTTTCCTCTTCTTATTTGGTTTTTCTCTCTATTTTTTTCCTTTCTTTCTTCCCTTTTCTTATTGAATTCTCCTGAGTTACTTCATTTTAGATATTAACTGGGAGGGAAGAGAGAGAGGAGAATAATAGAGAAGGGAATCCAATAAGAAGCAACAGAGAGGAGGAAGAGAAAAGAGAGGAATAGAGTAAAGTAACTTAGGGGTATAACGGAAAATTCGGGCTAAAAATATGGCCGGGACTGAATTGTGGTAGCTTAAAGGATTTAAGGGACTCAATTATAAATATAAAGATGTGGAGGACTAAATTCTAATTTTTAAAGTAAGGGATAGATATGTAAAAACCCCATTTAACAATTGCTATTTTTCACGAGGAAAATTTGCAAAAGTTACTGCAATTATGATTTATGAGTGTAATTGACACCATTTGAGCAAAGTGTATTTTAGTTCCTAATTATCTAAAATCAATATTCTGTTTAGCAGGAAAATTGCAAAATTAATATTCTAAAATGAAAGGGTGTACCGCTAGATAGACTAAATTAAGAAGATTATGTGTGATCACTCTACTCTCTATATAATTCTATAAAAAAAAAACTTTTCCGAAAACCCTTGTTCCTTTCACTTTGCTTGCTTTTCTTCTGAATACGTTAGGTTAAAGTAGTTGGTTTTGGGGTTTGATCATGTTTTAGAGATCCACATGAAGTAACCAACTTACTATAAAGGTTTCAGAACCAAAGGCCATGAATGGACTGTGACCCACCCGGCTATCAAAATATGTAACACTTATAATCAGCCAGTTTTCTGAAGCCAATAGTGCACTCCGCAATGAGACATCAACTTGTGGGATTCCAATAATTGACTTGGTTCTATACAGCAAGTATTGGTTTTATCTTATGCTTTTATATCAATCATATTATCGATCAGGATAGAAATCTTAAGACTGTGTTTGGATTGAGGGAAAATGAAGGAAAAGAAAAGAAAAGGAAAGGGAAAGAGAAAAGGAAAGAAAATAATATGTAAATTGGTTTTCTTTTTTATGTTTGGTCAGAAAGAAAATGAAAAAGAAAATCTCAAAAAAATTTTAGAAGAAAGCAGTTTTTTATATTTGGTTACTCAATAGAAAATTAAGAGGAAAATATAATTCTAATTAAATTATAGAAAATTTTAATATTAATTTACATATTATTGATATAATTTTTAATTTTTAAATAATTAAGCATATAATAATCAAAGCGTCCAAACTTCACAAAAGTTAAAAATATCTTTGGACTAAAATTACAAGGAAGTTTGTTCAAAAATTTCTCTCTCTTTTTCCTTTTTCTCTCAAATTTCCTTTTCTTTCATTTTCTCTTGGGGTTGAGAAAGAAAAGGAAAAAGAAAAAAAAATTTAATACATTTTCTCTCACTTTCTTTCATTTTTATTTTCTCTCTAATTTTCCCTCTAACCAAACAGTGGAAATCAATTCATTTTCTTTTCTTTTCCTTTATTTTCCCTCAATCCAAACACAGCTTAAATCAACATAATCATTTATCAATTTGACATTTGATCCCAAAATAAAATTATGACTTCAAAGTCACTATATATCTTTTTTCTATGTTTTTGCTAATTTTCTCAAAATTTTTCCAAAAAGTCCAAATCCGGTCAATACAAGAGCCGATTAGAGACCAATTGGACTTGGTAAAAATAACTTCAATTCTATAACTCCGAACTACTTTTCCACCTTCAAGATTTTTGCTCTTTATGTCTTACTCAACACATTATGAAAATTGAAGCTTTATTTCCAACACTAAAAAGATGTAAAAAAAAATTTGTCCATGACCTCCTATAAAGATTAGCTCAAAAAATAAACCTTCTATGAATATGTAGACCAAAATAAATATTAAAATCTAAATCCCTTATATACTTATAAAAAAAATAACATAGAACTATCAATTAGTGCTTCTACCAAGAGTATACGAGGCTCTAAGTCTCTGTGAGACCCGTGTACACATAAAAAACACGCGTGTGCATGAAACCCGAGCCTTATATTTATAAGCAAAATGTGAGTCACCCCAGCATCCTCCATTAAATCCTCAATTGGAGGCATTTAGGGTTACAACCCACATAAATAGGAATGGTAATGGACGCATCCACGGATCAAATTTTGATCCATCATATACAGAATTTTGAATTAGAAAAATTAATTTTTTATTTTTAATTCAAAATTTTGTATAGAGAGAACTAAAATTTAGGCAATGGACGCGTCTATTACCATCCCTACACATAAGAGGTGTTATGTTGTGATTATGTGTACAATAGATACAAGTGTGACCCCTTTTGGTGCTAGTGGCATATTCCGTCGTTTGGTGGGGGAAGGGGGCTTAATAGATTATTAGTTTGAACTTGAAAAAGGAGAGAGTCTTCTTGAAACAAGTCATCATTTTTTTTATGTTTTGCTGAGACTTGAAATAAATTATTCTCTTTACCTCTTATGAACATGCAAAACCTCATTGGTTAACATTTTTCAAAATAAAAGACTCAAGTCTTAACGTCAAATCTTCAATGAAAAGCTAGATCATCTCTCATCATCGCATTGAAAATTCTAGTACTAAACAAAAGGAAAAACAAAGTTCATACTCTCACCTCTTCTATAACGAGAAATTATTTTATGATCTTCTTACTTATTAAAGAAATCTAACACCAAAACTTTTTTATGCATAAACCTCATACGAATATGGAGATAAAAAGAATAGTGAAGTTTCCTTCTATGCCGGATATAGCTAGCCTTTTAAATTTTCTTTTCTAAAACTTTATTAAACTTTCTATTTCTTCCTAGGAATTTGTTAGTTTTATAGATACACATTACAGATAGGGTTAATTACACTCAGACCCCCTGTAGTATGAGACATATAACACTTAGAACCCCTGAAGTTTAAAACTCTCACTTAGACTCTCTGAAGTATCTAAATCACCGTGTTTTAATTACATTCAGACCCCCTGGTCCAGGGGGTCTAAGTGAGAGTTTTAAACTTCAGGGGGTCTAAGTATTACATGTCCCATACTACAGGGGGTCTGAGTGTAATTAACCCTTATAGATAATTATCCCAAGATAAATTTATAAACTTTGGCTTTCTATAAGTCATAAATATTGCATATTAATATGGTTTTCTGTAATATCTCAAATTTCAAATCTAAAAATTTTCTTTATAGGTAAAGTGACAATGTCAATTTATTGTGAGTTTTCAAAGAATAACATGATATCCGAGTTTCCAATTATATTTCAAAATCTCAATACGTCATTTTGGACATTCAAAATTTTTATTCAGTTCTTTTATAGAAAAGTGTTTCGATAACTTTTTAAACTTCATCTCAGGTAAATATATTTCGAACCTAACTTTAGGAATTTTATTTTTCTAACTTATATAACTAATTTAGTTTTTCTTAAAGAAAAGACTCATTATTTAGTACTCATAATGTATATTTTAATTTTATATAAGGTCCTCTCTTGCAACAACGTGTTTTTTTCTACCTACGTTTTTGGAGTTATTTTGTATGCGTATCTTGAACCTTGAGAAAATAGGGTATTTATACATGATTCTATTGATTCCATATGATCAAAATTAAGATTAGATTATAGGTTGAGTTGATAGAAAAGTTATTTTTACTATGAGTTTCTATCTTAGAAAGTAAAATGAGGAGTTTGAATTCAACTTGAATTTACAAATAAAGTTTTAGTAAGTGTTAAAATTATTTGGATATGAAGTCATTCTTACAGAATAATATGATAAAAGCTTTCATTGAGCCTCTTCAATCATCAATATATCGGGAGCCAAGCAGAGTTTGTATTTGACCTCAATATACATTTGTCGACCTTTCTTATATGGGTCACATGTTGGACAATCTTTTGTTAACATAAAATTGTTAGTAAGAATTTCGATTAAAAACATGATATTTCTAGTACATAATTTTCCAATATAAATTACAACTCTTTGAGGAATTTTTTTCCTTTTTCTTAAAGAAATTAAAAAAAAAAAAAAGGTCGACCTTTCTTATATGAGTCACACGTTGGACAATCTTTTGTTAACATAAAATTGTTAGTAAGAATTTCTATTAAAAACATGATATTTCTAGTACATAATGTTCCAATATAAATTACAACTCTTTGAGGAATTTTTTTCCTTTTTCTTAAAGAAATTAAAAAAAAAAAAAAAGGGAAAAAAAGAATGGTAAGGGTGGAGGGAGAGAACTTGGCGGTTATAAAATGTAAAATATTCTTCTATTTAAAAGAAACGCCCACCGTGGGGCTCGAACCCACGACCACAAGGTTAAGAGCCTTGCGCTCTACCTACTGAGCTAGACGGGCTTCATGTTACGGGTATATTAAAATTATTTAAATGTATTAATTATTCCGGAAGCTACGTGAAGAGTACACCCCTGTCCGCACAAGAAAGAATCAAGTTGGCAGATCAAAGCACAGTTATCTGTATGAACAATTATGTATGTCCTTCTAAACAAGTTTGAGACCAAATAGTTTGGTGTATCTGGTAAGTAAACATCCACCGCTACAAAAATTGCTTAGATGACTTTCTTGGCCATGAGCTTGATATCTAACGTAGATGGTAATGGACTTGTCCACGGCCAAATTCTGACATTTTCGATACAAAACTTTGAATTTAAAAAAAAAATTCGGGTACATAGGTTTCTCCCCTCCGCTTTCAAAACAGGTTTTTGGGTACATGATGTTTCGTACCCGCGCGCATGACTCCAACCGGGAGTTTCTAGAGGGGCACACCATTTTTCTTAGTAAGCTTAGTTTTCCTAGTAAGTCCACTCTCTCTTTTGAAAAGAGAGGATTTTCGTAGTGAGCACACCAAATAATCCAAAATATCCTCACTCTCTTTCTTTTTCCCTTTTCCATTCCTTCTACTACCACCTCCATTCTTCTCTCCCTCACCTCTCCAACTCTAGGACCTGCCATATCTCAAATCCAAAGACCCAACTCCTCTCTTCCTTCCCTCTCCCACCTATCATAATTCTTTATCTTCCTCTTCTTCTTTCATACCTTCTCCTCCACTCAACTTCGCTTCTCTCTCCGAGTTGCCCGTCGCCACCGCCAATTCCGCCACCACCACCACCGATCCAACCCACGTCGCTCGCCTGCCGCCCCGCCATCGCTTCTTGAGTTAAGGTGGAGAGGAGGAAGAGGGGAGGAGGAGGAGGAGGAGGAGGTGGTGGTGGTGGAGGGGTTTCGATGATAAGATTGAGGATGGAGCATTGGGGTTTTGGAGGTGGAGGGTTTTTTTTTTTATCATAGATGAAATTTCTTTTATAAGTTACCTTTCAATTTATTTCTTTTTTAATAATTCTCTCTACTTATTCTAACTCTCAAAATCTCTTGTAATTGGTAAGAACTCTCTGGTGCTCATTATCTAAGCTATGTTAAGGATTAACTCTACAACTGGTCTCAATTTTGAAGTTAGAAAATATTTTTCCATCCTTTAAGATTGAAATTTAAAAATTGGTGTTTTAATTTATACTTTGATTATTATTAATGAAAATAAAATACTGTAATGAAACAGGACGTCGCTGTCCGGACTGTCCCGGACAAGGAAATTTTGTCCGGACTCACAGTCCAGACAGCAACGTCCTCCCACGGGTTTTTCCACCGGAAAAATGTGAACTCAAAACCCAAATAAAAAACCCCTAACATCATTCTATCCAATTTAAATCAAAATCCTAATCAAAATCATTATATATGTGAAAATTTGAACTAACTACGACCATTAGTTTGGAATGAAGTAAGCTATGTAAATCGCTCTACTACTTATTTGGATTTTTGGCATTTTCATCATTTCGTCCTTCACTCTAAGTACAAATTTTTGGCTTCAATTTTGCATTAGACATAAATATTCCATAATTCAGTTTTCTCGCTTCTTCCATATTCTATATTTTGAGTGTTACTAATGAGATTATATACTTTCTAAATAGTTGTTTAATCTGAAAATGTTATATTTTTGTATTATTGTCTTACTGATTCTGTAAATTTTAATTGGATGTACTTAATTTTAATGCATTTAATATGAATTGTAAAGAGATTACATCCTGTATGACTTATTCCATTGAGCATGTAGTGATATAAATATATAGGAAGGTGAGTGAGATCCAATGCCGGTCGCCCGCTGCTGCTTGAGTCGAGGTGGGGTGAGATCCTCTTTCCCATTTTGTAAGTTTTTTTTTCTATTTTCGTCTCTGTTTTTTTTAGTAAAGTATGATAGGTTCTTAGATTTTCCCATCTTTTAAGATTGAAACTTCAAAATTGAATTTTTAATTTATACTTTGATTATTTTTTTTAATGAAATAATGAAATTATTGTAATGTTAGTTCTAAAAGATTAAAAATATCATGAAAATTTGATTATTTGAATTTGCTGAATTGATGGGATATTATTTGAATTTGCTGAATTTTAAGATTCAATCTTTTGTGTTTTGGGATATTATTTGAATTTACTGAATTGATGGGATTTAATTTGATTCAGGCTATAAAAGGAATCACATTACTGTTGGGTTCGAACAAGCTGTATTCTGCGAGCCAAGATGAGATGGTTCGTGTTTTGCGAGCCAAGATGAGACAGCGGCGGAGTATGCTGCCTCCCCCTCTACCTCTTGAAGATCGAATAGAGGAAGAATGTTATTTTGCAGTTTGTTTTTTCGGATTGATTCTGATAATTTCGTTACCAAATGGATGCATTCGTGTTCAACATCTTGGAATGCATGGTGCCTTGATTGCTATTGGGAGATAAGGATATATTGGTTCCATTTCTTTGTTCTTTTATTGTATTTTATGTGCGTGTATGTGCACGTGGAGTATCAGAGTTGTAATGTACATGATAATTGGCATTACTATTGTAATAAAAATTATCAAAAAATAATGTTGGAATAATGGATGTCGGTTGTATCATTAAATATACTTCCAATTGATGGTGATATGCTAGATGTTTGCTTTTAAATATAAGAAACAGTTGCTAGATGTTTGTTTTTTTTTATGGTTTTTATTATATTTCATGGTTTGTATTCTCCATTTTCGTCGAGTGCGACACAACTCAAAAATTCCTCTTTCGTATGATTTTTTAGGAAATAATATATGAAAATAAACTTCTTTTGTAATCATTGTAAATTTTGAGATAAACTTCTTTAGTATTTGCTTTTTTTATGGATATTATTATGATTTGTGAAGTTATTTAAGTAATAATTGCAGTTATTATATATTAAATAACTTATTATGTTTTAATTTAATTTGATAATGTTCACCAATTTACATACATAATTTTTAATTTACTGTCCCGGGTGTACAGCCGGACAAAATAACAACTAACAACTGTCCAGGGTTAAACCCCGGACGGACATTATACTGTCAGGAGTCTAACCCCGGACAGTATATTGCTCATTCGGGATTAGACCTCGGACGAACAATATAAAGTCCGGGGTATCGGATTGTATATTATCCGTTCGGGATTTAACTACGGACGGAAATAGAATGGAGGTTGAAGATGAGAGCATTAGTGTCCAAAAAAATCGATGGCAAACTTGTTATTTTAACTAAATTTTTAAGTGGGCTCACCAGTAAAAACGGTGTGCCCCTTTAGAAACTACCCTCCAACCGGGTAATACTCCCAGCCGTACTGCCACTGCCCAGCCCGGCGTTGCAGCTCGAATTGCAGCCGCCTCTCTCTTTTTCCTCCCCAAATTGAAAAAATCTCAAGCCCTAATTTTTGTTTGCCCTAAATAGCAAAAAATCGCCCACTCTCCTCTCGCAATCTACATTCTTCGTGAAGAAACCTCTCGAGTCAATCTATTAAACTTCATTAGCCTCCGTTTTCTTTTCAATTACAAGCTCGCTTAGCTTCAATCCAGGTACAATTTTCAAAATATTTTTTGATATTTGGGTTCATAAATATAGTGGCTCATCCTTTGCTTGCAGCTTCGTATAATCGTTATGTCCTCCTCGGATTCTGAACCCAATGAGGTCCCAAATGGAGCTGAAACGCCAAAGGTAGAGCCCATAAGGCTGCCGACGATTGAAGAAATCCGCGGCCAAGATATTTGGAACAACTGTGCGATTCGCAGCGTCGTTAGCGGAGTCATGGGTAATTTTTGTTTTCCCCTAGTTTTCAATCAATTGTTAGAGAAATCCGAATTTTGTACTGCAGTATTTGATATTCAGTTAGAATTTTGTAAGATGAAAATTGGAAGGACTTTAGGGTTGGTATTGTGGGATTAGTATTACAATCATGACCGGTGTATATTTTAAATTTGAATGTGGGTTTAGCTGCTTGTATAAGCTTCTTTTGTTGGATTAAATTTATTAAATTTTAGTTTTAGATGGGTCTTTACTCAATGAAACTCCTGCCTACTTGAACTTCACGGGAAAGGGATTCCTTTTGTTTGTAAAAGGATCAGGACAATTCTAAATATTATATTGTGATTTTTATGATGTTCATGTGAGGAGTGGGTTTCTTGCAATCAATGTATATGAATTTAAGATGTTATCTGTGTGTGATGTTTTGATTGGTTCTATAATTTGGGGTAAGAACTTAATGTTTTGCCCACTGAAAATTCCCCTCAGAGGGTAAACATGACATTAATAAAAGAAGGTATACAAAATGGGATCACATCGTATCTAAAGTTCTGAACTACTTTGTAGCTTGAAGTTTCTACTTGATTTGTATGGTCGTATAATAAGTACACCGTGAAATATAATGGTGTAATTTTGTATATACAATTTGCAGAACCATACAACAACATCAACAACAACTAAGCCTTTTATCCCAAGTACTTGGGATAGGATACATGAACCAAAAGAGAATCACGCCAGATCGATCACACTGATAATCCTTCTCCATTCATTCCTATCGAGTAATATGTCCTCATTTAAATCTCTAGAATCCATTTTTTCGTATCACCTCCATTTATATTTTCTTCGGTCTTTCCTTTACTCTTTTAACTTGTCCTATATTGATAAATTTTCCTCGTCGAACTGGTGCATTTATAGGTTAATGTTGCACATGACCAAACCATCGTAAGCGATTTTCTTGCATCTTCTCTTCTAGCACAAATATCTTCATTTTTCACTTTATCTCTCCTAGTGTTGCCACATATCCAACGAAGCATGCGCATCTCTGTTCCATTTATCTTCTGTGAATGATGTTTCTTTATACCCCAACATTCTGTGCCATATAATAAAATTAGCCTAATAGCAGTCCTATAAAATTTTCCCTTCAGCCTTAACGAAATGTTACTTTGCATAAAACTCCTGTTGCATTCCTCAATTTCAACTAATCAGCTTGAATCCTATGGTTAATATTACTATCGATCTCTCCATTATTTTGTATAATAGAACCCAACTATCTAAACTGATTGTGTCATGCCCCGCTCCCGATATACGGTATACAAGCACGTGTAACAGGTACCGACAACATATTCAGTTTGAATATGCTAAAGTCTCAATAAATTTGCCACAATAATACTCAGTAATTACGATAGAAAATTCAACAAAAATTTGACTTTTCATTTAT
Source organism: Dracaena cambodiana (assembly GCA_036321105.1). Taxonomy (NCBI): domain Eukaryota; kingdom Viridiplantae; phylum Streptophyta; class Magnoliopsida; order Asparagales; family Asparagaceae; genus Dracaena; species Dracaena cambodiana. The sequence continues at coordinate 45,233,792 of JAYEPQ010000007.1, forward strand.
TGGAATGAAGTTTAGATACAATTGAAACAAAATATAATAAAATTAAACAAAAGGAAGAAGAGAATCTCTAATCCGTTATGGACCTTCAATATGATGTTTAAAATACACCAGATTTTGCGTCAGTTTTGGCGTGTCTATCGGTAAATCTGGGCATGCACATCCAGATCGTCAGATTGCGACCAAAATAAAAACGCAGAAAGAATATGAAATATAGCAGTTATATCCAAACATAATAATAACACAAGTTTTAGAAAATATGGAATGAGATGTCTGTAATAATGATGTCAATTAATTTAGGTTATCTTAATGTCATATTAACGAAGTCAACTTTATAACAGAGGTATTTTTGTCTAGGATGTCATGTAATTGGAAAAGCTAATTGATGGAATACTACTGTTTCGATTGTTTCCTGTACAGACCCAGGAAATGGTCACAGGATTGTCCGGTGCTGAGTCGGACTTGCCGTCAGGCAAACATGAATTATAGTCAGGTATAATCCAGCAAATCATCACGCACCCATGGTGTGCGAATATTCAGTTGTACAACTTAACAAGTTTACAACCGAAACAGAGTATATTTCCATTATTCAGTTTCTCCCCCAACCCAGTGTCATTTAGGTATAGTACAGTATGTTGATTATATCGGATACAATATTTCAATTTGATTTTTCTTAATTTGTTAACAATATGATTTATAGAGTCCGTTCAGTTTATGCTTTATTCAATAGATCACAATTAGTTATATTTAAGAATCACTGATTTGAGACATCATAGAGATATCGGCCAGACAATTATATGGATGCTGGGAGGTTTTCTGCGCGTTGCACGTTCCTTAATTAGCGAACCAGCATACAAGATAATTTTTCTAGACACCGATACAAAACGATATAACAAACATTATTTTTCCGTGAATATAACTTTTATGTGATTTATCAAATTTGTATATATGATTATTCTAAAATCTAACTATACTATGTAATTTAAATTTAATGACAATTGACAATAGATTTTTGATGACAAGAAGCGTAATAAGTAATTGATAAATTCCTACAAAATAACAAATCAATTTACACAAAATAAATAACATGATTGAAACAACAGGTATATAAAATAACATAATTAGTGAGTCTGAAAATGAACTCATCTGGATTTTATTTTCCGATGTTGCTCAATGGAGTAATCTACACATTAAAAATATTCTAAGAATATTAAAAACATATTAATATGAATTTAGATGATTTTTAGGGATTTGTTTTCTAATTTTTATAACATACTCAAAATTGATTTTAAAGTTAAGTTGGTCTGAAATTAGGAAATAAGTTTGACTCCATTTTATTGGGTTTATAAAATGATGGATATTATTCTTAAATCATTAGGGTTATTAGATAATGGGTCAAGTAGTTTTAAAGCCCAATAGTTTAACCCAATAAGAAAGAAAAGAGTTTATTACTAATATTTTGACAAAACGGTGATAATTTAAGATGTGGAAAGATAAGGAGAAATGCCTTCATCTCAGGCAAAGTGGTGGCTCCGACGGTGACGACTCTGGTGGCGGCTCCTTCGGCGTGATGAGAGGAAGAGAGAAATTTTAGAGAATGAGTGTAGATTGAATTTAGAAAAGATGTTAGGTTTATATAGTGTTGCATTTAGGAGTTATAGAATGTGAAGGGTTTTGGGAGTTATAGAATTTAAAGGGTTTGAGCTGTTATGGAATTTCAAGAGTTTGAGGGGTTATGGAATTTGAAAAGTTTTAGATTAATTTGGAGGGTTTAGAATATGAAAGGTTTTAGTTTAATTAGGGAGTTTAATTTTGAGAATTAAAGATGGGAGTTTTATTATTGAAATAATGGAGAAAATGAAGAGTTTGGAGGTTGGAGAAGATGAAAAGTTTAGGAGTCATAGAAGATTAAAAATTTGGAAATTATAGAAAGTGAAAATTTATATTTATTATTTTATTATTTATTTTTGAATTATTTATGCGTATAAAAAATGAAGGTCATTACATTCTACCTTTCTTAGAAAAATAATTTCGTCCTCGAAATTAAATAAACTAAGGAATTTTTCTCTTATTATTAGGACAACTTATTATTCTTATTGAGTTCAAACTTGATTTACAGATTAGGCGAATTTTCCTAAAATAGGAAGGAATTTGGAATCAATGGAAGGTTATAGAAATTAATTTTAAAATAAGAATAGATATCGAAGAATGAATATTTAAATCTTATCTAGGATGGAAATCTTTAGCGAGTAACGAATTTGGATATGAATCAAAATAAATTGGTTACTGACTAGGAACAATATACGAGATGTGAAAGAGTCAAATGAATGGAATTCAAAAATTTCTAAAAGTATTATTATATAAGTGGCAAAATTTTAATATCAGGATCCAAATCAATTCAAGTCACATGAACTGATTTGAGAAACCTCGGCTCTGATACTACTAAAATACCTGTCACGCCCCGCTCCCGATATACGGTATACAAGCACGTGTAACAGGTACCGGCAACATATTCAGTTTGAATATGCTAAAGTCTCAATAAATTTGCCACAATAATACTCAGTAATTACGATAGAAAAATTCAACAAAAATTTGACTTTTCATTTATTGGAATGAAGTTTAGATACAATTGAAACAAAATATAATAAAATTAAACAAAAGGAAGAAGAGAATCTCTAATCCGTTATGGAGCTTCAATATGATGTTTAAAGTACACCAGATCTTGCGTCAGTTTTGGCGTGTCCATCGGTAAATCTGGGCATGCACACTCAGGTCGTCAGATTGCGACCAAAATAAAAACGCAGAAAGAATATGAAATATAGCAGTTATATCCAAACATATAACACAAGTTTTAGAAAATATGGAATGAGATGTCTGTAATAATGATGTCAATTAATTTAGGTTATCTTAATGTCATTTTAACGAAGACAACTTTATAACAGAGGTATTTTTGTCTAGGATGTCATGTAATTGGAAAAGCTAATTGATGAGATACCACTGTTTCGATTGTTTCCTGTACAGACCCAAGAAATGGTCACAGAATTGTCCGGTGCTGAGTCGGACCTGCCGTCAGGCAAACATGAATTATAGTCAGGTGTGATCCAGCAAATCATCACGCATCCATGATGTGCGAAATATTTAATTGTACAACTTAACAAGTTTACAACCGAAACAGAGTATATTTCCATCATTCAGTTTCTCCCCCAACCCAGTGTCATTTAGGTATAGTACGGTATATTGATTATATCAGATACAATATTTCAATTGGATTTTTCTTAATTTGTTAACAATATGATTTATAGAGTCCGTTCAGTTTATGCTTTATTCAATAGATCACAATTAGTTATATTTAAGAATCACTGATTTGAGACATCATAGAGATATCGGCCAGGCAATGATATGGATGCTGGGAGGTTTTTCATGCGTTGCACGTTCCTTAATTAGAGAACTAGCATACAAGATAATTTTTCTAGACACCGATACAAAACGATATCACAAACAGTATTTTTCCGTGAATATAACTTTTATGTGATTCATCAAATTTGTATATATGATTATTCTAAAATCTAACTATACTATGTAATTTAAATTTAATGACAATTGACAATAGATTTTTGATGACAAGAAGCGTAATAAGTAATTGATAAATTCCTACAAAATAACAAATCAATTTACACAAAATAAATAACATGATTGAAACAACAGGTATATAAAATAACATAATTAGTGAGTCCGAAAATGAACTCACCTGGATTTTGTTTTCCGATGTTGCTCAATGGAGTAATCTACACATTAAAAATATTCTAAGAATATTAAAAACATATTAATATGAATTTAGATGATTTTTAGGAATTTTTTTCTAATATTTATAACATACTCAAAATTGATTTTAAAGTTAAGTTGGTCTGAAATTAGGAAATAAGTTTGACTCCATTTTATTGGGTTTATAAAATGATGGATATTATTCTTAAATCATTAGGGTTATTAGATAATGGGTCAAGTAGTTTTAAGGCCCAATAGTTTAACCCAATAAGAAAGAAAAGAGTTTATTACTAACCTTTTGACAAAACGGTGATAATTTAAGATGTGGAAAGATAAGGAGAAATGCCTTCATCTCGGGCAAAGTGGGGGCTCCGACGGTGGCGACTCTGGTGGCTGCTCCTTCGGCGTGATGAGAGGAAGAGAGAAATTTTAGAGAATGAGTGTAGATTGAATTTAGAAAAGATGTTAGGTTTATATAGTGTTGCATTTAGGAGTTATAGAATGTGAAGGGTTTTGGGAATTATAGAATTTAAAGGGTTTGAGGTGTTATGGAATTTCAAGAGTTTGAGGGGTTATGGAATTTGAAAAGTTTTAGATTAATTTGGAGGGTTTAGAATATGAAAGGTTTTAGTTTAATTAGGGAGTTTAATTTTGAGAATTAAAGATGTGAGTTTTATTATTGAAATAATGGAGAAGATGAAGAGTTTGGAGGTTGGAGAAGATGAAAAGTTTAGGAGTCATAGAAAATTAAAAATTTGAAAATTATAGAAAGTGAAAATTTATATTTATTATTTTATTATTTATTTTTGAATTATTTATGCGTATAAAAAATAAAGGTCATTACAGATTGCTCATATGTATCTCTTGTCCGTCTAGTATTGCAGCATTACAGTTTTGGATTCGTTGTTTACTAAATTTACACTCTTTATACTCGGTTTTGGATGTACTCAATTTAAAACCTCTCATTTCTAATATTTGCCTCCATAACTCTAACTTGACATTCACCCCTGTTCTTGTCTCGTTGACTAAAACAACATTATCAGCAAATAACACACATCAATATATCTCATCCTGGACAATTCTATTAAGCTCATCCATCACTACGGCAAGTAAGAACGGATTCAATACAGATCCTTGATGCAATCTGATTGTGATTAAAAAATTACTTGTTAGACCATCACAAATTTTGACATTCGTCACTACTCCATACATGTAGTTAATTATGTCAATATACTTGATGGGGATTCTTTTTTATCAATATCTACTAAAGTATCTTTCATGGTATCTTATTATAAGTTTTCTCTAAATTAATAAAGACTATATGCAAATCTATATTTCTTTCTCGGGATCACTCTATAAGTTGATGAAATAAATAAATAGTTTTTGTCATTGATCGTCCCGATATGAATCCAAATTGGTTCTTTGATATTTTAACAGTCTATCTCAATTTATGTTCAATTACCATTTTTCAAAGTTTCATAGTGTGACACATAAGTTTTATTCCATGGTAGTTAGAACAACTAAATATCAATCTTGTTTTTATATAGAGGTATTATGATACTCTTCCTCCGTTCATTTGACATCTTCTTAGTTCGTCAAATATTGTTAAAGAGATCTGTTAGTCACCTCACACCCTTCTCCTAAGTATCTTCATATCTCAATAGAAATCATATCTGGACCTACAATTTTTCTTAATTTCATCCTATTCAAAACCTTTTTATTTCAGATTTTTTAATTCTGCATGTAAAACTACGATTCACATCCTCACTGAACAGTAAGGTATCCCAAATTCTGAGTAAAACTACTAGTATACAATATGTCAAAATAATCTCTCCATATTTCTTTAATCTCTTCATCTCGAATTAGAACTTTCTGATCCTCATTTTTAACACACTTTACAGTGCATAAATATTTAGACTTTTTCTCTCATATTTGAGTAATTTTATATATATTCTTTTCTGCTTCTTTATTGTCTAACTTCTCGTACACTTGTTTGTATATTTTAGTTTTTGCATCCCGAATAGTTTTCTTAGCCTTTTTTGCTAGTTTATGCCTCTCAAAACTTGTTTTGTCATTGTTTTTCTTCAAATTTTTGTTAAGGTCCCGCTTGATCTTAATAGCATTTTTTACCTCTTTATTTCATCATGATGTATTTTTATATGGTGGAGCACCACCCATCGGCTCTCCAAATATATATTTAGTTACCCTCCTAATGCGAGTAGCCATTTTATTCCATGTTACAGCGGGATCATTACGGTCCATCCAATATGCTTCCTGTACTATTCTATCTATAATTTTTTTATTACTTTCTAATCGCTACCACTTAATCTTAAAATCTAACTTATACTTAATCTTTCTAAGTTTCCTTCTAATCTGAATATCTAATCATAAGAGTTTATGTTGGGTTATTACACTCTCATCTGACACTACTTTATAATCGATGCAACTACTTCTATCTGCCCTCTTAGTTAAAAAAATTATTTGGCTCACACCTCGATCCACTTTTAAAAGTAATCAAGTGAGAAACACTTTTTTTAAACCAAGTATTCGCTAGAATTAAATCATATGATAAAGCAAAATCTAGAATTGAGTTACATGCTTCATTTCTTTTTCAAAACCAAATCCTCTATATACACTATCAAACCCATTATGACTAATTCCTACATGCCCATTGAGTTTACCACCAATAAAAAGTTCTCTAGCAGGTATACTCTATACCATCTCATTTAGATCCTCCTAAAATTGATGTTTGATAGATTTATCAAGTCCTATTTGTGGTGTATAGGTACTAATGACATTAAGAATTTTCTTATTTAAAATTAGTTTAACTAACAAAATTCTATCACTTTTCCTCCTCACCTCCACTACATCTCTAAGTAATTATTTATTTATAATCATATCTGCCCTATTATGATTTCTATCTTTACCTGTATACCAAAACTTATAATTCCAAGCTCTATAATTTTAGTTTTCTCACCTACCCATTTAGTTTTCTGCATGCACAAAATGAACTCTTTTTCTATTCTGGCATCAACTAACTCTACTAATTTACCTGTAAGGGAATTTATATTTCACGAGCCTAATCAAATCGTATGTCATGAGCTAACTTTTTTACCCTCACTCGTTTATTAAGGTGTGAGAATTCTCTTACATTTTATACCATATGCGGGCGCCGACGTGACACGTCATTTCTGAGAGACGACTTAGCAACTATTACATATTTTTCACTATACCCGGGCGTAGCGCGTCGATCAGTAAGGAACATTCCAACGAAATTCATTTTTTTGTTTATGTCATAATATGTGACAATGTTTTATGCTGGCAGTCACAGACCAACTACAACTCTCCTTTATTCTAGCTTGAGATAGACAGTAATATGATAAAACTTTAAGTATAAAACTGGTGGAGTTAATCTGCATAACCGTACCATATCCAAATAGGATGAATTCTTAAGATAATGGACATACAATGTTCAACCACAAACTTTCTGAAGTGAATAAAGTTAAATGATTTCTCTCTTGCATGAATCACTCCATATCCATGGTCTTAACCTTCATCGCATCCATCATGTTTACTTCCTTGTTGAAAAAATGCTTCTCAGATAGTTGTTCCCAATGACATATTCCTTTCCCTTTGTTATGTATTTGTAGAATAGTACTGTGCATCATTTGTTTTGTATTTCTAATGATTGCAAGTTTGTCCTCACTATTGACCATTGGATCTGATGCAGTCAAATTCCTTATATACGGTGGTGACTTTGTGATGCAGATGTCAGTGTGAATTTTTTTGGAGAAGTACCATCTTGAATTGTTTAAAACTTTTCAAAATGTATTTCAAAAATCAAAGGGCTTGCACTTCCTCTTGAGGTGTTGTTTAAGAGACCTCCCATTAATGAATATATTTCATGATTGTGCTATATGGAGCAAATGTATCAATGACTTACTTAACCGCCAAACTTGGCTACATTAATCTAAACACAAACTTCCATTTTATTCAGCTTATATTCACGTTATTGGTTTTTCACACGCAAATCTAATTTTAAATGTGAAAGATACGCCTCTTACAAATCATATTGTTTGGAAAGTAGAGTTTCCAAGTACTTCTTGCAACAAGAGCAATATGAATTGGGATAATCAAGCAATTTTAAATCCATAACTTGTATACCACTGTTGAGGAGATAACTGCACTTTATATTAACTTTTCTTGTTTGAGGTTGGAAGGGGTTTTAGTTTTAAGCATCTTAAAGATAGCCATCTAATATGATTTAAAGGGCAACATGTGTGATATGATCCATGCACATCCTGTGTTCAGTTGCTTACACTCACCCAGTTACCATTCACTAATTTACAGGTTGCAAGGGTTGGATACCTTTTGGAATTTGCAGTTCAATACTAAAATATTTGAGTTCAAGTTCTGGACTCAGACTGAGAAAGCCTTGCTGGCATTGGCTTGCATGCCCTGAAGTGCAGGTCTTCTTTCTATAGTTTCATCATTTTGTTTTTTCTTCTTTATTGAGAGCTTCATAATCTCATTTCTATAGGGGGATGGTCTGAAACTCTTGAGTGATGACTTCATCCTTAGCATCCTAAAATTGATATTTACTTTCCTTCAGCCAAGTTGGTGTCATATCTGGATGTTTTAGTGCTGCGATGAATATAATTCTAGTGAAGAAGATAGCTTCACTTAGGGTGTGTTTGACTTACTAGAAATAGTGGAAGTAAGGAAAAAAAATTGAGAAGTAACCTCCAAAATTGAAGTAAAAGAAGAGTGCTCTTCTTGTATTTGTTCACTAATATTTGTAGATTAAAGTGTATTAGGAAGTGAAGAGAGTATTATTTAATTAATTGAATGAAACATGATTTATACTATTTTATTTATTTGTTATGGATAAAAGTATAACTTTTGAATGATAATGATGGCATGCAAATAAAAAAAATATTTTTCGTGCCTCGTTTCTTTACTTCCTAGAGCATTTCCAATCCAAAAGTGTGAGGAAGAAAATTTTGGATGAAAGATGCCACACAGTGCCACTTAACCATTTAAGAAGTAACTTCTAGCTTTTTTCTTGACCAAACTAACACTTGAAGTAGTGGAAGCATCCTTACTTCCACTACTTCCATTCTAGTTTCATACAAAAAAAAACACATTCTTAATTGATGTTTTGTATTAACTCTTTTTCACTCGATTGCTTATCCCTTTATCCATTCTGTATTACATCTTAGAGGTATCCAACCAAATGCTTCAAGATGGGTTGGTACTTAGTGGCTTCAGGTTTGCTTAGCCAAACAAGATATATTCTTGGTCAAACCAAGGATAACCCCATTTTGGCTCAACTTCTCACCATCTCACATGGGTTGTTGCACAATGCAAATAGAAAATTAGGAGAAATAATAAATTTGGGAAGAGCAAAAGGGATTTGTGCCTCTACCTAGGTGAATTTCTAACCCACTTTTGTGAATCGCTCACAGAAGATTTAGAATGTTTAGCAAATCATCAAACCATCATGTCAAGACAAAGATTTTCAAAGATAAAATATCATTAGCTACAACACTTAAGTCCACATATCATATATATAGATACAACCCACGTGTATAACACATGCAACTAAAGGTAAGAGTCAAACTTAGTTAAACCCCAAAAAAATAGAAAAGGTGACTTGAACCCAATCTCTGCATCTCCTGCAAAAATAGGTCTTCCAAGTCTTTGTAGGATCCCATCAACCCTCTTTAGTTTTGGAACATTTGCCTTCTGGTATAGCTGCACTATCTACTCCAACCAAGTGCAATTTGATTTAAATCGTAATGCCAACGAACTGGGTGCCACTTGTATCCTCCAACGGTAGTTGAAATAATCCCATCTTCCAAAACATGGTCAATCTCCTAAATGTGATATCTTCACGGTGGTGGTAATAGTAAAACTTGAAAAGGTTACGTACTTGTGGAATTCGAGAAAGATGGATCCGGAATAGAGAAATTGGAGGTAAGGAGTCAGATTATCAATATTGAAAACCGGGTTTGTTTCAAGCTTGTGGGAAATCTCAAGCTCATAAGTCTTGAACCAAACCTCCTGAAAACTCTGTACGAACGTTGTGCAAGTCATGCAAATGTCGTGCAAATAACTTAGATGGCACTAGGCCAATCACCTATGGAAAGGGAAAGAATGTATATGTTTCTAGGCTTGGATGATGGGGGGAGGTTGCTGGGGAGGCTTGTTCGTAGTAAAGGAATAGACACAAACATATATATTGTTAATATTTTCTTTTTGATTATTTGATTACTAAAATTATTATGTTAGTAATAGAAGAATATATTTATATTTTTCCCATATCGTGTCCCTTGCCTGTGTTGGTATCCGTGCTTCCTCGCTCATCGTATCACTAGCACTCTTTACATGCTTATAGATTTCCTCATCATACTCATTATCATCCAAATAAACCCCTCAATGGGAAGATTCATAGTCAAATACTTTGCGGTGACACTTATTATTCTTGCTACCCTACTTAGATGAATCACCTATCCCAAGCTTGATCTTGGGATCCCTAGTGGTTAAGGGTGAGCAGATTTTCGAATTAACCGAAAAAAACCGCTCAACCGATCCAATCCAAACCGATCGGTTTGGTTAATTCGGTTATCAGGTCGGATCGGTTATAAAACCGAACTTCAATTCGACATTCGGGTCAGGTCGGGTCGGTTATAAAACCGAACTTCAATTCGGTATTCGGATTGGGTTTCGGAACTGAAACCGACCGAAAAAACCGAACAGTAACTCTAACCGACCCGATAACCCAGTAATTCAATCCGATCCGTAACCCGAATCTTTTAGTTAACCCAGAAAGCCTAATTTTTTTAATTTTTTTTAACTCAAGTAGGCTTCTAGGCCATAGCCCAGAAAACCGAAAACCGACCGAAACCAAACCGAACTTTCGGTTCGGATTTCGGTTATTTGTAAAGTTCGGTCGGTTCGGTTTCGGTTTTGTTAGTTCGGTTTGGTTTTCGGTGGGGTATTTTCTACCCAAAACTGAACCGAACTGACCGATACTCACCCCTATTAGTGGTATTAGTGTTAGATTTGATATTATCTTTTGACTCATACCTAGACCGCTCTCCCACTTTTGGGGTAAACCTACGCACTTAATAAAACCTAAGGTAGCTCTCTATGTCCTGTGCTATAGGTTTGCATAAGGGTAGTTATGTGTATTAGGGTGAGAATTGATCTGCTTTTACGAATTTTGGTAAAATCGAACCAAATAGGAATAAGAATCGATTCAATTCAGTTATTTCGATCGATTATAACTGGTTTTCACTTTAATGATTCATTTATCTACCACTAATATTAAGAGTTAAGCAATCAATTGAGAATAATGCAGATCAATGCCTAATTAATGTCACCTAAACCGTAAAGAAAACACTGATCAACTAATATTGAAATCATAAATGCAACTAACAAAGAAATTAATTTTGCTTAGATAAAAATAAAATAGAGGTCTAGATCTTACGTTTGGGGATCTTACACAAGAATCTTTTGGCCGAATCCTTGGTAAATTGTAACTGCCCTCACAATGCATGTAGATAAGGCAAAGGACGACAGTCGGAGAAGAAAGAGGCCTAGGTTTACCCCCTCAACATAAAAGCCAACATTGCAGGTGCGATGTCAAGTTCTTCTATGAATGAATTTGCTTGAACAACGACAATTGTAAAGTATCTGAAGGTGTGTGGCTTGACGTTAAGCACCAATAGAGGTCACTAAAAGTTCCAAGATGTTTGAGCAATCGAGGAAGACAGGAAGGAGAAGCGACATGAAAGATGAGGAAGGGGACAAGGCTCAGCACATACTCTATAGTTTTTATATAATTTTATAGGATATCGGTAAGTTCTGTTTAGTTTAGGTTTTAGAGCCCCGAAATCGAATGTCGACCATATTATTTTGGTTCGATTCAGTTTGATTTTGCTTATTTGGTTCAGTTTGGTTTGTTAGTTCAGTTTTACCCGACTTCTTCTTACACCTATGTTTACATGTGTGAGTTAATGAACATAGCACGTGTCGTGCCAGATTTCAATCCTGAACGAAACCTAGATATGGCCTTGTGATGGTCTTCTTGCACCTCACAATGAAGGGTCAAGTGACTCAAGTCACCAAATCTTGTTATATAATCTCGAAACAACATGCTACCCTGACGAGAATTACACAATTTATATAAGAGATGGTTCTTATGAAGGAATATACTTTTTCTTCAACTTATCTTTCGTCTCTCATAATGACCATCAGATCCTTGTATCTCTCGCACACTCTCTCTACTGAAGCCTAGTTGATCCTGGCTAGCACGACGAGTTTCATCCTAGTAAATCGGATCCTACATTCATCAGACATCCTATACTAGTCAAATTAGTAATCTATATCAGCTAGTTAGTCATTAAAAACTTGAGAATTATGGACACCATCGAGTTGGGAGTTTACCTTAATCTTACATGTGGTGTCATTATCATCTTTATGTCTATAGTTATCTCTCCCCTCTTCTCAGTATGATCATTCCTACGACTCCTACAATCACGCATGCCGTTCTCATTGAGTTGTTTTTCGACCCTATCTAACCAAAATTTGACTTCCTAAAATTTCAAAAGGCGGAAGCAAAAGGCCAATCTCTTGTCTATATTGGTTTGACTAGCATTATACTACTTATCATTATGAAGGAGCACACACTGACCTAAGACATAAATTATAATCAATCCAACCGATAGATGCAATGCAAATCCTATACTCTGAACACAATGTGCATGCGATTATATAAACAGATAAAATTCCTAAAGCCTCAGTTTCTAGAATACAAAAAATGCATCAAAAAAATGAATATGCGCACAATCAATAATTTCAACAAATAACAAGAAATCAAGATGGACCTCAATTTCAGGGGAAGTCGGGGGAGGGGGGAGGCAGTTGTGAGGCTAGTACAATGAAGACGAAGCAAAAAGTCAAAATGGAGGAGACTCAGTCACTTGGCCAAATATAGAAGATGGTGGCGGCTATTGATGGGGTTGGAGGAAGTCGATGAGGTCGTAGAAGATAAAATTGCGGTAGCTGATGATTAGGGAGAAATGCAGTGGCTCGAGTGATAATTGCAGAGTGTCCTTGATGCTTGACAAGGCCGAGTTGGCAGGTGTCGATGAGTGGTCACCGACTTGGATCGACAATATGATTATACTCTCTCTTTTCCTTTTCTTTTCTCTTTTTTTTTTCCCTCAAAACTAAAACTCAAAGAAGTAAAAGGGCAAGAAAAAGATGATGATGGAGATTTCAAAATTGGGAAAGGTCATCTTTGGAGAAAATGAAGGAAGGAGATGGTGGGGGTCTAAGGTTAGGTTTGGTGAAGGCGACGAAAAGCTTTATCTTTTAGGTTATGATACTAAAATTTATGCAATACAAATAGATAATTAGAGGAAATAATAAATTTGGAGAAGAGCAAAAACGATTTGGACCTCTCAACAGGTGAATCTCTCATCCACTTTTGTAGATCACTCACAAAAAGATAGAATGTAGAGCAAAACATCATACCGAAACAAGGATTTTAAAGGTTAATATTTCATTACTCACAACACAGAAGTTCACAAGTCATATACAAGATACAACCCACCTGTACAACACGTGCAAAAAATAAGACTCAAACTCATTTAAATCTAGCTTAAGTAAATAAAAGATCTTGGACTGAAGCTCCGCATTTCCTTAAAAATAGGTCTTCTAAGTCTCTTTAGGGTCCGCAACAGATTTGGTTAACCTCCAAAGGTGTTTTGTCCAAGTAGTGGTTCTTTATGCTCCTTAACCAAGTGATATAGTATTCCTATAGAAGATTACTTCTCGTCATTATTGTTCACTTTCTTCTCTTTCAGGGGCTTCGTGATCTCGTTTCTACAACTAGTGACAACTAATCATTTGGGCGATGACTCGTGTGCAACTAAAAATAAGACTCGAACTCAATTAAATCTAGCTTAAAGCAAATAAAAGGTCTTGGACTGAAGCTCTGCGTCTCCTGTGAAAATAGGTCTTCCAAGTCTCTATAGGAATTAGGATCCCCATTAGGTTGGGTTGTTAACCTCCATAGGTGTTTTCTCCAAGTAATAACCAAGTGATATAGTGTTCGTCTAGAAGATTACTTCTTGTTATTTTGCTCTCTTTCTTCTCTGTTAAGAGCTTCATAATCCCTTTTCTACAGCTGGTGGCAACTAACCATCTGAGCAATGACCCAATTCTCACTAATCCTTTCCAATGAACGTAGAGCATCCTAAAATTCCCATTAACTGGTCATTGGGAGCCTCATACGGTAGCACGCCAAACGTTTTTGGGCTTTGATGAAGTGTCATTTTAATGAAGAACATAATTTGACTTCTACTTCTTGTTATTATTGTTCTCTTTCTTCTCTGTTAAGAGCTTCATAATCTCTTTTCTACAGCTGTTGGCAACTAATCATCTGAGCAATGAGCCAATTTTCACTAAAACTTTCCAATGAATGTAGAGCATCCTAAAATTCCCATTAACTGGTCATTGGGAGCCTCATATGGTAGCACGCCAAATGATTTTGTGCTTTGATGAAGTGTCATTTAATGAAGAAGATAATTTGACTTCATTTGTAGCTCTTACTTACCCTGTTTCACTAGTTGCTTGATCTCTCTTGATTAAGTTTTGATGACGAGGTGTCCTTTACGCTTGTGATACTGATAATACTTTTATGTGGCTTTTCTAGGAGGTGGACTTGGTTTGTTTATGGGTTTGTTTCTTGGGGCGCTGGATAATCCTTTAATGCAAGAGGAGATGACAACAAAGCAGCAATTTATTTATACTGCAAAGCAAATGGGAAGGAGAAGCTGGGGTTCTGCAAAGGCATTTGCAGTAATGGGCCTAACTTTCTCAGCCGCTGAATGTATCGTGGAGAAGGTAAGAAAGAAGCTACGTATTAAATTTTTTTTTATCAAAGTTGTTTTTCTAGCTATATTTATTTCTGTTTTGATAGAGGTTATGTTTCCTTTAGGCACGTGCAAAACATGATATGACAAATACTGTTGTTGCTGGTTGTGTCACAGGAGGGGCTATGTCCGCAAGAGGTAACTTTCTTTTATATGCTAGTGAGAAAGTTTAAGCTAGATGAGGGACGTCCCTTAAATAATGTCAATAAGGTGTATCTCTGCATGCAACAGATATTGTTGATGAGGGCTAAGTAATAGAATTGAAGTATTTTTAGCCCTTGGTAAGAACTGTTGTTTATGAGGACTACTTAGTACATAATAGACTTGACCGTTGGGGCGGAACTGGGGGTGGGCAGGGGCAACTGCCCCATTTTTTTTCCTTCTTATTGTTCTTTATTTTCCTCCTTAAAAAAATGGCTATTGCTTTTTTCATGTTTACTGGGAAGAGAAATTCACCAAATAAATTTTGTTTCTTTCCATTGTAACCAGATCAATATTGTATTCTCTGATAGGTAACCTAGTTATATGGGGCCCATGATGTTTAGAAATATCTTTATTTTATTTTTTTTTTGCTAAAAGACATTTTGAGTAATCAGAATTCACAATCATGCCCAATGTATTATATTTAATCAAATTATATCTGTTGTAACATAAACATGCTCAATCTAAACTAAATTTTTTGATTCAAGTCAATAAAGACAGAATACAAGTCCAATATTACTTTACTGGAAATCTGAGAAAGTCTCGTCCTATGATCCCTGACTTGAAAGATACCATCTATGTTTCTACCATGTTTAAACTTTCATATCTTGCTTATATATATCCTATGCTTACATTTCTTGAACTTTTTGGTAGAAACTCATCACTAACGAGTTTAAAGTCAACTATAAATCTGTGATTTCCTAATTTTTGTATCTTGGTTGGAAATTATTCTAATATTATGTTGTGTTTACCTTTTTGCTTCGCTTGAGTAGATTTGATTAAAAAAATTATAAGCATTAATTTAGTTTATAAATTTATGTAAAACATAGAACATCAACATCAACACCTTTATCCCAAAAATTTTGGGTCAGCTACTTGAATCATTTTTTTCCATTCAGTTTGGTTATATAATCTTCATAGTTAAATTCACCAGTCCTATGTCCTTTTTTATTGTTTCCATCCACGAACATGTAGGCCTGCCAGCCCTACCCTAGCCCTCCTACCTTTATAAATAACGATTCTCGCATTTTTCCTAGCAGGAAGCCTCTATTGCACATGTCCAAATTGTCTCAGTCGGTTCTCTTTCACTTTATTCTCAACCAAATCAACTTCTAGTTTCTTGTAAATGCACTTATTTCTTATCCATCTTATGCCACACTCGTTGTTGAATACATTGTTTCTTAATCACCCAACATTCGGAGTCATAATGCATTGCTTGTCTTATAGTCATCATGTAAAATTTGCCTCTCAATTTAATTGATATTCTACAGTCACATAAAGTTCTAGAGCATTGCTCCATTTTAACCATTATGCTTTGATTCTATGTATCACATCTTTCTCAATTTCACTATCTTTATGAATGAGGATCTTAAACATCGAAACTGGCTTGTATGGCGTATATCTTGACCATCAATTTGGTCTGCACACTTATTCCTTCTCAAATACAGAATTAATAGAGCAAATGGAATTTGTGTTTAGATTGAAATGGTTCTCTCTACCTTTCTACTTTGGATGCTACCCTTCCCTCATCTTTGTACAATATTTTGAGCAAACAACATGCACCAAGGTATCTTTTCTTGTGTATGGTTAGTAAATTTTCATCCATAATTAAAATAAAAGAGATGAGGGCTTGAAGCAAATCCTTGCCTCCTTGGTGCAAACGTTTGGTGATGGAAGAAAGATTGTCTTACCCAATACACAATACCTCTAATTGTTCCATAAATAGCTACTCCATTATACATACATTTTGTCACATCAACATATCTACTGTATACTTCTCTTTTTTCCTAAAAACCCACCATTTTTAACTCCCTAGGCATATTATTATA
Source organism: Dracaena cambodiana (assembly GCA_036321105.1). Taxonomy (NCBI): domain Eukaryota; kingdom Viridiplantae; phylum Streptophyta; class Magnoliopsida; order Asparagales; family Asparagaceae; genus Dracaena; species Dracaena cambodiana. The sequence continues at coordinate 45,250,530 of JAYEPQ010000007.1, forward strand.
GTTTTTTATTTCCTAAATCAACAAAACCATTTGCATGTCTCTTTTACTCTCCTTAGATTTTCCCATCAATTTCCTAATAAATATGTAGGTTCCTTAGTCAACCTTTCTAGCGTAGAGCCAAATTGATTTTCCAACATAATATTTCTTTTAACCCTCTTATGAAGTTTCATAGTATACTTCATAAATTTAATTCCAGACAATTTGAGTAACTTTGGATATTACTTGCAATCTTATGTATAGGTACTAAAATACTAGTCATCTATTCATAGGGCTTATCTCTAGTATGCATAATTTTGTCGAACAAGTTAGCTAACTAAGCTACATGTATATCACCCAACTCATCCAGACTCCAATAGGGTTATCATCTAGTAGCTCTCCCACTTTCATCTTCTTTGAAGTGTCTTCTACCTCGCGCTAATTTTAAAATAATATTTGTAGTTCCTACTTCCTACTATAAATTGATCCATTAGATTCAACTTTTCGCTCTTCCATATGGTCCTGCTAAATGTAAAACCTAGATAAAATATGAATTTGTAGAGATGATTTATTATTTTTTAAAATTTAAATTTCACTAAATATTAACAATCCCACCCAAAGTAATATCCTAGCTCCGCCCCTACTTGCCCACATCATGATATTTTTGTGTTCGATGATTGAATTATTTTATACTTTAAATGTTTGGTTGAAAGTATAGATTGTCAATCGTGAAAATATATATGTTAAAGTTACTCCTGACTGATGATTTTATGGAAGAACATCGATTTGAGCAGATTATGGTCTGTTGTAGAGTGGGTTTATCCACGTATTGTCTGAGCAAAGTTGGCTCAGTTGATAATACGTGCACGTGCGTGCACGCACGCGAACACTCTACAATAGTTGGATTACTTACTTTCTTCTTGAAATAAAAGGTAATTTTTTTTACCCTTCAAAAGCCACGTATTGTCTGAGCAACATTAACGGACATGCCATCAGCTTGGATTCATATATATTTTTGGCCTAGTACCTAATTATTTAAGCTTGTGGGACGAGTTGTTATAAGACTGTGTACTAGAGATTGAGCTTTCTTGCCAATTTGGCTCAGTTGATAATATACATGGCACTTAAAAATTTATATGACTGGGTTGAAAAATTGTGCTACTTATTGTGGCTCACAGTTGGTTTTTGAATTCAATCCTGTACTTGCCCTTAGTTGTCGTTGTGTGCGTTCAATCTGGTGATAGGAGAACAACATGTATCAATTTGATTTGTTGACAATTAAGATGTATAGATTTATTTATCCTACAATTCAATACTTACATCTCTTCATTTGATGTCATATGATCTCTAATCTTTTTCACGGTTCTTGCACTGTAGGTGGCCCCAAGGCTGCATGTGTCGGTTGCGCTGGGTTTGCTACATTTTCCGTCCTGATTGAGAAGTTCTTAGACAGACATACCTAGTATATCGGTGATTTTACTCGCATTAATTTATTGAAACCGATAAATTTTTGGTATTCTTGGAGTTTATCTGCTTATAACAATAACAGGAAAATCATACATGTTCTCTCTTCCAACTCATAGCAACTGAGAGATGTTTTTTTTTTTTTTTCGATTATTCTTATTGTTATTGAGATATATTCAGTAGAGGCATGGGAGTAACTTTTCAATTTTGAAACTTTAGAGAGTATATAGAGCAGTTGCTAATACCAGCCTGGTTATACTTCTTACCATCAAACAGATGAGATTGAGCTATTTAAAGATATTGCAGTTACTTTTGTTTTTGGTATTTGATTTACATGGAGCCTTGTAACTAGTTGTTGATAACAATATTTGTTTTCATAGGGAACTGAATGCCCAAAACATTTTGTTTTTTTCCATTTGTAGTTCCCAATCTAATGCAAAGAAAGTGCAAGCATTATTACTTCAAAGAAATCTAGAACTTGTTATGATTTCAAATCTGGAATGCAATTTGCATCTTCTGGTCTTACATTTTAAGGAAAGTTTATATTTAGCACACTCTTGCAGTAAAGATGTAGCAAAATACTTCCCAGAAATTACAGTGATTTATTTAGTATTAAGGTGATAAAATTGCTAGTATTATATTTATTTTAAATGGGTCATGCATTTAGAAAATATACATGTCTATTTATCATGGTTTCATCATTTGTTTTGGATAATTCTTTTGCTTTAGCAGTGAGTTGTTGGAGATAACCAATTCCAAATTATCAAAAATTATTTAATATTTTTTTGGGGTTTTTAATATCGGGCCCTTATATCTTTGAAAATTAGACTTTAGTTTCTGAAATCTCTATATTTTAAGTTTAGTCCCCTAAATTCTTTAAGTTATTTCACTTTAGCTATTCCGTCCAAATAAATGATAAATTTTAATTTTAATATTTCAGAGGTAGAGAAAATGACTGATATACCTAAGTTTTAGTTTTAGGTCATTTGGTTAGGGTTAGGGTCTGCTCTACTTCATCTTTCGAATAAAGTGGTGAGGACGGTAAAAGCGGTGGCTTTGTGGGGTATAACGAGAACCCAATAAGAAGAGCAAGAGAAGAGGATGAGGGAAGGAAGGGAAATAATTGATATTTTTCTTCCTTTCAAGGGAATAATGAAAAATTCGGGTCAAAATTTTAACTGGCCTAACGGAAGTTACCGAAGTTACTCAGGGAGACTAAAGTGAAGTAATTTAAAAGATCTGGAGGATTAAAATCAAAATATGAAGATTTTAGGGACTAAAGTTTAATTTTAAAAGATGTAGAGGACCAATATGTAAAAGCCCTTATTTTTTTCTATACATATCTAAGGGCTTTAGATATGAGGGAAATCTTGTAAAAGCTAAAGAAGTTGTGAATATATTTTGAGTTTTACTAGTTTGTCTAGAGTTAGTTATACTGATCATACATTATTTCATTTATTTGAAAAAGCTATCAAAGCTTAATTAGCTTTAACTCTGCTATTGAAACATCTAAGTCTAAATTTCTAGTTTTGTTTCTCTATCTTTTCTTTTCTTTTTTCTTTTTAATGTTTGAATGTTGCAGTTTATTTCCACTGTCTCTAAATTTTTTTTTAAACAAAATTTCTTTTGGATTATAATCTTGATCTCCTAGGTTCACTTGTATCTTTTTTTTTTTGTTTTAGTTTTATTTGGTTTTCAAGCAAATACAAAATTAATGGTTTTAATTCTCATTCATATATATATATATATATATATATATATATATATATATATATATATATATATATATATATGGGATTACTGTAGGTGAGCCGCCAGCTCAGGAAAAGTTATGTGAGCTAGCAGCAAAACTATAATGATACAATTATTTTTCTTCAATTTTTTTTATAATTACTATCTTTACCTCCTTAACTTTTGGGATTAAATTTTATAAATTTTGGAGTTCATTTACCCGTTCATCAAGTGCATATAAAACATTTTATTTATTGAAAACCGTTAATTTTGTATTAACTTGATGGAGGATCAAATCAAAACTAAAACCCAAGAAATTGGGTATGAGTGAACCCTACGAGGTCGAGATCATAATTCAAAATTTTTTTTTAAAATATTATAAGAGATAGTGAAAATAAACTGCAGCTCAGGTAAATTGCGTGAGCTGTCAGCTCATTTTTATTTTTCTCATATATATATAATTATTATTATATATAATAATAATAATTATATATAATAATAATAATAATAATAATAATAATAATAATAATAATAATAAAATAATGAACCGTCGTCTCAAATAAGTTATTTAAGTTATTTGAGATGCATTGTATTTTCACTCTCCAATATTTTATCTATTTTTTTTTTTTGAATTTTGATCTCAATATTCTATGATTCACTCATATCCAAATGCTATGATTCACTCATACCCAATTTCTTGAATTTTAGTTTTGATTTGGTCTTTCATATAGTAGACACAAAATTAATGATTTTCGATGAATACAGTATTTTATATCAACTTGATGAAAATGCAAATAAATTTCAAAACCAATGGAATTTGATCCTAGAGAAGCTAAAGTGATAGAGATCACGATCCTAAAAATAGTTTGAAAAAAATAATGTAACCATTTTTTTTTTGTTGCTAATTCATGTAATTTACTTGAATTGGATACTAAAATTTAATCCGACTAGATTGCCTGGGAGAGGCTTGGCATAAAACAAATATGTAAAAGAAGATAATGATGTTTCCTCAAGAGAGAGATTTTTGATCTACGAACTTGAGATAAATGGTCATTCCACAAGTAGTTTATTATTGGAGTAAGAATTATAATCACTCATGATCTTACTTCTATTCTTCATGAGGATGAATTCTCTCAATTAGAAATTCTCACCTCTTTTATGGGTACGGGATTATATTTATAGGAGTAGATTTTTAGAGATGTGAAGTTATAATAGATCTCAAAATCCTCTTTCTTTCCATGCAGATAGACAAGGGAAAATTTGTCTTGTTGAGGTAGATTCAGTAAGTATTTGACTGTATCCAAAATTTGTTTACCTTATGGATATATTCTAGGCTTGGCGAGCTTGCTCGAATTTATGGGCCTTGAATGAACTGGGATGAGTAAATTACATGTCAACATATCCCTCCACTTCTAAGTTTGGTTAGCTGAGCTCTTCGAGTAGTTTTATTCTAAGTTGATTTGTCTCGAAGGCTACATATTGCACTGTAGAGCTACTTGTTTTACTGTAGGGGGGACTTGGCATCAACTCTTGGGAAGGCATCATAATTGTTGTCACAAAAAATTTTGCAATTTGGGGGGTGATGGTGGAGATTGCTTCGAGTTCCACTCAAAGGGCCATGTGTCTAATTGTGCGGTCGAGATTTACTTGGTGGAGATAATCTCGGGGGAGCCAAATCGTAGCGGTGTTGGATTTGTATCTCGCATCCGTTGAGTATTCAGATGCGATCAAGAATCACAAGGTGTCCCAGTTGGACTTGAGTTAGAAAATCAGAGTTCTAATTGGATTGGAACACCAATTAGATGGTGATAGTGTTATTCTAATGGGATTAGGATATGAGCACTATATATATCTCTTGTATGTGATACGAGAGAGTAGAGCAATTAGAGAGCAATTAGCTGAGAGAGATGCTTCTGTTATTATGAGAGATGCGAGAGGTAGAGAGATACTTGGATCTCTTCTTGTAACCTATTTTTCTCATAGTGGATATTTCTCTCGTTGCTCCCGTGGATGTACGTCGAACTTGGTCGACTGAACCACGTTAATTCTTGTGTTCTTCCTGTGTTGTATTGTTTTTTTCGTCTCTACGATCTCGATGGGGGATTCGGTCCCAAGAATTGGTATCAGAGCCGGAGTTATGGATCCGAAATCGAGATTGCGAGATGGTTGATCTGATGTCGAGTCAATAAGAAGGTTGGCGGAGGTATCAAGACAAAATACAATAAGAAGAAGAAGAAAAAAAATAACCAGATACAACGGGTAATGTATACAACTGGAGGCTCTAGCAATATGCACCAAAAGGAGTGGCTGATAACTGAGATAGATTCTGAGGCCCAGATCGACGGTTATGGTTGATCGAAGCGTGGATCGAATAATCGGTGTCCGATTAAGGTGATCCAGGAGTTGAATCCTATATTTTTCAGCATTCCGGATGCAGTGGTGGATGCGGATTGGGCAAAATCCACTGTTCAGAGCAGATTTTGTGCAGACCAGTAGTGATCGACGATGATCGCGGGATCGATATTGATCGAGATGATTCATAATCGATGGTTGGTTGATTGTACGATGATGAGGTACGTCATGGCATGTTGATATGGTTACTTCGTGACATGTTGAATCACATGGTAATGTATAATCGTCTATGTCTCTAGAGTTGGTCATAATTTTTGGATCAAGGTGGAGTACTGTATATCGATCACTTTTGTATGGTACACAACATGATAAGTGATTGTGAGTACTCAGGAGGTCCAGGTGTTTTGACTAAGGTGGAGCATAGTGTAGCGATTATGAGCGCTTGGTGAAGAATGTGGTGTAGTAATCGTGAGTGTTCAAAAGAGTATGGTTTAGTGATCATGAGTGCTCGGAGGAGAGCATGGTTTAGTGATCATGAATGCTCAAGTATAGAGGCGGTGATGATTATACAACTTGTTCCAGTCGGTGGAGCATAGTGATCGTGCGGTGGATGTCTGCGAAGTGGACGACGAGAACAACAGAGTTTCTCCAAGATGCATGGCTCATCGGATACGAGCCAAGGTAGAGATTGTTGGGTTTATGTGTCGCATCCGTTGAGTATCCAGATGCGATCAAGAATCACAAGGAGTCCCAGTTGGACTTGAGTTAGAAAACCAGAGTTCTAATTGGATTGGAACACCAATTAGATGGTGATAGTGTTATTCTAATAGGATTAGGATAGGAACACTATATATATCTCTTGTATGTGATACGAGAGAGTAGAGCAATTAGAGAGCAATTGGCTGAGAGAGATGCTTCTGTTATTATGAGAGATGCGAGAGATAGAGAGATACTTGGATCTCTTTTTTTAACCTATTTTTCTCATAGTGGATATTTCTCTCGTTGCTCCCGTGGATGTACGTCGAACTTGGTCGACCGAACCACGTTAATTCTTGTGTTCTTCTTGTGTTGTATTATTTTCTTCATCTCTACGATCTCGATGGGGGATTCGGTCCCAAGAATTGGTATCAGAGCCAGAGTTATGGATCCGAAATCGAGATTGCGAGATGGTGGATCTGATGTCGAGTCAATAAGAAGGTTGGCGGAGGTATCAAGGCAAAATACAATAAGAAGAAGAAGAAAAAAATAACCAGATACAACGGGTAATGTACACAACAGGAGGCTCTAGCAATATGCACCAAAAGGAGTGGCTGATAACTGAGATAGATTATGAGGCCTAGATCGACGGTTATGGTTGATCGAAGCGTGGATCGAATAATCGGTGTCCGATTAAGGTGATCCAGGAGTCGAATCTTATGTTTTTCAGCATTCCGGATGCAGTGGTGGATGCGGATTGGGCAAAATCCACTGTTCAGAGCAGATTTTGTTCAGACCAGTAGTGATCGACGATGATCGCGAGATCGATATTGATCGAGATGATCCATAATCGATGGTTGGTTGATTGTACGATGATGAGGTACGTCATGGCATGTTGATGGATATGGTTACTTCGTGATATGTTGAATCACATGGTAATGTATAATCGTCTATGTCTCTAGAGTTGGTCATAGTTTTTGGATCAAGGTGTAGTACGGTATATCGATCACTTTTGTATGGTACACAACATGATATGTGATTATGAGTACTCAGGAGGTCCAGGTGTTTTGACTAAGGTGGAGCACGGTGTAGCGATTATGAGCGCTTGGTGAAGAATGTGGTGTAGTAATCGTGAGTGTTCAAAAGAGTATGGTTTAGTGATCATGAGTGCTCAGAGGAGAGCATGGTTTAGTGATCATGAATGCTCAAGTATAGAGGCGGTGATGATTATACAACTTGTTCCAAGTCGGTGGAGCATAGTGATCGTGCGGTGGATGTCTGCGAAGTGGACGACGAGAACAACAGAGTTTCTCCAAGATGCATGGCTCATCGGATACGAGCCAAGGTGGAGATTGTTGGGTTTGTGTCTCGCATCCGTTGAGTATCCAGATGCGATCAAGAATCACAAGGAGTCCCAGTTGGACTTGAGTTAGAAAACCAGAGTTCTAATTGGATTGGAATACCAATTAGATAGTGATAGTGTTATTCTAATAGGATTATGATAGGAACATTATATATATCTCTTGTATGTGATACGAGAGAGTAGAGCAATTAGAGAGCAATTGGCTGAGAGAGATGTTTCTGTTATTATGAGAGATGCGAGAGGTAGAGAGATACTTGGATCTCTTCTTTTAACCTATTTTTCTCATAGTGGATATTTCTCTCGTTGCTCCCGTGGATGTACGTCGAACTTGGTCGACCGAACCACGTTAATTCTTGTGTTCTTCTTTTGTTGTATTGTTTTCTTCCTCTACGATCTCGATGGGGGATTCGGTCCCAACAATTGGTATCAGAGCCGGAGTTATGGATCCGAAATCGAGATTGCGAGATGGTGGATCTGATGTCGAGTCAATAAGAAGGTTGGCGGAGGTATCAAGGCAAAATACAATAAGAAGAAGAAGAAGAAAAAAATAACCAGATACAACGGGTAATGTACACAACAGGAGGCTCTAGCTATATGCACCAAAAGGAGTGGCTGATAACTGAGATAGATTCTGAGGCCCAGATCGACGTTATGGTTGATCGAAGCGTGGATCGAATAATCGGTGTCCGATTAAGGTAATCCAGGAGTCGAATCCTATGTTTTTCAGCATTCCGGATGCAGTGGTGGATGCGGATTGGGCAAAATCCACTGCTCAGAGCAAATTTTGTGCAGACCAGTAGTGATCGACGATGATCGCGGGATCGATATTGATCGAGATGATCTATAATCGATGGTTGGTTGATTGTACGATGATGAGGTACGTCATGGCATGTTGATGGATATGGTTACTTCGTGACATGTTGAATCACATGGTAATGTATAATCATCTATGTCTATAAAGTTGGTTATAGTTTTTGGATCAAGGTGGAGTATGGTATATCGATCACTTTTGTATGGTACACAACATGATAAGTGATTGTGAGTACTCAGGAGGTCCAGGTGTTTTGACTAAGGTGGAGCACGGTGTAGCGATTATGAGCGCTTGATGAAAAATGTGGTGTAGTAATCGTGAGTATTCAAAAAAGTATGGTTTAGTGATCATGAGTGTTCGGAGGAGAGCATGGTTTAGTGATCATGAATGCTCAAGTATAGAGGCGGTGATGATTATACAACTTGTTCCAAGTCGGTGGAGCATAGTGATCGTGCGGTGGATGTCTGCGAAGTGGACGACGAGAACAACAGAGTTTCTCCAAGATGCATGGCTCATCGGATACGAGCCAAGGTGGAGATTAATGGGTTTGTGTCTCGCATCCGTTGAGTATCCAGATGCGATCAAGAATCACAAGGAGTCCCAGTTGGACTTGAGTTAGAAAATCAGAGTTCTAATTGGATTGGAATACCAATTAGATGGTGATAGTATTATTCTAATGGGATTAGGATATGAGCACTATATATATCTTTTGTATGTGATACGAGAGAGTAGAGCAATTAGAGAGCAATTGGCTGAGAGAGATGCTTCTGTTATTATGAGAGATGCGAGAGGTAGAGAGATACTTGGATCTCTTCTTTTAACCTATTTTTCTCATAGTGGATATTTCTCTCGTTGCTCCCGTAGATGTACGTCGAACTTGGTCGACCGAACCACGTTAATTCTTGTGTTCTTCTTGTGTTGTATTATTTTCTTCGTCTCTACGATCTCGATGGGGGATTCGGTCCCAAGAATTGGTATCAGAGCCGGAGTTATGGATCCGAAATCGAGATTGCGAGATGGTTGATCTGATGTCAAGTCAATAAGATGGTTGGCCGAGGTATCAAGGCAAAATACAATAAGAAGAAGAAGAAAAAAATAACCAGATATAACGGGTAATGTACACAACAGGAGGCTCTAGCAATATGCACCAAAAGGAGTGGCTGATAACTGAGATAGATTCTGAGGCCCAGATCGACGGTTATGGTTGATCGAAGCGTGGATCGAATAATCGGTTTCCGATTAAGGTGATCCAGGAGTCGAATCCTATGTTTTTCAGCATTCCGGATGCAGTGGTGGATGCGGATTGGGCAAAATCCACTGTTCAGAGCAGATTTTGTTCAGACCAGTAGTGATCGACGATGATCGCGGGATCGATATTGATCGAGATGATTCATAATCGATGGTTGGTTGATTGTACGATGATGAGGTACGTCATGGCATGTTGATGGATATGGTTACTTCGTGACATGTTGAATCACATGGTAATGTATAATCGTCTATGTCTCTAGAGTTGGTCATAGTTTTTGGATCAAGGTGGAGTACGGTATATCGATCACTTTTGTATGGTACACAACATGATAAGTGATTATGAGTACTCAGGAGGTCCAGGTGTTTTGACTAAGGTGGAGCACGGTGTAGCGATTATGAGCGCTTGGTGAAGAATGTGGTGTAGTAATCGTGAGTGTTCAAAAGAGTATGGTTTAGTGATCATGAGTGCTCGGAGGAGAGCATGGTTTAGTGATCATGAATGCTCAAGTATAGAGGCGGTGATGATTATACAACTTGTTCCCAGTCGGTGGAGCATAGTGATCGTGCGGTGGATGTCTGCGAAGTGGACGACGAGAACAACAGAGTTTCTCCAAGATGCATGGCTCATCGTATACGAGGCAAGGTGGAGATTGTTGGGTTTGTGTTTCGCATCCGTTGAGTATCCAGATGCGATTAATCACAAGGAGTCCCAGTTGGACTTGAGTTAGAAAATCAGAGTTCTAATTGGATTGGAATACCAATTAGATGGTGATAGTGTTATTCTAATGGGATTAGGATATGAACATTATATATATCTCTTGTATGTGATACGAGAGAGTAGAGCAATTAGAGAGCAATTGGCTGAGAGAGATGTTTCTGTTATTATGAGAGATGCGAGAGTTAGAGAGATACTTGGATTTTTTCTTGTAACCTATTTTTCTCATAGTGGATATTTCTCTCGTTGCTTCCGTGGATGTAGGTCGAACTTGGTCGACCGAACCACGTTAATTCTTGTATTCTTCTTGTGTTGTATTGTTTTCTTCGTCTCTACGATCTCGATGGGGGATTCGGTCCCAACAGGCGGTTGTCGGCCGCTCGAAGAGGATTTTATAAACTATCGGAGAAGTTTTTTGCTCGATTCATTATGGATGAAAGAGATTAACTTGAGCTAAATGACCAGAAAGCCGGAGATGGTCTTGTCATTCATCGCCTAAGGATGATGCTGCTGCCACCAAGAAATAAACGTCAACTCTCGCCTTAGAGGCTTCGGGTATCTTAAAGACTTCAAGTGCTTTACATGAATAGAGTGAAAGGACTTCGGACCAGAGGTCTTAACCTTCACGATGTGGTCTGTTAACTTTAGTGAAGAGATACTCAGAACAGAAGGTTGTCATTTGACTAGGATAGTCGAGTTCTCTTTTATTTCCTGTTGGAACAGATGTTGTCGTTTTCAAACTGTAACTTGTCTTGTAATCACCTTTCAAATAAATAAAAACTTCTGCCGTAGTTATTTTGTCGCAAATTTTCTTGCCTCTTGCGTACTGTAGTTAGCTTATGCTTCTATTTTGAAACAACCACCTTCTACTCTTTGGGGGGGAAGTTCTAAATGCGCACCATATTTTACTAGTGAGCACCATTTTCCCCTATGTTGCAAATCATTTTACTATATAGTACGTGGTGCTCACTAGTAAAATATGGTGCGCATTTAGAATTTCCCGTCCTCATCACTGAGTACTTGTTGGATTTTGTCAAGAGCATTGTTTTGATTTGGCACTCGGACAATGCTAGCTAGGGGTGAGCATCGGTCGGTTCGGTTCGGTTTTTTGAAAAAAAATCCCAACCGAAAACCGAACAGAACTTATAAAACCGAAACCGAACCGATCGAAAAAAATTGAAAACCAAAAACCGAACCGAATTTTCGGTTCGGTTCGGTTCGGTTTTCGATTTTTAGGGTTTGAAATTAATTATGTGATAAATGCATGTTTTTTATAGAAAAAATAATAATTTTCTTTCAATTTTTTTCTTTTTTTACTTATGAAAATAATAATCACATGTTTTTCATTAAAAATTTAAAAGAAAAACACATTAGAAATAAATCAAAGAAAAAAAATAAGGTATAATTCTAAAAGTTCGGTTTTTTCGGTCGGTTTCGGTTGGAGCTAAAGCCACCGAAATCCGATCCGAAACCGAATAATAATTTCGGTTTTTAAGCCGAACCGAACCGAAAACCGAATAAATCGAACCGATCGGTTCGGTTCGGTTCGGTTTTGCGGTTCGGTTCGGTTTTTTCGGTTTTATGCTCAGCCCTAATGCTAGCTATCTCTATAGGATGACTAGAAGGGGCTCTTAAAGAAAAAAACAGGCCCTCCGAGAGGAAGGAAGGCGTTTTGTCGAATAGATGGGCTTTCGCGAAATAAGTGAGTCTTCAATTACATGTGCATTTGCTAGATAGGGATTGAGCATTCGTCAAATAAAGACTTCTCACCAAATATGTGAGCGTTCACCATATATGAGCTTTTAGCTGAATAGGTGGGCATTCACCATCTTGGAGCTTTTCGTTGAATATGTGCATTTTCACCAAATAAGGTTTTTTTCACCGAATAGGTGGGTATTCACCGTACGAGGGTTTTTAGCTAAATATGTGGGAATTTGTCATATTAAGGCTATTCATCCGAATAAGGTGAGCATTTACCAAATAAGGCTTTTCGTAGGGCAGATGAGCATCACCATACGAGGGTTTCTTGCTTAAATGGTGGCATTTGTCATATAAGAACCGAATGAGTCATCATACAAGTGTAGTGCACTAATGAAAATATTTATTTAAACAATTTGGCAACAATGTTGCCAAATTGTTTAGTAACTTCCTTCTTTAGGAAGGCTACACCTTGCAATATAGCCTCCCCACCTTGCTAGATCAAGAAATGTGTATTCAGCATAGTTGATTGGGAATGCTCGATCAATTCTCATAGACGATGCCAAATTTTTTTTGTACTAAAACTCATTTGACTAGATTGTCCAAATGAGATTTGACATGAATCTAATATGTAAAAAAAAGAAACGAGAAAGAGATTCAAAATTTAATGAGGTTCGGTCATGAGAGAGATATCCGACCTGTGTCCCTGGGATAAATAACCATTCAACAAATAGTTCATTACTGAAGAAAAAATTGCAATCAACTTTGATCTTACTTTTCACTTTTTATGAGCATGAATTTTGTTAATGTCTGAGAAATTCTCGTAGAAGTAGATTTTTGGAGAGATGAAGTTATAATGAATCTCAAAATCCTATTTTTTTTTTCTTTCCATATAGCGAATAAGGGAAATCTCATCTTCCTTGTTGAAGAAGATTTGGTAAGTGTTTGAAACAATTTAAGATTCATTTGTCTCATGGATAAATTCTGGACTAGGTGGAGGAATTTCTCTGAGTACTCTATTGATCTCAGTGACTATATCGTGCTTAATGGGCCCACCATCTTTTTTTAAAAAGAGAAAGATTTTCTTAGTGAGCACATTTTTTTTTTTCTCCCATAATACTTGCCTCCTTATTTCCCATAATCCACAAAAAGAAAAAAAAAAAAAAAAAATCCAAATCTCTTTCCCTCCCCTCCAACTCCGCCTTTGCGTCCACTCCAAATCTTCGGGTTTATGGATTCAAAATCTTGAGAGAGAAGGGAGTTTTGTTGTGGACCGATAGAGAGAGTTTGATATTAAAAAACAAGGATAATTTAAAGATGACAAACTTGTAAATTTTTTCAAATTGATGAGATGTGCTCACTAAGCAAATGGAGTGCTCATTTAGAAATTCCTGCCAGGTGGGCTTGTTCTTCATAGGCCTTGAAGAAACTAGACACAAAAGATTACATAACACTAACACTGTCAATTTTGTATTCATACTATTATTCTTTTCCAGTAAGGGAAAAAAAGAATAAGAGGTTTTTACATATCTGTCCCTTACATCTTTAAAAATTAGAGTTTAGTCCCCTAAATCTTCATATTTATAATTTAGTCCTCAAATCCTTTAAGTTACCACAATTTAGTCTCCAGCCATATTTTTGGCCCTAATTTTCCGTTATAATCCTGAGTTACTTCACTTTAGTCCTCTCTTCTCCCTTCCTCCTCTGTTCCTCTTCTTATTGAATTTCCCTCTCCATTCTTCTCATTTGTCTCTCTCTTTCCTTTTCTTATTGAGTTCTCCTAAATTACTTTACTTTAGAGATTAACTGGGAGGGAAGAGAGAGAGGAGAAGAATGGAGAGAGAGAAACCCAATAAGAAGAGAAATAGAGGAGGAAGAGGAAAAGAAGGACTAAAGTCAGGTAATTCAGAGGTATAATGAGAAATTCAGGCCAAAAATATACTTAGGGACTAAATTATGGTAACTTAAAAGATTTGGGGACTAAATTATAAATATGAAGATTTGAGAGACTAAATTCTAATTTTTAAATAAGGGACAGATATGTAAAATCCCCCAAAAAAAAATGGAATGTAAATTTGGCTTAGAATCCACCACAACCTAACTATATCCGAACCCAAAAGAGAGAGCCCTTGTTGAAACCCAAAAAGCTCTTTAAAAAGTATCCGTCTCTCAATGGGCCGGACCTCTAGCAAACCACCCCGTCCCCTCCTCTTTATAATCGCCGTCAACATGCTGATGGCATTGGCAACAACATCCACGCTGTCCCTCTCCCTCGCTCGCTCCTCTCTCCGCTACGCTACCACTACAATTTCCCTTTTTGCCCCTACAAAACTCCCCAAATCCTTCCCCTGCCCCCTCTGGTCCTCCGCCTCCTCCTCCCTCTGCCTCCACCCCCGCCCCCGCCGATCCTCCACCACCCCGATCGCCGCCCGCTTCTGCTCCGCCCCCATGGCCCCCGCCGCCGACGACGTCGCCGTCGAATCGAACCCCCTCCTCCAGGACTTCGCGTTCCCGCCGTTCGACGTGGTGGAGGCGAAGCACGTGCGGCCTGCGATCCGAGCGCTGCTGGAGAAGCTCGTAAGGGATTTGATCGGTTTAGGGTTTTGTGGGGATTTGATTGATTTTTTTTTTTTTTTTGGTTTTTTGTTTCTTTTGTGGATTAGGAAGGGGATTTGATGGAGTTGGAGAGGACGGTGGAGCCGACGTGGCCGAAGCTGGTGGAGCCTCTGGAGAGGATTGTGGATAGGTTGCAGGTGGTTTGGGGAATCGTGAACCATTTGAAGGCGGTGAAGGATTCGGCTGAGCTTAGGGCGGCAATTGAAGAAGTTCAGGTTTGGATTTGGAATTTTAATTCTATTTATGGGGTTGGTTGATATTGAAAGAATATAATAAAAGTTGGACACTTTTATTAATTTTATCTGCACATAGAATGATTCTGAATTGGTTTTAGGCCTCTTGTGCTGTATTTTATTGGTCTGAGACTTTTCGGAACGTAGAGAATATTTGGAAGTGAACCTTTCTATCTTTTTGCTGTTGCCTGTTGGTTTAGATTAACTTAATATGCTGTCTTTGCTATATTTTGGTCATGGACTGGATTGTCTGGCAGATTCTATGGTCTAGATGCTGCAATGCTAAAGTTTTTTTGATGGTGTTGTGAATTCAATGGACTTCAACAATAATGAATGTCTGAACATTTAATTTAAAAGGTCATGGACTTGCTGGAGTTGTGATACTTTGCCAAGGAATAGAGTCGCCTTGTATCTAGGGATGAGAATAGGTTGGTCTAAAGGCCAATTCTTAGCCTGTTTTATTCAAAATTTTAAATTAGAAAATAAAAAATTTATTTTTATTTCAAACTTTTGAATAGAACGGGCCAAAAATTAGCCTTGACCCGTCCATTCTCCTCCCTACTTGTACCTGAGTTCTGCAGAATTTGGAAGGCAAGCTCCAAAAGTGAAACTATAATGCAGAGTTAGCCAAACTCTGCTTTGTTGAAGCCAGGGATTGTTATATGCAAATTCCGGTTTCATTTAAACTTAAAATGGGAGTAGGTTTTGGCTAACAGTGTCTCTGAACTAGGCCCATGCACATTTTCATTTCCAGTCTAAGCACCATTTTTTTTGGTTGGATCAAACCTCATGTAAGCCAGTCCCATCCCTCCACCATTGAGGCCTTTACCATTTGAGTCGCACCTCAGTGGCTGGTCCAGTCATTATTAATATTGATTATTGAATTTTGTGAGGTTGTTTAATGTATCAAATGTCAATGCTAGCATAACCTAGTTTTTCTTAAATGCTGAATCTTTGTATAACTTCATCATGTGAATTTTTTGATGATCTGTACTTATTTTGTGGCTATTCATCTGTCAATACCTTTTTTCAGTGTTGTCGTGAAAATCACATTCTATATGCAGATACATCTGTATGTTGGATATTTTGTTATTATTTAATTGTATTATCATTGCTAGTATGAGCACTCGGAGCTTAAACTATTCTTCAAGCCAAATCAATTTACTTCGTAAGTAAAAAGTTTCAAATTTTTTATTACATAAACTTTTATGCTCAATGTCATTGAACTTTCAGATGGAGTATCTGATTTTCATTTACCCATATCTTACAGCAATTATGTGGTTCTTAAGTCCATTCTGTTATGCAGTCTTACTGTATGCATTTCCAGAATCTAAGTGACAGGCACCTCTTAATAGCAGAGCTGTATCATATTTAGATACTGATACTTAATACCAATTCAAAATCTATGTGCTCATGCCTGCCTAGATCGGTGGAGGTTGGGTGCCTCTTTATTTCCTTTATTTCAGTCACAAAAGTAGATTCTGTTACTTCGTTTCTGTGTTTCGATATTGATGCATCTTCTTTGTCATATGGGTAATAGCCTGCACATATTGAAAGTATGGTGCCAGCTCTAGTTAAAGTTGTGTGTTCATGGTCTCCTATTCTTTAAACCGTAACATTTTTTTGAACGGGACTTCGCATTTGTAGCAAAAAATGAAGTTTTTAACATTATGGTGGGACCAAGCAGTTTCAAAAGATGCTACCTATTTTCCCGGTTACGTGTAACCAAAAAATTACTTTAACAGTTTAAATGATTAGTTGTCTAACAGCTATTGTCTTTAGAATGTTTAATCGTGGTCTTGTTTTGTATTTTACTTTTTTTACACTAATGCAACCCTTTTTTTTCCTCTCTCTAACAGCCTGAGAAGGTTAAATTCCAGCTTAGATTGGGACAAAGTAAGCCCATTTATAATGCTTTCAAGGCTATTCATGATTCTCCATCTTGGGAAACCCTTACTGAAGCTCGTAAACGCATAGTGGAAGGTAATCTAATGTGCCTTTGGCCCTTTCAAGCAATGGTTTGATCATGTTCTTCTGGCGCTTTACTTTGTATTACTAACCTCATGTTCCTACAAAGAACCATGCCAACATTCAAAACACGCATCCCATTATAATTTTTTGGAATTTCTCGTATATTTATTTCAGTACTAAATGAAAGAAATTGTTGATCATTAAATATTTGGAGTGTGCAGAAACTTTATCAAAATTAGTCGAGATTATTTTTTGGGAGGATTTGCAATTTCAGCTATCGAAACTTTGTGCAGTCTTTCTATAGGGGTGCAACAGAGCATATATGGATTGGAGATCAGTGTATCCTTGAAAGCGAGCATGGACAATTAATCTTAACTATAAAGATATAAAATATATATTTTTATGTTTATATTTGTTTTTATGACCTGAATAACATATTTGATAAAAGCAGTGACATAATTTATAAGTAAAATGTTTGTGGTTTAGTTTTAAAAAGGGATAACTAAATAATTGAAGTTCATCAGAAGTGGTTATCTGAGGATGTGGGTTACTAATATGTCATATTTCATCTTAGAACCATTATAGGGCACCTCCGTATTGCCATGCTGCTGGACGTAGAAATACCCAGTTTGATTGTCAAGCAAACTCCAGATATTATTTTGAGTAAGATCCTTGCAGTAAAATATAGTTATCACAAATGGAGGAATGCCAGCCACAATCATTCCTAATGAACTATGGAGTTATTTTAAAACTAATACCATCATAAAATACAAGGGGCATGTAAGTTTACAGTAAATGGCTAGGCTTACAAGACTGGAGGGCACAATACAAAATCAAGTGCACTGATAATTCTACTGTAGGTATTTGGAACTTAGATTAGGTAATTGCCCTACCTGAGCTCTATCTGGGTCCGGCCAGTGGCCCCACTGAATGTTGACTGATTCTATCACCACATTTACTTCATCTGGTGAGCCCCCAATCTATAATATTAGACGTTGGACATTGGATGCTTGAACGTGAGAGAGAGAATTACTTATCTATAAATGTATTCTAAATATTGGAAACCTGATTAATTTCCTGATCTTCATTAGACTTCAAATTATGATTCAAATTATTGACATAACTGAGGCAAAAGAGAACCATCTTCACATCTGAACATTATATCTTTTGCGCTAGTCGTTTATTTTTCCTTATTCCCCATCAACTTGATCATGATTTACTTGTAACTACTATGTTATTTACATGCTTCCCTGGTCCCTAGTCTAGGTATTGGTTTTGTTTGTTCCGAAGAAAAATCAATTTATAATCATATCAAATTTTAAATACTAAGGCCATATAGCTATAAAATTTTATGGAATTAGCAGGTAGTGCAATTCTTTTCAAGTGGAAAGTGAATAGAAGCAGTAGGTGGAGAAATAGCCCAGAATCTGGTGGTAGAGTCTTGTAGCAATGAGAAGTCCAGAAGTAGGGAAAGAGAGAGTATCTTGTTTCCAGGAACTCTCAGCTAGTTAATAGAGTTTACGGTTGCTTGCTGAAAGGCATAGCAAACATTTTATTGTATTCTGTGCAACATCATAAAATAGTTAAATGTCTTACATTTAAATTGCCGAACTAGGTTAATCAAATATTATGCTGTTAGGAATGTGATGCAGGTATCTTCTCCCATATTCTTGATGAGGCATGGTCTAATAAGTATCATGTTTGTGTACAACACTGAGGCATCATCTATTGATTAGCATGTTTGTGTATAAAACTCTAGTTCTCATGATTTATAGCTCTTCCTTTTCATTTTTACAGCTCAGATCAAGGAAGCTGTTCTTAATGGTGTTGCTCTTGAGGATGATAAACGAGAGAAATTTAATGAAATTGAACAGGTTCCAATCATAACTATCGCTTTTCCTCAATTTTCTTATCTTTATTCCAAGTATAGATATTGATGGTCAGAATATAGTTGTTAAACTCTCATCTTTGGATTTAGTTTACCTATGAAGTATGGATACCAACACAAGACACATATACGATATTGGCACTAGGGTTGTCAAATGAGTCTGTGGCTCACAAACTAATCGTGTTCTCGACTCGAAGTTAGATCAATTTGGCTTGCTCAATTAATAAAAGAGCTGAACTTGAACTAGTGTCCGTTCTCTCCAATTCGATTGGAATATGATCGATATAGGTAGATTTGCAAGCATTTCATATTTTAAAGGTTTAGGTGTATAATTTGAGTCACTTATATAGTAAAATACATGTTTGAAAAAATGTAATAAAATATGAAATAAAGTTTGAATATGGATTTTTTTTTGGTTTAGAGAACATTTATTTTTCTTTAAATGTTTATTGGAAGTGCTTTGTTTATTATTTAAAGGTCTAAGAGGCGTGATATAAATAAACTGTTAGCGAAAGTTTCATATTTGGTATAGTGCTTAATGAGCTCGCTTGAGTCTGGCTCGACTAACTAACTAGGTAACTCGAGTAAAGGTTGGTTTGATCGAGTTTGGCTTATTGACATCCCTAATGGGTACGGATACATGTATCCATGACATGATAAAATGCTAAAAAGAGGATAGAGAGACTAATTAGCTAGGTAGTTTGAGTAATGGTTGGTTTGTTCGAGTTTGGCTTATTTGGCTTATTGACATCCCTAATGGGTACGGATACATGATATGATAAAATGCTAAAAGGAGGATAGAGAGACACGTAAAAAAATATATATTACTATTATAATATATGTAGAGATAAATTTATAGTAGAATATAATATCAATTGAAAAACTATTATAATAAGATATTCGTTTATAGTAAATGCAAGCATGTTTTTTTAATTCAGTTGCATTTTTGGATTCTTAATCAAGTACAAGCAATAAACAATAAATATTGTTTAATTTGCTTTTAAGTTTCTTGCGCTTCTAGGTTCCTATAACCATACAGGGAGAATTTAAAGCAATTTGTCAGTATAAGTGGAATTCTTAATACTTGGATTGTACCAATAATCAACTATCTAATAAACATAGGCGTATTCACATCTGTTATCATGGTTCTCTATTTACTGAAACAAATACTTGAAAATAAGATCATAGAACTGTTTAGCTATATCTAAATGTCAACCAAAACAAACTATACCTAAAAAGATTTTATATGGAATAATATGAAATAATATAAAGTAACCTGACTGTATTGTCGCACTTTTCGTGTTGACCATTAGGCCAATATTGACATTTCGGTTTGATCACGAGTCAAACGTGTCAAATCTGTGTCTGACACTTGTCGGCATGTGTTATGCACAAATTGTGTAATGCGTGTGATGTGGACACGGGGCCAGAATTGGCTTGTCCATACTTTGTAGTGGTTCACTATGTTGAATGGCAAATTGATATTATTAATGAACCATGAAAGTCTGAAGAAATCATAACCAACAATTCATATTATTAGAGTCAACTGAGTCATATTTGATTCCGTGGTAAACTATGTTGTTCTTGTGAAATATACTTATAAAAAATGTTTAAGGAAGGCCTAGTATAGGAAACATAACTGATAATTATTAATGTGTTTGAGAATTTACGATACTTAGTTTCATTGACACTCTTTTCACTTGCCACTAGTTTGCCAAGTAATTTTTAGAGAGTGATGACTAGAGAGTGATGAAATGCTGATTCGTTGCAACTTGCAAATGGCTACTTGAGTAGGGTGATCAATAGTTTTAAGATTTTCAAATTTGGCCTTTTTGAGACGTGCTAATGAATAGTGGAGAACTCGTAGTTTTTCTTAATATATTATTATTTTAAATTTGAAGCATAAAAATAAATTGAATTAGAGATGATTGTTAGTATTGTGAAAGGAAGAGGCGTGGTTTGATTGAGAGCACGGTTGAAAATAGCGATAACGGTAACCTAACGTTTGGTCTTTATTATGTTATATCATATCGAATATAGCATAACATATATTGTAGGTTACACAATTTCCTAAGTATTTAATAAAAACAAATAAAACTATGTAAAATAATTTTTATTAATTGGAAAGTAAATTTTAAAATTCTAAAAAAATATAATAACATTTTATAATACATAATCAATTTTAAATTTCTATCAAGTTATACAATAATTTTCACATTTATCTAAGTCCGCAATTGTAATTTCAGTTATTACCTAAGTAATAAAATAAGATTTCAAATTTAATTTTGGTTATTATCAATATTGTAATTTATATTTTGAAATGTTCAATTTATTTTATTTGTATTGTTCATTTTAGTTTAATATTTAATTCAATAGAATCAATTAAGAAATTCCAATAACCGAAGAGGAATTACAACGAGCAAACAAGAAAGCAATCATAAATGAGCATTTTAGCAACTTCACAAGTAATCAAATTAGAAAACAACAAGTAATTAAGTAAGAAAATTGCAATAATTAGTTAACAATCAAACAAATAATCAACAGCAATATGGAAATACTAAAAAAATAACCATAAATAATATAATAAACTTAATTTAAATGTAAAATAATGTAAAAAATGCATAGTTATGGTACACCGAGTTATTTTTCGATGTTACATGTCATTGGGTTATTACTTGTAGAGGTGATACGAAAAGATATGGATTCTAGAGGTTTAAATGAGATATTACTTGATAGGAATGAATGAAGAAGGATTATCAACGTGATCGATCCGGCGTGGTTCTCTTTTGGTTCATGTAGCCTACCTCATGTACTTGGGATAAAAAGCTTAGTTGTTGTTGTTGTTGTATATGTCGTTGGGTTTCTGTTATGCATTATAACGCAATATACGGATTGCATAACGCATTATTTTCAACATTGATTGAGAGTATATGTTTATTGTGTTAAAGATGGAATACTGTAGTAGATTGCTACAACCAAATCTTTGAAACAAATATATCTGGACATTTAGAGAAAAGGGAGAAGATTGTAGCTGTTACTATTGTTGGTCATTACATGAGATCTGCAGATAGCTGTCCTTTTTCAATATTTATTAAACAATCTGTTTCCTTTGGAAATGATGACTTAAAAAGCAGAAAAATTGACTCAGCAAAAAAGCTTATGGAAGTATGTCTCCAGCTCACAGTACGTCGACCCAACATTTTGGTGCAATAAATCACATCATAAGTTGTGGTTACTGCCACGATGCATAAACTGTGGCTACTGCTGCTGTGCATCTATTGATATATGTCAGTTTATTTTATCAAATATATATTGGACTCTAATCGACTTAGGTCGGATTGGGTCAAGTCCAATGGGTGATAAGGTGTGGCTGCATGTGGTGAAGCTAGGTCGGCTCTGTTGGGTTGCTTAGTCAAATTTGGTTGATGCTTATCTATGTAGTGTATAATGCAAATTTTGTAGTTAGGGTTGCTAAGTTGAAAGATAGCTTTTGTAATGAGTCTCTTTGTGGTCATATATCTGCTGCCTTAGAACCAAAGAAGTGAGAAAGACATTTGATGGTGATAAGAGAAATACTTTAGGGTCTGTTTGGTTTTAAGAAAGTGGAATGCAAAGGTTGACCTAATTCCAAAAAAGTGACTTCTGGTGAACTCATCCATAATATTCAGTTTGCATTCATATTCTAGAAGTAATTTGGAAGCCATTTTTAATTTTTTTTTTTCTTCTGTTTGTCTTGTTCGCGAAGCGGTGGAATGGAAATTAGATTAAAAGTTCATCATAACTTTGGCGAGTTTATTTTTATACCATAACGATTCTGACGTGAGGTATAATCACCTCTTTTGTAAAGGTAAGATTACCAAACTTTGTAAAATAAATAAAAATATTAATAATAAATAAGTGAAAAGATCATAAGATAATCAATAAAAAGATATACCATAAGAAAAAAGTAGGCATCTTATTTCTAAATTAGAAGCATGCTTACTCTTTTCTAAATTAGGAAGATTATCGGAATTAAGCAAAAAAGAAGAAAAGGAAAAGTCCTAAAATTAGAGATCCAAGCCATTTTGCTTCTTTTGAGATTGAAGTAAGTTCAATGATTATAATAGAAAAAGCTAACGTGGCTTCCAATTTTAGAAACACACTTTATAATGTGGTCTCACCAAAGCAAATCACTAAAGCAGTGGAACCAGCCCACTTCTTCCACTTCAAGTTTAGTTTCTTTTAACCAAATAGGCCCTTAGTCTGCCAAACTAAATCAAACTTGTGGCATCTTATTTTAATTCCTAACGAAGCTTGAGAATATAAGCTGAGTAGTTCTTTCCATAACTGATGGATTGAGTTCTTGCAATATTGTTGAGCAACGTTATTTATTCTGAAAATGGGTTTCTTCATGCTATTAAACTTATATTTCTGATGGATTGAGATCTTGCAATATTGTTGAGAATATATTTCTCTTTCTTTTTTTGTTTTTTATTTGCTGTATAAATTATCACCATCTAGTATTTACCTAATACTGATTCTAATCAGAGAATCAAGAAATACATAAAAAAATGAGTTTATCAGGTTGTCTATGGTGTATATGTCCTCTCTGTCAGAAAGCAAAATATGTATTGAAAAGCTGATGGATAACTGTATAATATGTAACATTGCTGATTTCGACTGAAACAGAGATCTTCACTTTCTTTTCTTTCTTCTGCATATTTCAACCTTTACTTATCTATTCCTTGAATTGGTTTATAGGAACTTGAAAAGTTGTCACAAAAGTTTAGTGAAAATGTCTTGGATGCTACTAAGAAGTTTGAGAAACTAATCACTGATAAGGAAGAAATTGAAGGTTTACCTGCTACAGCTCTTGGTCTGGCTGCACAGACAGCTGCATCCAAGGTATGCCTGTTTATTGCATATCTTGAGTGAGGATGTTAATCTTTTTTTCATTCTTATTTAGCTTATGCTGTTTCTGTTTATCAATAGGGTCATGAGAATGCTTCTGCTGAGAATGGGCCTTGGATGATCACACTAGATGCTCCAAGCTTTGTTCCAGTTATGCAACATGTGAAGAATCGATCATTGCGTGAAGAAGTCTATCGTGCTTATGTTACTCGTGCATCCAGTGGGGACCTTGATAACACTCCCATTGTTGCTAAAATTTTGGAGCTGAGGTTGGAGAAAGCTAAGCTGCTTGGTTATAATAACTATGCTGAGGTATGTTTTTAAACTATAGCTTAAACTTTTCTGAGCTTATAACTGAAAGAAGCATCTCCTCTGAAGGTAAGCATGGCACTTAAAATGGCTACTGTTAGTTCAGCAGAAGAGCTCCTAGAAAAATTACGAAGTGCTTCTTGGGATCCTGCTGTACAAGGTATTCCTTTGGTAGCATTCTTACACATACTTTTGCTAGCTTGCGAGACCTTCACTAGATGGTATTGGCATGTTTAGGCAACTGATATCTAGTTTGTAAAAATATCAATTTGTAAAAACATTGTTGTAAATATACTATTGGTAAAATTTATGGGTTGATTGAGATTAACCAATAACATCTGAAGAACTGGAATTTTTGAAATCCTCTCTCTCTCTCTCTCTCTCTCACACACACACACACACACACACACACACACACACAAAAGATACTTTAATTTGAAAATACCATTTCATGAAAACATTTGTTTCATACTATGGTTAGCTGAGTATGTTGCTTGATTGAGACAGATCAATGACACCAAGTAGGTGAAATTGTTAGAATCCTCACATTCTCTCTCTCTCTCTCTCTCTCTCTCTCTCTCTCTCTCTCTCTCTCTCTCTCTCTCGCACATGCGTGTGCCGCAACCCCCACCCTCACACTCACTCACAGGGGGAGAAGGAAGTGGGCCTAATTTGAGTGGATTGGGTTATGGCTACTTCCACATCAAATTGTATGGGGATACAATACACATTAGTTGTGATCTACAAAATCTGTAAATTGAGACCTTTGCGGACTAACAGGTTTATTTTTAGTCTATAAACCTTTCAGAAACCAAGAAGGATAATTTATTAACTACTATTTTTCAGCCGATTCATCATGAGTTCACGTTGATATAGAATATAAATATGCCAATTTTGCAGCCACGAGATGTAAGAGAAAGATATGTCAGCCCTGTGTATGATTTCAAGATAGTGGAATTAGTGATTTCAAGATAATGGCCTGGATTACCAAATTAGGTGGCCCATCGTGCATTTTACTTAATCCTTCAAGTGTAGGTGAGTGGCTCACTCTTGGGGATGATAAATCCAATGAATGATGTGGGATGGTTGGTGGTCAAAAATGCGGTTTCCTCTTGCATCTTGTTATATAGTAACCAGATATAAGCTCAGTTCCCTAATAGAATATACAGGGTATCCTAGAAAAGTTTATTGCATTTATAGACGTATTCTATGCCTGATAATATGTTGTTATGTATGTTTATGACTAACTTTTGGAATGATGAATCTCATCGATGCTTGTCGAATGATTAGTGCAAAAGATGCTGGCTCTATTCGTATTTTTGTTATAAAGAAGAAGATTGAAGGCCGACAATATTTATTGGTATCCTATTAGAGAGATTCCTCACCTGCAATTACACAATAAATCATTAGCTGGTTTAGAGTATTTATATACAATTGCAGTTTCTGCTATAGGCTTAATATCTACAATTGATGATGTTATACTTCTTGGATTGGCCTTGTAGTGCTGTTAAAATAAATTGAATTGCCTTCCCAAATGGCAACATTTGACGAGAATAGTAAAGAGTATATGCTTAATAAGGCATTATATAAAGAAACACATGTTTGATCCTACGAATGGTAGATTGAATGGTGATGTCACTTAGGTTTTATCATTTTTTTTTTGTTGATGGTTTTGTGTTTTTCAATAAAAAAAACATCCGATTACCCTTTTCTGCTAAATTAGTTTGTGTTTATCATTTATATCTATGAAGCTTGATCACTTTAAAATGAGTGGCATGTTCATATTGGATATGTATTTGACACTAACACTTGCCCAACATTTATCGACACATTTCACACACCCCAGAACCATGCCAAATTTTAATAAACCAAAAACTTGCATGTCCGAGCTGTGTCTACCTTCAAAGAGTCACACATATCCATGCTTGGATCTTGTTTGCTTTCAAAAAGTCATATAGATTGCATTTTGAGCACTATGGAGCCGTGTATTGTCTAAATGACATAAAAGTTACTTTGATATTAAAGACTACTATGCTAATAGATCTCAAATGCCTTGCAAAATAGAAACTTTAAAATATTTTATTCAAGGTACTAGTCCATTGGATCGAATGCAACTTCTTTTTTAATTAATATAGTTTGTTGATTAGAATTTATATTTTAAATCGTTTAGTTTTTCCCCCCTTTTTTCTACTTCAATAAATATATGTCTTAACAATTACGAGTTTTGATGCGTATTATATAAATCACATGCATAAATATATGTTTATTTATGTCTTCGTGTCCGCGTATCCTACTTTTTTAGGTGGTGTCCCTTTGTTACATGTCGTATTGTATCTGTGTCTCGTGTCCATGCCTGTATCCATGCTTCATAGAATTATACCAACAACTTTACTTTTTACTAAGTTATGAGCTATGTAAAGATATAAAACTAATGAAGGAAAATAGCGATTTCTCTAGAGAGTGATTGCAAGACAAAAAGAGAACTTGTGCTTGTAACTTATTTGGATTTCAGTTCGTCGCATATGGAGATAGAGTAATGCTTAACTGCATGTTTCGAGTATGTTCGCTAAATTCTAGACTGATATATTCACGACATGCTGTAACTTATTAAGGTGAAATTTTTGATACTTTTTCAGTAATTTTAAATTCATTCATTAATCATAATAAATCAAGATGAAAAAGCTGGTCTAGCAATTACTATTTTGTAACTTCTTTTAATTAATTCATTCTGTGAGTTAGTCCTATGAACAGTGAGTTGTCTGAAAAATCAGATAAGTTGACTGTTCATTTTGTTTATGCAGATATGGAAGATCTTAGGACATTTGCAAGAGAAAAGGCTGCTCCAGAAGCCAGTGATTTGACTCACTGGGACATTAACTTTTGGAGTGAAAGACTTCGGGAGGCGAAGTACGATATTAATGAGGTCGAATGCCCTTCATCACTATGTTTTGAAGTTTTGATAATCATGTCATATGTTATCTTTTAAATAATTTTTTCATGCACTGAGCACCAACATTATTTTGTCATACACACCCACACACACACACACACACACACACACACACATTATTTTGATATGATTTGTTGTGATCGAATTTAAAGTAAGCATAGAATAAATAATTTATTCAGAAATTAAGGTTAGAATAAATGATTTCTTCAGAAATTGGTTTTCCAGTTCTTCAAATGCATTATGCATGGAATTAGGTTCAGCATGGTGTTGTATCCTCTTAAAATTTCTACGGAGAGTAAAATTACCACTTACCTTGTTATCCTTTTTATGTTACTTTGCAGGAGGAATTGCGCCCATACTTTTCATTGTCGAAAGTTATGGATGGCCTTTTTGGTCTTGCAAATAAACTTTTTGAGATTAAGATTGAACCAACAGATGGCTTGGCTCCAGTGAGATCTACGTCTTTATTGCTTCTTCTATGACATTTATAGCCAGTGCTTGCTTTATTCCCCCCCTCTCTCACCCTCTCTTCTCTGTTTTGCAGGTTTGGAATACCGATGTCAGATTTTATTGTGTCAAAGATTCTTCGGGTAACCCAATTGCCTACTTCTACTTTGACCCTTATTCAAGACCTTCTGAGAAACGTGGTGGAGCTTGGATGGATGAAGTTTTTGCTCGCAGCCATGTACTTGCTCGTGATGGTTCCCCTGTTAGGTTGCCTATTGCACATATGGTGTGCAATCAAACACCACCAGTTGGGGGGAAACCAAGTCTTATGACCTTCCGTGAGGTACTTGCTGCAGAAAATTGTGATCGACAATTCGTTCAAAAAGAGACCATCATCTCTATATGGTTTTGTTTCAGAAGCTAGAAGCAAATTTTGAAGTTTGGCTTTTGGGCTCTATTTGTGCATGGTAGTTGAAATTTAATAGCCAACAGCAAACTATCATCTGTCTCCATCTTCCAGACCTTTTTTTTAATGTCTAGGAGAGCTTTGCCTGCCAGATCAACAAGACTGAGTCAGTTGGTTTTTATAACCCACCAATGGTTTTCTAGGATTTATTACTAGCCCACTTTTGTCAGGAATTTCCATGCTAGGTATCTAAAGCCAATTTAAAGTGTTATTATCATATGACTATTTTATCACATCTTTTATGGAGCTGTGGTCCATAGCTGACCCTGTTTTGATGGGAATGGCCTTCATGATGATGATAACTAGAAAGCAAATGCAAATTTATCTCATTTCAGGGATATCCATATATTACACGTGTGCATGATCCTATACTAAATAAGTGATTCGCACAACCCAATTCAAACACTATTTAAAGATGATTTGTCGTTTTTTGTTGAGGAAAAGTTGATTGTCCTAATTGGGAGTCAAGTTACAAGATAGACATATCTTTCTGTTGGTATTTCTCAATTCTGGCTTTTGATTTCTGTAAGGTTGAGACCGTGTTCCATGAATTTGGTCATGCACTTCAGCATATGCTCACCAAACAAGATGAGGGATTAGTAGCTGGAATTCGAGGGATAGAATGGGATGCTGTTGAACTACCATCTCAATTTATGGAAAATTGGTGTTACCAGAGGTAACTTATCTTCCCATCTTTCTCCTGAATTTGTGGTCCATGGTTCATGTTTCGACGCGACTTGCTTATACTCCTGGTTCATCTTATAAGTTAAATATGCTTTTAAATGCTGATGCTTGATTGGGTTGCACACTGGCAAAGTTAAATTTGATCTTCAAGTTAACAGCAAGTGCCATTCTTGGATTATTTGACATGGCCTGAACATTGAGATGCTAAGTAAATATTAAATTATAAAATGTAAAGGAAATAAATATTAAACAATAGAATACAAAGAACAATATATATATATTTTTTGGTTATGATAGTTCTTATGTTTGCAAATATTACCTCCTACTAACATAACTTAGCTGTGTTGTGTTATGATATATAGCTACCTTAACAACATTGGCTGAACAAGAAGATACCAAATAAAATATGGGACAATAGAACCCAAAGGGTAATGGTTTTTTTTTTTTTTGTTTGTTATAGAAATTATTTTGTTTGATAATATTACCTTCTATTAACTTAGCTTCGTTCTGAAGTATGTGTATCGTGTGCCCTTGTTTGATTTTGTACTTAAGTGAAATGATTAGGGGATTGCCAATATAACTTTTATTTGGAGTGGGAAAGAGAGGATGTTGCTGGAGTTAATAACTTCATAAATACAACAGTTAGGCCAAAAAGTTCATTAATGATGATAACCTCTCTCATCTAACCAACTCAACCTGTTACTACTTCTGAAAACTGATTAATTGATTTGATTAGACTCAAAATGCAAAATGCTGGAAATAAGTAATCATATGGAGGTCACTGCTATTACATTACCATGCTAAAATTTTCTTATTCTGTGGCCATTGGTAGTTGAAGTTGACATGACCGTGATGCTCGGTCCTTTGTTGGAGACTTCTTGTCTATTAGTTATATGCCAAATATTTTTATATTAAAACACTCAATGTGGCGCCATATGAATATTTAACTGTTTTTGACCATGCACATTTTATAACTTCAATTTGTTTCTGATGAGATACGGGATAGTCACCAAAAATTATATATACTAACCAATGTAAATTTTTATTTTCTTGTAATTCTGGCAGGGATACGCTATTGAGTATTGCACAACATTATGAAACTGGTGAATCTCTTCCTGAAGACGTATATTTGAAGCTTCTAGCTGCAAGAACATTCCGTGCTGGCTCTCTAAGCCTTCGTCAGGTAGGGTTATGATACGTGTACTTTTTAGTCATGAAAAAAGTAAGCTTTGATCATTGCCTTATTTATGTTAGAAATATGGGTAATTTCAGTATAATAGTGCAGAATCCTTTTTATGTATCATGTTGGCATGCATTTTTTTTATGCATCTTGTTAAAATTTTTATCTTAGCTCTCTAATGGCTATTAAACATTTTTTGTTCTCTTAGCTCTATGTGCCTTTTGAAGTTTTTACATATTAAAATATGCTTTGACCATTTGATTTATTTATCTAGTAGAATTATGTGTAATCCAAATCTGATAGTGGCAGCTGCCTGTTTATCTTTCCTGTTGACATTTGTATCTTAATTTCTCCTTTAGCTATGTAATGCTGTATTGTTTACCTGATTGGGCCATTATTTCTGGTAATTTTATTGCAGTGCATGGTAAATCTATTATTGTAGTATTCTAGACAATCTCTCCATGGTTAGAATCACTCAAAATCTCTCACTTTTCGCTTTCTACAGTTAAGGTTTGCTAGTGTTGATTTGGAACTTCATACAAAGTATACTCCAGATGGACCTGAATCTATATACGAGATTGATCAAAGAGTAGGGAAGCTAACTCAAGTTATTCCTCCTCTACCAGAGGACAGATTCCTTTGCAGTTTCAGCCATATATTTGCAGGTTCATTCCTCTGCCATCTTTCTTGGTTCCTCTGATACATCTTTTATATATCCTGTCACATTGTTGTCATGGTGCTGCTATTTTATATTGTTGTTCTCTGCCAATAGGTGGATATGCTGCTGGATACTACAGTTATAAGGTACCTTAACTTTTGAAGCCCTTCCACATTTCTTATTATATCTTCATACTCTTTATTGTGTTCCCTTGGTATTAACATCATTCATTGTTACCGCCTCCATTTACTTTTTTTCTTTTATAAATTTTAAGTCAAGCTAAAACTTTTATTCTACATGATAGAAAACTTTGTGCAAGTTTAGCACTGTTTAGATTCCTTCAAATTTTGTGTTTTCGCTTTTTTTAAAATATAAAAGTAATATTTCACTTTTTGCTTATTTTTTTCATCTTAAGCAATGGAAATTTAAAAAGAAAAGCCTCTTGAGTGTTATTTTGTAACAAAAGTAGCATCCCCTTATAATGGCTTATGGGTGAAGGATTTTTTTTCCCTCTCTGAAGAACTTCTCAGAGTGATGGTTGCATTTAGCATCTCGGTAGATTCTTGTTTTGCTTAGTTCATGTGCATGGATCTTGAGATGCTGCCTGTGATATAAGCTAGTTTCACTTGGAGATGGAGAAAACAGAAATGGTTATACCTATTCTTTTCCATCTTTGACTATGATTTTCAGCAGTTTCTAATATGATGGAAAATAATTCTAGATTAAGGAAAAATAATTCAAGCTTAGTTCGTCTAAGTTAGTTCCCTTATTTCTCATACATTTCGTGGAATTTTCACCACTTGACTAAGTTCCCTTCATTCTGATATATTTTATGGAACTTCACCACCGACTGTGATGTCAGCAACAAATCTTTTTAACGATTTTTTTTTGTGTCAATTTTATTAAGAAAGATGCCTAAGGACATATTAGCTTCTCAATGTATAAACACTAAAGCAAATTTTAACTATTATTCTTATTCTTATAGAAAATCCCTTCTAACATTGTAAGTTAGATCATGTACCTAACTTCCAGTTTAGGCCTTCCAGTTTAGTGGCAGAACCTAGATCTATCAATTGCTGTTGGTGTGTTGGGGGGGGGGGGGGGGGGGGTGGTCAAGGTTTTTACTACATAAAATTTTATAGTAAATAAACGTAACATTAAATTAAAAACCATTCAAGCTAATGTTACATATCAAGCTAACTTAGGCATTAGAAAAAAGGAATTTTATGTTCTTGAAAATTTATTTTAAATGTGCTTATTTCAATTTTAACTTCTTTTATAATGGATTGTTGAGACGAAAAATACTTATAATTTTACTTTTTTTACAATTTTACATTTTTTCAAGCTATTGATACATGTCAAGCTAACTTTTTTTCAATTTCAATTTTAACATTACATGATAGTTGTATTGAGTTTTTGTTTAATTAGTTCAAAAATACTTACAATCTTACTTTTGCCTCCTAAGAATTAATGAGCATTTATATCTCCCTAAAAGAAGGCACCCCCTCCATCTTTTTTAAATAATAATTCCCTTCTTCCTTTTTGGCTAATAAGAGAAAAAATAATACCTTGTTTCTTATATCTCACCCTTAATTTCAAGAGGGGCAAGACTTTCACATTTAAAGGGATTTTAAAAAATTTATTGGGTGTCACTAGACCCACCTTACCACCCCCACCCCCAAATCACACACATACTTACACACAAACTAAAACACAAAATTAAGTAACTGAGATACTCTATCAAACTTTGAAGCCCGAAGTATCTTTAAAAAGAAAGGGGGAAATAAAAAACAACAAAAAAATTGTTGCAATGTTATCGAGAACAGTTAGCAACTTTGGGGCCTTTTGTCATGCCTGATGTGTAGGTATAGAGATTTGTGTTAAAATTAAGAGGAAGACCTGAAAGATATAGAGCACTGTTCTGAACAGTCTTTCTTAGTTATTAAATCTTGCTTGATACAAATGGACAGGAAATTGGCTTAAAAGGCTGAAGAGGTTAATATGTAAAATTTGCCATACATAAATTACTTTCTACCAACAAAAAAGACTAGAAAATTTCCTATTTATTGGTTGGTGGATGGTCAATGTAAGATAGGTCTCTACTCATTCCTCTCTGTTTGGCTCTTTTGAATGTTATTTCTCTTAGCGGTTAAACCATCAAAAAATAACCACCAATCTTCTTTGTTTGTTGGCCAGTTCAGGACATTGCTCCTGCATTATGATCTCCCAGTCAAAATGGAGGCCTAGTTAAACTTGAATTCTCAGCTTAATAGGAAACCGTTAAAGATAATGCAATGTAACTTCTGGTTGCTAGCTTGATGACAAGTCCTATAGTGATTTGACGTAGGTTCTTTTTTGAAGTTCCATCCTTCCTTGTATCTCACAGACTCACAAACAGGGATCTCAAGGAGTTGACTTCTCTTTAGGGCCCCTTTTCAAGCAATAATCCAAAATGCAAAAACATACAACACGCCACTAGGACATAGTGTACAGAGTATTGCTCAAAGAAAGTCGGTCCAACACCTCCAGTCAGTGCTAGTTGATGTGAGTGGTTATCCTGCTCTTGGTTTGTGTCATCCAGGTCCGCTGGCTGCGTGAAGGCTGTGAGGAATGTGCGCACTCGTGGATGTTGTGGACCCATTTGGTAGTAAGCCTCATCTAATAGTAATCCAAGGATCTTTTGAAAGTCTCATGATCTGGAACACCTGAAGAAGGTTATTTTGGAAACAATTTGTATTCCTGTGGCCATTGATAAAAGAAAATGTGTCAGGCTGCAAAAAAAGTACTAGACGATTGTGGACTAGAAGAATATTTTTCATGTAAATATATAGAAATAACTTTTACTGTTATCATGATCCATTGGTAATGTTGTGTGGAAACAGTATTGTAAGAAACAAGCCTGCCGGAAGCCTAGGCAGCTGCTTAATGGGGTGGCCTGCTAATCCACTTTGATTAAGCGGGCACATTGATGGACCTAGGCGCTAAATGCCATCCCTAGCATCCAGAACCACCTAGCACTTATTTAAACACTGTGGAAATGATTTTACTGCTATCGTGGTTCGTTTGTAATGTTGTGGAGACAGTTCTGCTTACCCTTTACCCATTATCATTCTGAGACTTATGCTTGCTCTTTAACTTTGCAGTGGGCAGAGGTGTTATCAGCTGATGCATTCTCAGCGTTTGAGGATGCTGGATTAGACAGTGATAAGGTATGGTTGAATTTAACGGCCTTAATCTTGTTCTTAATTGTTTACTCTTTTGCTGACAAATGTTCATAATGCTGTACTTCTAATTTATGGAGTACTAAAGGCTAAAGCCCATTAGACTATGCGCTACACGTCCTATATGATTCGTTATCATTAACACAAGGTTTGTGGTTACATTTGAAAATGTCTGATTTCCTGAGTTTGTATTGGTATCG
Organism: Dracaena cambodiana; assembly: GCA_036321105.1. Lineage (NCBI taxonomy): Eukaryota > Viridiplantae > Streptophyta > Magnoliopsida > Asparagales > Asparagaceae > Dracaena > Dracaena cambodiana. Next base: position 45,284,297 of record JAYEPQ010000007.1, read on the forward strand.
TCCAGGTCCAATCTGAAGCAGAGGCAAAACTTGGTTTTGGCAGAAACTCACAATATCCATTACCTTTTCAAACAGATTTGAGCAAATTTATGCTTATTTTTTCTTTGAAGAGAAGAATCTGATTTTGAGGGGAAAAAACAGATGAAACCAAGAAAACCAAAAAGTGAGGGAAATAAGAGTTCCTGCCAGGAAAAGGATTCAATTACTCGCTTCCATTGGAAGATCTGTTGCACTTCTTAGCTGCCATGCTCACTTGTGCCCTAGGGTTTGTTTTGAAGGGCCCGATATAAAGTGGGTTAAATGGGTTTCAGGTCTAAAACTTGAAACCCAATTAACTTAACATGTTTCACTTCAGCTAAGTTAAATGGGTTTCAGGTTAAACCCAAATCCCATTCCACTTATGATGTTTCAGTCTTTAAGTTATATGGGTTTTGGATATAAACCCAAGGTTCCAAACCAATTCTGGGTATCATTTTTCTACGTCAACATATTAAATGGAACTTAACAGCAACGGATTGCATGTTTAGTGGGCCCAATGCGACTAAACTCTTGATCTATGGGCCTAAAGTGTGTTAACAGTAGCCTTCACATTTATGCAAGAGACAATGTCGTCAATTTAAATATTTATATATATGTCCGAAATCGGAACTCAAAATGAAACTACCGGAACTGGCATAACGAACTGAAATTTAGAAAATGTGAAGAGTCTGAAGTTGTCAAACTGTGCATTGATGTAATTATATTTAAAACCGGGACTACATGCTTGTAAATCTTGAACATCTCTTAAACTTTGCTTGATTTAAATAATTTCAGCATGCTGACTTCTGAACTTTAAGCATTGGTGTGGAGTTTGAACCCATCAATCCTGGCCAGGCAAATTCATGCTTCTCTGGAATTCTCTCTATAACTCTGAATTTGGTCCCTGAGTTGAGATTTGGGTTGGAAAAATGTTAAGCTTGGTCACGAAGTATGTGTGAGACAAGATCTTTATTCAGTTTAAGAACCCATGGTTATTTTGTTATCTTGGTGTTTACATAGGAGAAGCTGCCTTAGGTCTGTAAGCATCTAAATTAGTGGTTTAGTTCATGGGTTTGTGCCTGTGTGGGATGTTGTGTTTAAGCTCCAGATCGGTTAACCATGAATGGTCCATTCTAGTATGTTGGAGTTCTTCAAAGATTCCATTAACAAGCAATTTGATTTAGGCTAATGCGACATTGGTAAAGGTTCGAATGCATCATAGCTGCCAAATTTCAGGCATTGATCAGGGCAGGAAATGGGGACGTGTAGCTTTTCAAGCACAGAGAGAGAGAGAGAGAGAGAGAGAGAGAGAGAGAGAGAGAGAGAGGAAATGAAAGCTAATGTTAGATCCAAGAAAGTGGTGGTTCATATTTTGGAGATGGAGATGATGAAAGATGTTGATCACATGCTTTTAGTGCCATTGAGATTAGAGAAAGATGCAAACTTTCCTACTCTATCATGCAAAATGTGATGCAAGGACATATCTTTTGATCTATGGGTCCTAAGGATAGATATGATATGGTAAACTTGTGTATGGAATTGTCAAAGTTAAACATTGTAGATTATACATAGAAAAAGAAGTTTGACAGGGGATCGAGTACTTCATGATGTCTACTTTGGACATGAGAGTACATGCGCACTGCAGATTAATATTTTTAACTGGCTCTTTGTTTGCATCTCATGATGTAATACTTAGTAATGTTGTACATTATTACAAGAATTGGCTAAATGCATCTCAGGAAGTTGGGTAGAGTAATATTATTAATAGCAAAGGTTTGGCTTTCCATTTTTTCCCTGTAGAATGCAGATTGCGTATATTTGTTCTACTTGCATCTGCAATTCGTTGCGCAAACCATCCAGCTCTAATATCATGGTTACTAATGAGATACCTTCGTCACCACAGGCTATCAAGGAAACTGGTCACAGGTTCCGGGAAACCATTCTAGCGCTTGGCGGTGGAAAGGCACCACTTCAGGTTAGATTCTCCTCAAGCCTTATTCATAATCTTCAGATCTCTTGGTCCATCAGTTCTTTGTGTGACTCTTAAACTACAGGCCATTTCCATGGTGGTTCTGTGTATTCTTGTAAAGGGATGTTGAAGAAACATGATAATGCCCTTTTGATGCTTTTGCTCATGTTTATTTATACTTGATTGAATTCTCACAAATTTTGACTTTAATACCAGGTTTTTATTGAATTCCGTGGCCGTGAACCATCACCTGAGCCCCTTCTTAGGCACAATGGTCTGTTGCGTGTTCCTGCCTCTGCTTGATGCAGAGATATGGTGCCTTTATTTGGTTATACATCATACGGAGTGCATTCACAAAATCAAGCGCTGCATCAGGTATCAGTTTAGATAATCTTGCCAATATTTTCATGGCAATAGTAGGGTCTGGATGATGAGGAAAAGTTGTTTTGGTGGATCAAGTTGGAACTGAAGTGGCTTGTTTATCATTTACTTAGTTTTCATTCTTTCTGGAAGCCTCTATGCATGCTTAATAAGCCAAACTAATAACTATAAGATAACTATTTATTGTCATACTGGATTTTCTTTTTCTCCTCCTCCATCTGCCTCTAATTGTTTTCTTCATTCGGAGGGTATTTGGATGCGGTGGATTTGGTGCAAATCGATTATTTGATCAAATGAATAAACTGTCATTGAGAAGATGTTCAAATTTTGTGACGGGAAAGCAGAGGCTTTCCCCAAAAGTTATTGTGAGAGTACAAAATTCTATTGTGATGTTCTATAGCTAATATCCTGTTATCAAAGTGATTGGTGTTGTAGGCATATATCTATCTAGAAGAGAAGTGCTAAACTAGCTAGTTCTCGCAATAAGCTGGCATATGATTACAAATATCGAAATGAAAATGGCTAAATTGGCTATTTTGGGGATTACTAGCGATGCATGCTTATAAATATGGAGATAATAAAATGTCAATTGGACTGTGTTGAGGATTCTGGGAGGGATCAAAGAGGATAATATATTTACTGATCCTTTGTTCATTGCACCTAACTAAATATTTCCCTCTTTCTTTTGAGTTTATTCACATTTCAGTACTTCTCCATAAAGCCCAAGGTTGGAGACTGTGACTTCGGACTTGCAGAAATCATATTATTAGCTTTATAAAGTCAGGTTTTTATGAAATATGAAATAATAAAGGCAGGAGTATATGTTATTCAGTTATTGTTACCTTAAATCTTTTAGAGTTATCTAGAGCTTACTCCAATTTATTTCCCAAGCATCCCAAAATTGGAATTTTGAGTAAAGAGAAATTTTGTTATTAAATGGGGGCGCAACTGATGTACATCAGAAAAGAAATTAGTTTAAACTAAAGAAAACCCTGGAATGAATATAATCATCACACTTTAATCGTTTTGAATGAATTTAATAGATTTCTTTACTAGGTGAGTATTGGATTTCAGAATTATGGTTTAATGAAACTTCATGGTTTACTCATGAACAGTTTGAGTCCAATTCAACCAGAAGTCTAGTAATTTTTTTTTTCCAATTTAGTTTTAGAAAAAATAATTTCAGGAAGCTGAAATGGCATGGTTATGGCAGCGAGATGTGTGTGCCTTAATTTTGTTCTTTCTCATGTGAATTTTGTAAGAATATCGTAGTTTGCAGAAAGCAATTTTTTTTTTTTTCTTCAGGTAGTAATGCATAATCCTTTTTCATTTTTCTTTGATGAAACCCCCTAGTTTCCCAATGAACCATATTTACTTCATTATATCCACACTTCTTCATTTAGAAATTGGAAAAATTAACTAAACCTATCTACAAATCCATCAAGTTTTTGAATACTCAAATACTGGATACAGATATGTCTCCTTAATTGTAAGTGTCCGTGTAAAATAGGTATGAACAGTTGTAGGTATGAGGCTGCCCCCCCCAGACATCCTGCCCTCCCCCTCCGACGATCCGTATGCCAAATGTCATTCCAAAGCTGTCTCCTAGTCCATGGAGCACAATCCATCTCTTATTGGGAATATATTTTTCCATGGAGATGCATGGGGCTTATGCCAGCTTTATTATATGGCTGAAGGGAAAATTTATGTGACTGTAGCATTCCTTTAAGGTTGAAGGAAAAATTTTATAGGACAATTATTAGGCCAGTTTTATTATATGGCATGGAATGCTGGATTATAAAGAAACGACATTACAGAAAATAAGTATTATAAAGATGTGGTACATGTTTCGTTAGATATGCGGCAACACTAGGAGAGATAAAGTGAGAAATAAAGATATTCATGCTAAAATAGGTGTAGCCCCTATCGATGAGAAGATGCGAGAAAGTCACTTACGATGGTTTGCTTATGTGTAATGAAGACCTACAAATGCACCAGTCCGATTAGGAGAGCTTATCAATGTAGAACAAGTTAAAAGAGCGAAGGGAAAATCGAAGAAAACATGTATGGAAGTGATACGAAAAGTATTGATTCTAGAGATTTAAATGATGATATATTATTACTTGATGTGAATGAATGGAGAAGGATTATCAAGTTGATCAATCCGTTGCGATTCTCTTTTGGTTCATGTATCCTACTCCAGGTACTTGGGATAAAAGACTTAGTTGTTGTTGTTATTGTATGCATGGGGCTTAGCCAAGATCAGATGCAGTTCGAGTAACATATATGTGTGATCAAAGTAATTTGATAACAAATACTACAGGCTCAACTCTTCATGTTCTTTTGGGTGGAGGACAAGAAAGAATGGAATATGGGTGTATTCACAAACAACCTAAAAATTCACAAACACCAGTCTATATTGGCAGTACTGCAGTAGTTGGAAATATGGAAAGCTATATTTACACAAATTGATCCATCACGAGGAAAATGGCAACTGCATGAGCAATAGTAACGCCGCCAAGTTTGGCATTATTGGTAGTTACGCTAGAAATCAATTGGAAAGGGATTTTTAATACAATACTTTGACTTGGCATCTGGAAAGCTTCAAACCACCATGAAGAGATGAAGTTGACGAATGTTAGTTCAAGTGTGGACATTAACTAGTAAGGTTTTAATTATCGGCCCTAATATTTCTCACAAATATCGAGTTGATTTTTGAGGCATTCGATACAATAAAAATCCCATATACTGGTCCATAACCATTGGTAATGATTCCAATACTCTAAACGGTTGTTAACTAGTTAAGCATTTGAAGAAGAATAGGAGTTGCATCAAAATATAACAACTTGAATCCACTATCATTTGAGTTGAGGTTACAACAACGTAATATGGCGATGGTAATATGGAGATGGTTCGGCCTCAATGAGCTTGTTTAACCTGGGTGATGTTCTTCTCTTTTTCAGCTTTGCACGACATTGTTATTTTAGCACAGTACCGATTCCTCACTAAGACCTATGGCGTTGCCTCTTTGTAGAGGCTACCATAAAGAGCAAACTGGGAGAGTTTCTATAGGAGCACACCATTTTTAGCTCTGAATGACGACCTTGATGCCTTTGAGTGCCCAATTTAGCACTGCTCCAGCTAATCCCTTTGTTTTTATCTAAGAATGTTTGACTGTTTTTTTTTTTTTTTTGGCGGAGCTGTAAACTAAGCTTTCTTTGCTGATCCTGTAACTGTATTAACATTGGAGATGTCGAAAATAAACAATTTGGCATCCATTTGATCATCTTAATGAATGGTAGATTTGTTACTAGCAAGTATTGACAATGCACCCAGAAAGTTTTGACTTCTGATATCCAAGTTAGTTATTTTTGAGGCTATGAGTTACTGTGATCACACTCTGTGGTTATATGTTTCCATCCTGGCTGATGAATTGGTGGATCTAAGAGGATCTGTTCTTTGGCCCGTTAAATTTAAAATTTTGAATTAAAAAAATAAAAACTGTACTTTTTAATTCAAAATTTTGAATAGAACTGGCAAAGAACTGCACTTGAACCTATACATTCTCATCCCTAGTGATCCCTAGTTGAAGAGATTATATGGGTTGTTCAAAATTAAGAATGATAGGAGAGGCCTTCCAAAAGATGAGGAAACTACCATAGGCCATAAAATCCCCTTGACTTATTGTTTGGTTGGTTGTAATTAGTAGTACTTAGAAGTTGTGTTTGATCATTGGAAAGAGAGGAAAATTTTAAATTTTAGTGAGAATTCCTAATTCTTATGGAAAATAATGATTGTAATTAAACCAATTTTCAAATTTCACAATGAGAATTAAGAATTTATACAAAAATTCAAAATTTTCCTTTCTTTTTAATTATCAAATACAATTTCCAAATACCAACTACCACCACCGAAATACAACCAAATTGGTAAAGTCATAGGTTCAAGATCGGAAAAGGGTTGAATAACAGGATCGTGTATTAAGCCTCGCAATAATATTGCATGACTTATTAAGATTGCACTGCCGAAACATACTTTTCAAATTTTATAAGGCTCACAATTGTTGTGTGGCTGCTCCAAAATTGCATTTTAAAGCCATGTATTTCTGAATTGAGAGAAGCTTTACCTTGTGAAGGTATGGAAGGCTGAATGCCAAACGTAACCAAGAATGAAAAATTTCCTTTTGCAAGCATAGGAAGAATATGTAGTAGCGTAAGATTGTAGAATTTTGTAGTATGGTTTTGTTTGGATCCGTGTCAATAATTCTACATCATAACCTTCCCTTGTTTGTTGGATTATACCTAAGTAAGATAAATATTTCAATTGTCCTAAAAAAATATAAGTATATCAATATGGAAAGGGGAACAGTGACGTAAAAGAAAACTATGTCTCTGGTTAATAGTCTTTTACCACTTATCCTATACATTCTAATTGATCAAACTCATCTTATTGTTTTATGTTTACGTGTTCAAAGAGGGTATGTGTTAACTTGTTTGTAAGTCTTGTTGCTTGGAAAATCTAGTTGGAATTTATCTATAATATTAACTTAAAACAGAATGTGAGTGAGGGTAGGGAAGCAATAATTTTGAAGATATGTAAAACAATAAAAGAAATAAGATAAAGAAAATGAACTTTTTTCCATATTACAATGGATATCTCCTAAAACTCCATATTCATCCACTTAAAATTCTCTGTCTTAAAATTCTTTATGTTTCCATTTTAACCTTGAATCATTTAAATTAGCAAAAAAAAAAAAAAAAAAATCCCCTATTATTGATTACCCTATTAATTATAAAAATATACTGGAATATTTAATTCATAAATGAGAATATTGGTATATATTCCAATGAACACTGAAATGATCGGATGAGAAATTATTATCAAATTATTATATAATATGGAAATATGAGGAACTAAAACAATTTCATTTGTAAAAGTGAGGAGACTATCCGATGCCAAACTGTGGGTTTTTTTCTTGTCTTTAGAAGTTACCATTTTAAAAGTATGTTTCTACAAGATTGCATTTGACATCTGGTGGTTGGATTTTTGTCCTTTTAGTAAAAGATTAAACCACTCTCTACTCCGTAAACTAATATCTAATGGATTTATGTTTTTTAATATATAACTTTGAATTTAATTCTAGGACAGTTAAATATTGTGCTCTAATTATCCTTCTTTTGACAGTAAAAATAATGTGGATCTTATCTTTTCCTCCAATTCATGTCAAACTTTTTATTTTTGGGGAGAAATCTACGTAATTTCTGTCAGTCATAGAGATATGATATTAATTGTTTATTATTATTATTATTTTTTAATCCATAGTTCATTGCAATTATTTTTTTTTTTTTATGTCTGCTTCTGTTTTGCATAATTTTTGCACATGCATAATAAAATAACTACACACAAATTTCATTTTCTAAACTCTTAAAAAAAAAAAAAAAAACCACACACACCATGTATTTTCATTTCCATCTGCATCTTGACCAAAAACCTGTGCAATAATACTGTTTTTTGGATGTAAAATAATATGTTATTATACAAGCAAAGCATATAAAACCAACATTTTAAAATTAAAAAAAGCATTTTACTGTTGTTTTTCCTTTTATAGTACTAGTACTCTCTTTGGCAAGAAAAAGCATGGTTTAAGTTTAAACACGGTAATTTCTACGTTTCAATCTCGCTCCTTTAGTATTGAGGCACCTGTTTCTGCAAGGAAACTAGTAGGGGTGAGTAAATTTCCGAAAAAATCGATCCGAACTGCCGAACCGATTGGTACGGTTAGTTCGGTTTTCGATTCGGATCGGGTGCAAAACCAAAAATTTATTCGAATATCGGGTCGGATTTCGATGGCTTGAATGCCAACCGAAACCGACCGAAAAACTGAATTTGTATAAATATCCTATCCGTTAACTCTACCCGACCCTTGTCCCTAATATAAAACCGAAAATTCTCTCAATTCTCTCTCCCGAGCCCTAATAAATAATCCCCAATACCAAAAAATTCCTTCCTCCTCTAGGCCATCCAAGCCTCTCTCCTCCGCCACTCCCTCCTCTTCACCAACCTCCACCTCCTCACTCTTCTCATCTCCTCTCTCTCCTCCTCCTCCCTCCTCGCCGCCCGCTGCCTCTTTGCCCTTCGCACCTCCCAAGTTTTCCTCTACAACTCCATAATTCACTCCCTCTCCTACTCAAGTCTTACCGTGCTTTGGCTGCTGGAGAGAAGCCCAACAATTTCATGCTCACATCATCCAAATCGGCTTGTATGGAGATCCTTTCTGTGCAATTGGGTTGGTCGACATGTACTCTAAGGTCGGAGACATGGGCTCTGCTCGCAAAGTGTTTGATAAAATGTCTAAGAGAAACCCGGCTTCTTGGAATCCAAAAATTGAATTTCCACCCGAGCCGAACCGAATTTTCGGTTTTTGTTTCGGTTTTTAATGGAGTTCGGTCAGTTTCGATTTCAGGCTTAAAAATTCGGTTCGGTTTTCGGTGAAGATTTTTCTATCCAAATCCGAATCGAACCGACTGATGTTCAGTCATATAAACTAGAGACGAGTTGAACTAGTTTCCTTCTACAGCAGACCTAAAACCTGCGCAATAATACTGCTACTCTGAATGATTCCACATTTCAATCTCACTCCTTTAGCATTGATGTTCTTTCCTCTATGAATAAAAAGGTGTAATATATCTAAAAATTTCATGATAAAAGCATATCTTGTAAAGATGTAAAATATTTAAACATTTTATAGGAAAGAACAACATATTCTCTTTGCAACTAGACAACATAATGAAGTTGGACCAGAACTAAAGAAATTTACACAAATTTTCAGTTTGATCAGTTGTAACTGCCAGCACTTTATTAAATGATATTTAACGCTATGCGAGGCCATCGGAGGTAACTAACTAAAACAATATTACTTTATTTTGTTTGTTGGAATACACTGGCAATAAGGCAAAATCTAAGATCAGCGATTCTATTCAAACTTTTAAAATAAAAAAAATCAAAATTTTGAATTAAAAAATAATATTTTTTTTATTTTAAAAGTTTGAGTTAGATGGACTAATTATTAGTTCTTATACCTATCTTTTCTGATACTTTTATCCCGCTAAAGATATTTCACTTATTACCTCTTACTATGTTTCATCTTTTGGACCGGAAACCTTATCTCCCTATATATATATATATATATATATATATATATATATATATATATATATATATATATATATATATATATATATATATATATATTGATAGTCAAACTCAGATGTTTTTTGCAATATTATCGAGATTGAGTTCTAGCATAAAGTCGAGCTCGGAATCTCTCACGAATTGAAGAAAGATGACGTTACTAGAGATAAGTTTCAAAGCATATGAGGATATGTTTAATTTATAATAAACTTGAATTAGACCACTGTCCTCTGGAAGAAAACAGATAATATAACAATTCGTGAGGTATCGCTCTTAGAGTCTCCAATTGCTACGAAACGAACTGGGAGTGACAATATTGCAATTCTTAAATGTGTGTGACACTCAAAAGAGATAACAAGTATAAAGCCGATGATGTTCTACTTGCAGTACCACTGGGTACCAAAAGAGATGGCAAGTAAAGGAAGAGAAGATGATCATACTCATTCTCATTCTCTCGAGCATTATTGACTATTATTAAACTAATACTCCAGTAACATCTCTCGCTTTCAAGAGAGAATTTCTACGTCATTTCCGTATGAGCATGCATCGATCGTAGATTTAACAAAAGGTATTTAATCAGACAGCTATTTAGTTATCGAATAAAGGGACCAACTTGCAAACTTCTGTAGTTTTCTTGAAAGCATCATATACAAAGGCCACAAACAAAAGCACAGTCTCTCTCTCTCTCCACTTTAATTTGAGCGGTGGTCTCCAGGACGCGGCGGCATCTCATGATCATAGATATTATCTCAAATATCTACCAAACAAACCTACACCACTGATCTCTCCTCTCTGCTGTCTACACCAATTCTATCACTTACGATATCAATCAATATTTATTCTATCTTTTAATCTTTATGTTTCCATGATGTCACCTCACTATGAAGATCTTGTTCCCTCCTATATTTTATGAAAGCACATTATTTCTGTTGACCTACTGCTACTAGTGACTTGTCAAAATCTTTGAAAAGGGACAGCTAGAGGTTGGGACCATCCCATTTGATGAATATTCTCCATGCTTCCCAAAATAATGTTGGCTTTGATTTTTAAAGAAAAATTTCCGATCCAAAGAGAGGACAGACTAAAGACAGCAGCTGTGCTTGGACGTCAGAAGCACAAGTGTTTTGAGATATTTTCAAAGTGTGTGTTTTTTTTTAGAGTGTTTTAATCATAGATTTTTGCACATTCAAACTTACACTTGAGAGTTGAGTTTTCTCATAGGGATTTGTGGGTATCCTAAATAGATAAAAGACAAATATATCTGATTATGAAAAAAAAAAAAATGAGGTGAAAGAGAATTGGAACACGAAGGGTATTTTGGGATAAATAATTCAAAACACTCCAAAACACCTACCTATCCAGGTATTTTGAGATGTCCTAAAAATACTTCAAAACACTTGTCCAATAACTCACAAGCGAGTGTTCTTATAAATACTTCATAATACATCCTTCCATAACACCTAATAACACTTCAAAATTGATCTCCAGAGCATAGTTGGTCACTGGTTAGATGTCTTTGCACTCTTTTGAATTCGTTCTTTTGAATTCGTACTTATCCGTTGGTTTTCCAAATTAGTAAAATCTTTTTGAATAATAGGTCTAGTTCAGTGTCTAAGAGTTTCGAAACTTAGATCTTAATGCACATATGAAAATGACGTTTACCAAATATGCTTAAAGACTTTCTTAATTTTAATTTTAAAAGGATTAAACATGAAATAAGAATATTTAAAAAAAAATAAAATATAGCTGTTAGTGCGCATATATCTGAGAGCAGTCTAAGGCTCCATTCGGTCATATTCCTTACTAAACAATTAGTATAATTATGCATTCTATTTTCCACAGAAATTTCCTCATCCATGAAAATAAAATAGCTTTTCCTTTCCTCCTTCAGGTTATATGTGCACATTAATATGATCCGTTCAGTGTATACTGAGTAATATGTTTAACAAAAAATATTATACTATTTAGGCCTGAATCCTAGGATTACATTATTATATTATTATTATTATTATTATTATTATTATTATTATTATTATTTTATTTTATTGGCTTTTTTATGAGATAAGAGCAGGATTAAATGCCAAGTTAGAGTTATGCAGCCATACATTAGAATATACAAGTTTTAGATTGAGTAGGTCTAAAACAGAGCATATAAAGTGTAAATTTAGTAAACGTAATGCTGTAAAACTAGATAGGCAACAGATACAAATGAGCAGTTAGTTTAGATATTTGAGTTCTATTATTCAGAGTCACGGAGAAATCGATAATAATGTTAACCATAGAATACAAGCTGGCTGGTTGAAATAGAGGAGGGTAACGGGAGTTTTATGCGACTGTAACATTCCGTTAAGATTGAAAGGAAAATTTTATAGGAGTACTATTAGGCCAGTTTTATTATATGACACGGAATGTTGGGCTATAAAGAAACGTCATTCACAGAAGATAAATGTAGCAGAGATGCGCATGCTTCATTGGATGTGCGACAACATTAGGAGAGATAAAGTGAGAAATGAAGATATTCGTGCTAAAATAGGTATAGTTTCCATCGATGAGATGATGCGAGAAAATCGCTTACGATGGTTTGGTCATGTGCAACGTAGGCCTACAAGTACACCGGTTCGAAGATGGGAGTTTATCAATGTAAGACAAGTTAAAAGAAAAAAGGGAAGACTGGAGAAAATATAGATGGGGTGATACGCAAAGATATGAAGTTTAGAAGTTTAAATAAGGAGATATTACTGGATAGAAATGAATGGAGAAGGAATATCAAAGTGATCGATTCGGCGTGATTCTTTTTTTGGTTCACGTAGTCTACAACAAATACTTGGGATAAAAGGCTTAGTTGTTGTTGTTGTATTGGCTCTTTTACGAAAGTAAGCCCTTTTGCCATAAAAAAAAAAAAAAAGGTGAATACAAACACAATTTTATCAAGGAACCTAAAAATTAAGCTAGACTCACTGTAGAAAAAGTTTTCATGGAGAAACTCATGTTGATAATATTTTAAAGGGTTAATTACAGTTAGATCCCCTGTAGTATTGGGAATGTGTCATTTAACATTCCTGAAGTTTGAAACTCTCAAAAAACCCCCTGGACTTAGTTATTTTCACTCTCTTTTTTTTACTAAAATGCACTATTGTCCCTCAAATTCCTATTCTACGCTCATCCCTCCTTTTAACCAGCACACTTATTAAAGCGAGAGATAATGGTAGAATAAGAATTTGAGGGACAAGAGTGCACTTTAATAAAAAAGGAGAGTGAAAATAACTAAGTTCAAGGGATTTTTTGAGAGTTTCAAATTTCAGGAATGTTAAGTGACACGTCTCTAATACTACATGGGTCTACATGTAATTAACCCTATTTTAAAAGAACAATCAAAATTGGCAACGATCCTACTTTTTAATGGTCAAATTGGATAATTTTAAAATATATTATTTTAATAAGCAATCCTATCCACCAACAAAGTAATATGATATAAAATTATGGAATAAAATAATCATTTTAAGGTAACAATCATAATTTAAAGGGCTCACATGCAAGATATCCCGAGGCCCAGCACGGAAATTTCTGAAAAAAGCACACCACTTTTTTCTCAGTCTCCCTTTATGAGCATAGCAAAATTCTTATTTTCAAATCCCACAATTTCATCACTCTATTTTCTTCGATCTGAATCCCAATCACAACTATACGTGAGTTTGTGCTCTATGCTACGACAGGCCCGTGCCAAACACTATCGCAACCCCTGCATACTTTCCGTACCTATTGTACAGCTAAATCTAATTCCGAACAGAAAATAATTTCATCCAGAAAATAATCACTCTGGATCTAATCTGAATGATATAATATTGTTCGAGATCTAATTCCAAAAAGGAGGGATGGATGTTGAAGTAAGAGCCTTAGTGTCCAAGAGTAAATTGTAATGCGTAAATAGAATTTTTCGTTATAATAATCAAATTTTATAACCAAATTTGTGAAATGTGCTCATTATAATCAATGGTGTGCTATTTTAGAAATTCCCTCAGCACCATTGCCAATTCAAATTGGCTGACTGACTCGGCCCACCACTCGATCCAGAAACGAGACGTCATCACTTATCCGGTCGCTCATCAACCCCCTCTCCATGAGCCAACGGCTAAAATCTCCTTACACAGAATACCATCACGTGTGCAAGACTCACAGATAAGGATGAAAATAAAAAAAAAAAAAAAAAAAAAAACCAGAAAAAAAAAGACCATCCTATTTTTTTGGCGCCCACAGAAACTCCTCCAATAGAAGGCTCGATTCCTCTCATCTCTCTCTCTCGATCCCCTAATCTCGCAAACCCTAACACTAATTTTTGTCAATTTTTATTGGTTATTAGATAGCGGGTCGGTTTGTGGCGATGGATCCGGGTCCGATATCGGACTATTGGATCGACGACGCCGGCGTCGGATCCGACGGCGAGCTTCAGTGCGCGCTCGAGAGCTTCTGCGATATTCCACCGACCAATGGGTATTCTATATTAGATTGCTCTAAATTTCGTATTCCAAACCGACCCCCCACCCCCCCCCCCCCCTCTTGTAACAAGGGGTTGCTAATACGAGTTTTGTAACAGAGTTGGGTTTCAAGAGAGATACGGAGATGGTTGCGGTGTAGATCTATCAAGTTCGAGAAAAAGGTGCGATTTTTCTGATCTTTTTTATTTTAAAAAATTTTTTGATCGATGACAACTGGGGCTTTGTGATATATGAAATTTAGAGAGATTTATTTTCAGTTTATTTTTAATTTGGTACTTTTTTGAAAAATATTTTGTAATGTGAAACTGGACTGCTACTTTCTTATTCAATTAATTGTTTTCTATTAGAACTGAATATCAAATACTAATCAGTTACGTGGGTATAGATCTCTCAGTAACTTTGAAGTTTTATTCTTTTATTTTATTTTTTTTAAATTCTTTTTATTTAACGTGATGTCTCTTGTCGAATTTAGCGATAGTGATGTTTTGCTAATGAGAGTCCTTGAGGAGTAGGGAATTTAGTTATATCAGAACTGAAAAGTTGTTTATTGGAAGTTAATAGATGCATGATATGCAGCGTAGGTCAGTAGACGCATGATATGCATGATGGAATATAAGTTGGTGGATGCATGATATGCATGAAGGAAGAATAAAATCTTCTGTTTGATGAGATGTTGATAAAAGAGGAGCTGGTGAAGATTATTTTTGGGAATTGGAGTTGCTTCTAATAGCCATTCGATGCCATGACGGACTTTGCAGCCAAGACCTATTAATTTCAGATGCACTGATTTCGTCAAAAGACTTCAACAACGCTTATGTAGACTGGATTTTTACAAGTTAAATGCCCTTCTAGGCCCATCTTATAATTTGCTGAAGGATAGTTTTGGGAATTGGATATTGTGGAGCGCTTTGAGCATACGACACATGAAAAGTTATAGTCAATTACAGTATAGAGGAAGTATGTTGAGAGGAAAGGAATATGAGGTGGTATTGAGAGAGCATAAGATGGATGGATGCAATAGACAAAAAGAAAATCGTAGAGAGAGGGACCTCTTCCCCTTGACCTAAATGAGTTAATACTTGAGTTTTCATTTGAACTCTAATTCTCTAAATAAGCTATTACTTAATTTTTAAAATCTAATTCCAAGCCGATTCATCTAAGTGAGTTCTGCATCACCTTTATCCCCTTCCTATGCATATTGATTGTGACAATAAGAATATGATCACCCACAGCTACATTTAATCAAAAAGGTTGTGGACATGGGCTTAACAAGTTCAGTCATAAACCTGCACAAATCATGCCTCATATTTGGAAGGATTGACTTGGGGCAAAGTATAAATGTATAGTCATTAAATGGCATCTTATTTCTATGGGATTGGTTGGGAAATGCTAACTTTCACAAAAGCTCTGAGCTTTTATAATATTAACTACTTTAACCATTTGATTTAGAGCTTACCTTAAACACTTGAAGACTACACTTGAAAGGTCAACACAGAAAGGGGGGTTGGATGGATCTTGTTCAGAAGGTCAATAAAGTTGCCAATGGTTAGTAGAGGAGAGTACCAGGACAGAGGAATTACTTGCTTTGAACTGGACAATTATTTGATATTTTTGTATCATGTATCTTTCCGTGAGAGTTTTAGCTGCTTGTTGAGGTGCATTGTCTACTCAATGCCCACAGTAGGTTCCCATCAGGGGGGAGCTTCCTCCCATAGGATGGTCTATTCCGTAAGTTGGGAAGTAGCATGCAATTAGGAAAAAATTGTTGTCTAGGAGTGAGTGATTAATCTATTAATCTTGGATCGCGACCTCCTGGGTCAACAATGGTGGTGAAATTTCTTCAAAACATGGATACGGGGTGGGCCAAACTGGTCAAGTCCTGTCCGTGCATGTGATTCTTCTGCATGCTGACAGGAAAAGTTTTTGGCTTTCTAATTCAATGTCCAGATATGATAGGGAGTTGTTCAGTTGTTAAACATCGTAGGAGGAAGCTCTCAGACTGTTATTGGGTCAGATGGGAACTAGTCGATCCTGCCTCATTCCAGATGTGATACTTTTTGGCCTTGGTTTGTGTTGGGTATATTATTCTCTAACCCAATGGGTAAATGGTTTGGGCATAAAAGATGCATATCCAATTCATATACAGAATTATTATTGTTGAGTTAATTGGTTTTCTTGTATAATAATTAAGGCTCCAAAAACAGAGGAAAAAAAGAGTGAAAGACTTGCTTCCTTTGCAAATATCCTCATAAGTTATGGTGAACACCATTTTATCCAGTTAGTCTGCAACTCTGCTTAATGTTTATGAAACAATTTATATTAACCGCTATCTACTGATCTGCTAATTGGATAAGACAAGTCATGCCACATTATTGTTGGGTTGAGTCAGAAAGCTAGCTTTATGTTTTTACTGATAGCAGTTGAGCACAACTAGTAGAATCACATGCAAGTAAATTACATTTTTTTGACAAGTCAGTATCATATATCAATTACTATGTGACTCAAAATAAAAATATCAATCATTGGAACATATTTTGTGCTTATTAGAAAGGTGGAGTATCAATTTTAAGTATTTCTTATATATCTTTATGTTTTTCCTATTGATTTTTTCTGATGAAATTATGATCCTGTTTTTCCTTGCAAGGACATTATTGCAACATTCTTGTATACGATAATTTATGAAAATATTATCATCTATATTCCACAGAGGAAGAGATGAAGCATGCGTAGGGTCCAAATCTAAAGCATGTCGTGAGAAAATGCGGCGAGACAAATTGAATGATAGGTTCTATGACAAACTTAAATAATTCATTTATTTGATTGGCGTTCAAAAACTTCCACAAACCTTTTGTTATACTTTTTTTTTTTAATTTTTTTTCCATTACTTTCAGGTTCTTGCAATTGAGTTCTGTCCTTGATCCTGATAGGCCTCCAAGATCTGATAAAGCAAGTATTTTAAGTGATGCAGCTCGTTTGCTGGTACAATTGAAAACCGAAGCCGAACAGCTAAAGGAATCAAATGAAAAGTTGCAAGAGACAATTAAAGAACTGAAGGTTTGAGCTTATTGTCATATATTTCTTTCTTATTTTCATGTAGTTATGTGTTTTAGGGATATTATCAATTTACTCTATTTTTACAAGCAGTTAGACTTTCTAGGCATACTATGAATTTATCACATAGCCGCATGGATCGAAGATTATCTTTTATGTAGCCGTGCACATTAACTCTGTGTTTTTTTGGAATGTAAGTTGAATCATCCCAACTGCCAGTAACAAGGTAATTCTGAAAAGATTATATATAATTATTATATGATTTCTTCAATACCTTTTTTTTAACATAAACTGTGAGTAATCCCCCGCATTCTCTTAGTCCGATGTTAACAAGCTATATATAGATCGCACGCACGCAATAAAACTAATACTAAAACAATGCCTAAGGAGAGCACTGAAACGATTACAAGTGAGAAGAGATGTAAGATCTGCAGACACTACTAGGACATGATGCTTGTCCTGCTGCCTTGGATGGCAGCATAGAGTCAGAATAAAGATTCACATTGTCATCCGTCTTTTACCCTGAACAACAAAACAAGCATTCTGGTAACGTAATCGTTTAGTGCCGGACGACCCTCCACAGCCATTTAATTTTCGGTACCCCTGCAGGGCTTTGTTGTCACCTAGGCCACTGCACTCACTTGCGAGTTTCGATACCCCAACAAGGGTTCAGGCTCTATCCCCACCGTCATGTCTTACGAACCGAGCTCCTCCAACTGGTCTCCTCTTTGGTTGCGGCCTGCATCCAAATAGTCTGGTCACAGGCAGTTTGTTTTACTTTTTTCACCCCTTGAATGCTTGATTTTGCCTTTTTGCCATATGGAATTATTCATTGGTGCGAATTTTGAATATAAAATTTTATATATAGATACATAAAGGGGTAAAGTTTAGAGCTGCAAAAGGTCAGCATTAACATAAATCGTTTCATTTCACACGAAGTCATTACCCTGAACACTTCTTTCGATATTTGTCTTTTCATAACCCATTAGTTGTGGCTGATATATCACTCTGCTGATTTCTATAGTCAGAAAGGAATTGCTTGCTATGAATGTAGGCTTATTTTTTTCCTTCTTTTCTTGTGATGGTTCTTACGTATGTATTCCCTTATTACTCTAGGTGGAGAAAAATGAGCTTCGAGATGAGAAGACGAGGCTGAAGACAGACAAGGAGAGATTAGAGCAACATGTCAAGGCCATGACTGCCCCTCCACCAGCATTCATGCCACATCCAATGGTCCTCCATCCAGCTGCTGCTGCAGCAGCAAACCCCATGGCTGCTGCTCAGACGCAAACTCCATCGAAGAAAGGTGCACCCACACACTTCAGCCCTTACCCCGGCATGACCATGTGGCAATGGTTACCTCCTGCAGTCTTGGACACAACCCACGACACAAAGCTCTGGTCACCCAATGCCTAGGCCTCGTACTTTTGCCAACACCTCATCTGATCGATGTTTCGTTGTGCTGCTGCATTTGTATTCTTGGGCGAACATGACGGTTGCCCTAGTCCATGCTAACACATTCCGGAGACCAAATCTTTCGACATTGTATACATTTAAAACCTGTTTTTCGAGATCTCTCAACCTTCATTGATTCTGATTACTAGCTACTCAATATGATCGGCTATTCTGTCTTTATCCCAAGAGCTCGGTTTGTTCAGATTTCAGACTGGTGTAAGCATCAACTTTATTGAAATGAATACTGGAAGAAGCCTGCAACTTTGATGTTTGGATGGAAAAGGACTCTTCTTTAGCGGTAGCAAGAGTATTTCTTGGCCTGCGGATCTGCCTGCAAGGATTCCTCACAGTCCTAAAATGCAAGGATCACTCCGTCTTCTACTCCGACCATGTAGACAGTCTAGATTATCCTTCCAAAATCATAAGGATTGTTTCCAGCCCTCCGTTCCCATGTTTCCCATGTAACATAAGCGCTTGTCCAATGGAATGAGCCATCATTTGCCACATCTTTGAGTGATGTGGCCCGTCGTACCACATATGTAACATATGGAATGAGCCATCATTTGCCACATCTTTGAGTGATGTGGCCCGTCGTACCACATATGTAACATAAGCGCTTGTCCAATGGAATGAGCCATCATTTGCCACATCTTTGAGTGATGTGGCCCGTCGTACCACATAGTTACCACGTAGTTAGTGTACTAGGCTGATTAAAACTCTACTTTTAGGATTTGGCACCTGCGTCCGACTCGGTCTGTCAGTTCATATTTTCGCTCTACGTCCGGTCATGCATGGTATGTTAGCAATTTGTACAAATGGAACGCATCGCGTGCTTCCACTTTTCGTCTATTGGACTGGGCCATTCCATCAAAGATTTGAGAAGGGGCCCAATCTCGTATTTGATGGTCGGCATAGCAATAGGCTTTGCTTCGTAGACTGTTTTCCAGACGTTAGGAAAGACTTTGCGAGAATGGTAACGGGTGCTAGTTTATCCTTCCTACAAGCCAGACATGTTATTCGACCAAGTAGACAGTCTAGATTATCCTTTCTACAGGTGTTAGTTTATCCTTCCTGCAAGCCAGACATGCTATGCCAAATTCTAGCAATTCGGGTCAGATACAAATCTGAAATTTTTGGATCCAAATTCACTCAAATCAGATTCCTATCTAAACGATAGGATCTAAATTGGAGCATGGTTGGGTTCAGATCCAAAAAAATTTGAATGTAATTAGTTTATTGAGGAGCCAAACTCGAAACTATTTCAGAGTTTTTATTTCTGGGTTTGGATCAGGTTTGGATCTTACAGTCCTTATCAGACTTGGATATGAATCTGGATAGAAAAGGGAGTTTCTAGAGGGAGTCCAGTTTTCCTAGTGAGCCTACCATCTCTTTTGAAAAAAAAGAATTTTTCCTAATGAGCATACCATAAATCCAAAAATACCTTCACTTCATTTATCTCCCTCACTTCCCTTCCTTCTCTCCCTCACTTTTCCGGTAAACCTAACTCTCCCTTATCCTAAACTCTCCTCTCTTCCTTTATAAACTCTCCTCTCCTCCTCTCTAGGGCTGCCATCACCATGACTCCGTCGACTTCCACTACGACTTGCTGAGCTACGCGCTCAAGTTTGACGATAGTGAGGCCGGGAAAACCGCTACGGTGGTTGAGTTTCGGTACCAAAATTTCTCAAATCGCCTCTCGGTCTCGACGCTGCCAACGGAATACGCGGTCTCGTCGGATGGGGCCTGAGGTCTATTTCTTTTCAAAGTTTTGGTTACTAATAATTTGAGTGAGAATTTATTAGAAAGTTGTCTCCTTTGTTCTTTCGCTTGTTTGATTGATAATTGGATAAATTAGGGTTCCCTCTTTTTTGTTTCAATTTTCAGTGTATATTTATATTTATAGAAAAGGTGCCTCCTTTTTTAGCAATTCATAATAATGATGCTCCATATAAATACAAAAATTGGGATTTTAGTATTTTTCTTTTTTATATTTTGGTAGTTTTGTGCTAAATATTTATGATTATCCACTTACAGGGATTAAGGCTTCGATGTTAGTGAAGATCCCAATTGTTAGGTTTGTAATAATATTCTACTGGTATTTGTTATTATGGCTTGAGTGCAACCTGATGAACAAGTCACGTCAGAAGCACTTGATACTGTCAGAAAACTTGAACCAGGCGTCACCTCCTAAAAGGACACGAAGGCAATAAATCATGTATAAAGTTTAGGGGCAAGGGAGTGTAAATGTTTCGTGTTTTGTAATCATCGTAAATCTTGTGATGAATATTTTTTGTATTTGCTTTTTTATAGTTATTATTATTACTCGAAGGTTTAATTAAACCTTAATACATAAGATTAATAATATCCCCTATTTAAGTTGTATCATGAATTTGATATTTTGTATTTGCTTTGTTGTCTGGTTACTAGAATTGTTCCCACTTAGCTTGTGTCATTAGCAACTCTCTGTTTTTTTTTCAAAGCACCAATGCACTATGTTGTAATTGTCCCCACATACTGGATACTGATGAATTGACCTTGCAAAGCACCCAATGACTTGTTATTAACAACTCTCTCTTGTCCAGGGTGTGCACCCCGGACAAAATTCCAACTGTTCGGACTGCCAGTCCGGATAGTGAACTGCCGTCCTGACAAAAAAATTTCATTCGGACTGGAAGTCCGGACAACAGTCCACCGTCCGGACTTCCAGTCGGACGAATATTGGACCGTTCGGACTGTCAATCTGGATAGTGAAGAATCATCCGGACCGTCAATTTTTTTTAGGTTCATAACTTTTATCAATCCACATCCAATATCTCTCTCTCTCTCTCTCTCTCTCTCTCTCAGGAGAAGCAACATGCGGTCCCTAATCTAAAACCCTCGCCTCCTCCTCTCTCACTTCCCGCCAAAATCCCTTCACTGCTAACTCTCCACAGTCGCCTTCGCTGCCTCCGAGCAGAGCCGGCCCTAGGCAGGTGCGGGCTGTGCACCTGCCCAAGGCCCACAATCTAAAGGGGCCCAAAATTTTCAAACGGCTAGTTTTTTTTTTTTTTTTTAAATTTTGAATGTTTTTTTTTCAAATGGCTTGTTTTTAACCCAACAACTCCATTCCAAAACAAAATCACACTAAACCAATATCTCCTCCTCTCTCCCTCTCTTTATCTCTATAAATATTTCTTGTTATTAGGTTGTCGAATGTGTTGGCTCCCAGCTATTCTGGCATTTTGCTGCTTGGTTCTTTTCAAGGTACTTTTGTTCTTTTTTCTTATATAATTTTGTTTTATTTTTTCTCAAAAAAATGTTTTCTCAAAAATATTTGTCTGGGAGTGAAAAAAGAAAAAAAAGAAAACAAATAGAGCAGTTAATACAATCACAAATGGGAGCTATGGATAAATTTGTTAAAATAGCAAGTTCCTCTAATGAAAATTTGGATGGATTAAGTGAGGATAATGTTGAAAATTCAAATGAAAATGTAAATGAACAAAATCAAAATAATAAGGATATTGATAATTTGAATGAGTATAATGATGTACCAAATGAATCTATTATTGAAAATGTAATAGTTGATAAACAACCAACCCATTCTTTTGATATTTATGATCCTAGAAATTGGGATAATCTTGGTAATAAATCAAGAGACATTTTGGTTAAAAAAGTGCCTATTAGAGAATTGAATCTTGTGTTTCCTTTAGATAACACATCTAGGCATTTTTCATATGGTTATTATATTAGGAAGTTAAGTAATGGAGAGACTAGTGATCGAAAATGGTTGGTATTCTTGAGTATATGTCAATGTCAAATATGTCAATGTCATCAGTTGAAATTCTTGAGTATGTCAAAATTGCAGATTGCTATCCTAATGTTTCCATTACTTATCGAATCTTATTGACAGTACCTGTGACTGTTGTATCAGCAGAGATAAGTTTTTCAAAGTTGAAATTGCTGAAAACCTATTTGAGGTCATCAATATCACAAGAAAGGTATAATGGTTTGGCGATTTTATGTATTGAGAAGGAAATGTTGGACAGTATAGATCTTGATACTATTATTGAGGATTTTGCATTTAGGAATACCCGAAGGAATTACTTTTTATGAATTATGATTAATTTTTCTAATGGTAAAACTATGTACTAAATTTTAATTTTGGTAATAAAAATATTTATTTAAAATTTTAATAAGACTTGTTAGGGCTCCTTCCTCATTTCGCCCCGGGCCTCTAAAACGTTAGGACCGGGCCTGCCTCCGAGAGAGAGAGAGAGAGAGAGAGAGAGAGAGAGGAGATATTGAAGATAAGGGTATTCTAGTCCAAAAAATTCGTTGACAAGGTTGTAATATAAGGGAAATTCTATTTGCGCACTACATTTTACTCTTGGCATCCTGAATACTCTTTACATCAAACTCTTATTTTGAAATACTATCATTTTACTCTCTGTACCCAAATTTTTTTCCAAAATACCCCTCCTCAAATATTTTGGTCGGGTATTAATATCCGACCAAGAAACGTGTTGGTCGGGTATTAAAACCCGACCAGCAAACAAAGTCTCCCCATAAAAGAAAACTAATTAACTATAAATTTCAAACAAATATGGATAAAACCTAAAAAAAAAATTCAAATCGTATCTTAAATTTGTTCTCTGACACCAATTACATATTAAAATTTTCTATTTGCATTAGAAAACTCAAACTCAAATTCCAAATTCAAATTTCACTTGTCACGGTGAAATCAAAGAATTTAAAATTCTTTTAATCTTTTCAAGAACATTAATGTAAACAATTTTAAGAAGTCAATAAATCAAATTGATAATTTTGTAAGAGATATATTTTTTATTAAATACCAAAAAAACTATTTAGGGTTTTAGAGAGACAATAGAGGAGGAAGACGATGAGTCGTAATTCTAAATTTTAAGAAGTTATAGTTTTGAATTTATAAGGGTAATTTTGTCAAAAAAATAATGACAAACTTGTAATTATTTATAAATTTTAAAATCGTGCATCAAAAGTAAAATGCCGGGTGCAAATAGAATTTCCGGTAATATAAAAGAAGTTTTTAAGTTGGCTCAAAATGGTGTGCCTGGTAGAAAACTATCTTATTGGATTCGAAGTTTATATGGATCAGAACCAAATCCGACCCGTTTGGTTTGAGGGATAAATGAAAGAAAAGAAAAATTAGTTTTTATTATTTGGTCCCTAAAAAAATTTAGAAGAAAGAAAGTTAAAAGAAAATAATTAAGGTGCAAATTTCTTTTTTCTCTGATAATCTAGAGAAAATGAGAGAAGATGTCATTTTACATTTCTGTTTTATAGAATCATGGTAAGAGTGTAGGTGGAATTTGGCGCGAGATTTTTTACTTTTATTTTTTTATTTTTCTTAAATTATTTTTTTTTTAGTTTTATGCAACTATAACATTCCGTTAAGGTTAAGGAAAAAATTCTATAGACTGCTATTAGGTCAGATTTATTGTATGACATGAAATGCTCGGCTATAAAAAAAATATATTCATAGAAAATAAGTGTAATAAGATGCGCATGTTTCGTTGGATGTGTGGCAACACTAGGGATAGTAATGGACACGTTCATGGATCAAATTTTGGCTCTTCTTATACAAAATTTTGACTTAGATAAATAAAATATTCATTTTTAATTCAAAATTTTGTATAGAACGGTCTAAAATTTGGTTAGTTGGCACGTCCATTACCATCTCTAGGCAACACTAGAAGAGATAAATTGAGAAATGAAGATATTCCTGCCAAGGTAGGTGTATTCTTTATCGAATATAAGATACGAGAAAATCGCTTACGATGATTTGACCATGTGTTACGTAGATCCGCAAATGCACTAGTTCGACGAGGAGAACTTATCAACATAGAACAAGTTAAAAGAGTAAAGGAAAATATGGATTCTAGAGATATAAATGAGAACATATTAGTTAATAAGAATGAATGGAGAAAGATTATCAGCGTGAGCGTCGGATACCCAGTACTTGGGATAAAAGGCTTAGTTGTTGTTGTTTTATCTTTTATTTTTGTAGTTTCTTTGCATATCAAAGAATAAAAAAAAAAACTTTTTTTTTCTTTTATTTTATTTTCTCTTTTCCAATCCATTTCCTTTTTTTTTCTCTTCCATTTTCTACGGGGAATGGGTATAAAAGAAAGTCAATTGAACTTGAAGGGGCTGGACGTTTTTTTTTTCTTGGGAAGAAATTCATCATCACAAGTAACAAAAAATGGTTATGATATTTGGGGGACAGGAGGAATTTATTCCCTCCACTCGATTTGCTTGCTTGGCGTCTCTTCACAGCCACCCATTTGTCTTCCTCCTCTTGAGATTTTTCTAAATATCCTACTCTCGGCAAAGAGAAAAATTGCTTGCACGCTAGGTGTTTGATTAAATTCTGACAAGAGTTGAAGCTTGGAATCATTCGATCAGGGCTGAAAAAATAGGATATTTCTTCTCCTGCACTTCGTTTTATGCTCTCTTAAAGGTACTCTCAGTTTTTTTTACTTTGTTTTTCTAATCTTTTTGTTCCTCATAGTGAATCGAGTAAACTGTGATTTTGTGCTCGGCGATGCATTATGCCTATTGATTTTCTCTTGTAGCTATTCGAATAGGGAGTGAGGGTCAGAGTTATTTTGATATCGAACTAAATAGACAGACAGATCGTCAAGTGTAAAGCGGCGAAGTGCCACTACTAAGAGTGTATATCGAATATGAATTCAATGAGAAAATTATAATTTTGCAAGTTAATACATGAACAAATGTAATACGATGAAGATCAAGATTCTATTAATTGATTAATTAAAGAAAAGAGTTTGTAGGTTTTAATCAAAGGGGGCACACCTGAAATTGGTTTTAGAGTTTCTTTTTATCCTCTTTTCTTTTCTTTCTCTACAAGATTGTAAATTTTAATTTATCAGGATTAGGGTTTTAGGTTTATAAAGAGTCCATTGTAGTCAAATTTCTTTGGACTTGATTTTAATAAAATTTTCATTATTTTTTTTTGTCTATTTGTTATGTGCAAGGTTATCTTGTGGATTCGAGAACCTCTGTTGATCCAAGTTATCTTGCAGGCGAGAGAAGCTTTGGATTGAATAGTTTTTTTGTTGCTTCTTCTTTATGTCACTCTCTCAATAACCTGAAACACAAAATGTTCTGTTGGAAAACAATAAGAGACATAGAAAAAAATTATGCGAAATTAATTAAAAAATAATATTTACTGTGTGAAAAGTTAAACGATAATATTACAAAAAGAACTGTGTCAAAGTTTTATGTCATTGCAGTTTCAATTTGAATATGTGATTTTGATTTGTATGTTTCCTTTATTATTTGTGAATGTGAAAGCAGTGAGTCATCAACAACATGTCAAAAACTTGTTAGAAGATGGTTGGGAATTAAGCCTGAAATGAACTTATGTTTCTTTTGAAACTGTTTCATGCCCTTATGGAATGATCAGCGAATTTGATTTCAGGCTATGACGAGTGTCCTTTCGAGTCATCCTCGACTATTGCAACTTCCCGATAATTCTTGCAAGATCAAGTTGAATAGGGCACAATATTTGGGATATTCGAGTGCAGAGTTTCCTTTTGGAGGAACATTAATATATTCTCAAGGTCAGCAATCTATTAGTTTTCAGGGAAGAGTCGCACATTCTAGGCTGGTTCACGTAAGAGCAGTCAGCGATGATGCAGAACCAAGCAATTCAGACAATGCAAGTGACGAGAATGAATCTTCTCAGAGTGAAAATGAAGAGGTATCTCACGTTTGTTTATGGATATGTATTGTTTGATTAGATGCACATGTCTGATTTATATTTTTGACTGTTGTCTTCTTTTAATAGCACAGATCCCAAATTTATCTTTACCAATACTTGTAGGTGAAAGGAGGAGACTCGTTGCGAGAGGATTTGGAAAGGATTGTTGGACAGGACGACTCATCATTTAGTGGAGTAGATCTCGCAACTCTCATCAGGAAAAAGTATGGTAGATCCTATGATGTCCAACTTATTAAAAAGGTGCCTTCTTATATCTGGATCTGTAGCCTATGATTCTAAGATCAACATTGGATGAATTAGAGGATACTATTGCAATTTTTAGGAATGTAGGTCTTTGATGGTTAACTATTTGGTGTTCGGAGGAGATTAGATCATCATGAGATGCCGTGTATATTAGATTGATATTTCCCTATAATACCACTATACCAGTCACAGGCGTGAATCTGTTCGCATATTATGGATGTTCTTTTGTAGCATCTGTTTGATACGTCTTTGTGTTGATGCAGGAATTCATGGGAAGAAACCTACTGGCGTTGAATGTAATGTGGAAGTATGCGGAGCAGGTAAGCATATAAACGTACCTAAATGTAGTTTATGTATGTGTTAGGAAGTGTGGATACTTCTTTTGTGAAGACATATCATGTTGGGTACCATATCAAAACCAACACTTCTTGTCATGTTTTGTGTATTTGATGTGGATAATAAATGCCATATCTGATTAAGGATTTTATTAATAAAGACCATATTTGATTAGGATTTTAAATGATTTAGGTTTTATTGTTATTTGATTTTATTATTATGTATTTTACTAGATTTTGGTTGTTTCCTTATTAATAAGGTTTGTAAATAATTTACAGCCGATAATGATGTGTTATTGAATTTAAATCCTAACATGATGATTTGTTGTTGTTCTTAAAATTTTTATTCGTAGATTCGTTGGAAGTGTATGTGAATTCGTCTAGGTGCTAGGCTCGAACCCCAATTATTCTTTGCCAAATCTAAACAAATGCCCAAAATTTCACCACCAGATCCTAATTTTCCTTTCACAAGCCCTAATCTGGCTTTAGTCCTGCGCCAGTGATTCTTTTTCAAAGTTTCTCATGTATTATTGTTGGTGTTGTTTCTCGTGTCAGTGTGTTCCGTCTAACACTATATGTGCTTGTAGTGCACATACAGGGCTATATTTTGATAAATATGATAGTATTAGTAGGGTCAATGCTTATAATTAGGGATGTATATTATATTCTGAAAAAATATTTTGCATCCAGATCAGATAAACATTAGATGCGGTATTGGTTAATGGACAATATCCCTATCTAGTACAAAGGGGTAGGAAAATAAAGTGGGTACGGACTGCAAACAAAATTAAGGTTAAGGTTTTACATTTTTCCCCACTTTTTCTTACCCTCGAGATTTTATTCTGGACAAGGAGAAGAGGGAGCTATGTGGAAAAGTAAGACAATCCCCAAAAGAACATAAACTAATCCGAATTGCATTGTCGGGTTAAGGAACACTAATGGGCAGGACAATATATAGATACATCCAGTAGGTATGAGAATGGGCAGGTCTAAGTGCCAGTCCTTGGCCCATGCTATTCAAGATTTTGAATTAAAATATGAAATTTCAATTTTTTTTTTTTTAACTCAAAATTTGAATAGAACGGTCCAAGAGCCAGCTAGATATGAGTTATAGATTAATAAATATGTTTATTAAGACCTGATATTTGAATTCAGATTTTCTCTTCCATATCCATGTCCTTATTTGCGAACAACTCTTTCACTGTCCATATTTGTGCCCTTATCTAGATGGATAGCACATTTTGAAATTCGTGCTCGTATATCTCTTCCATTTTCATGTCTGTATTTGCGAAAAACCCTTTCTCTGTCCATAGTTGTGTCCTTATCTAAAAGGATAGCACATTTTGAATTCGTGTTCCCTTATCTAGATGGATAGCACATTTTGAAATTCGTGCTCGTATATCTCTTCCATTTTCATGTCTGTATTTGCGAAAAACCCTTTCTCTGTCCATAGTTGTGTCCTTATCTAAAAGGATAGCACATTTTGAATTCGTGTTCATCTTCAAGAGGTTACGGATGTGGATTCAATTCGAATAAATACAAATCTGTATGTAACCCTTCTTCCAGTAACAACTCACGACCATCATCCTTACTGAGTACAGATTTGCTTCACTTTCGATATGTCTATATTTAATCATTCACCTTTTTCCTCTTCTTTTCTCAGCGATCATTTCCCTTGACAGAGGAGGAGTATCTGTTGAGGCTCGATGATGTAGCCAACACATTGAAATGCTGGGGAGCAGTGTCACACATCAGGAATAGTCTCGAAAAATTGAAGGAACGACCTCGAATAGGAAAGGTACAATCTTCCATCAGCCAAATATTAATTTTCTTTACTAGATTTTTACCTTGTTCATATGAGAAATCAAATTGATATTCAAATGTTTTTCTGTTTGTTTAATTATGCTTAAAATTATCAATATTTTCTGACCACCATCTTCAATTTTATCTTTCTCTTACATTTGGTGGTAAATTTACAAGTTCTTCAATTTTATCTCTCTTACATTTGGTGGTAAATTTACAACTTCTGACAGTTCATTTATTTATTTATGTTGGGAGATTTGTCAGGCAGTGAGCATCTTTATAGATATGGATGAATCTGGAGGCCGTGCAAATGAGTGGATTTACAAATAATATTGGAAAAGGGAAAAAGAAAAAGGAACCATAAATTGATTCAGATGTTCTTTGGAGAGCCACATTATTACTGATTTTAGCTTAAACTGTCGAAAACCCAAGATCGAAATTTCTTGCTCCAATCTGTAAATCTTCACAGTTTCTTGTATATAACCACTAGTTCTTACTTGTCAAAGATCTCAAATGTAGAATTTTTCTTCTCCAAAGAAACACCATATATCTTCTCTACATCCTTGGCAATGTGGCTGTGCAGCTGACCGTCCGTAGTAAGTGCCATCATGAGCTGCGGTAGCCTGATGCGCAGCGTGTCCCTGCGATCAACCTGTGGGAATGGAATGTCTTATGATTGAAAATTCTACCATTGTCCTCTACCCAAATCAACCAGGGAACTGTGAGCGAAAGCAATCCTATGAAACTAGGTGGCGGTGAGGATAGGATCGTGTTGCGCCCACGAATGCCAAAGATTGTGCAGTAGGGCGAGTCCCTGTAGTCATTAGCCCCCAGTTGCAGAGTGTGGTCAACTGTTTCCGGGTAATTGCTGCAGAGTGTGCATGTTGTGCTAATATCTAGCTGCTTGGATCCATTCCTACTACATCTCGTGGTTTGCGCTTGTTTTGAATGACATACAACCATGAGCTCATACTCTTCAATCAGCTGGAGACAAATAGTTTGTCCACAAATAGTAACATGCAATATTGGTTGAGGAAATGGTCGCTCTATTAACTTACTTACCACAATGGAGGGTCCGAAACTAGAAAAAATAAGAGCTTTTGTTGTTCATTGAGGTGGCCCTGCTCCTCATATATTAGCCGCTCAAAGATTCTGGATCAGTTGCACAAGCATATATTTACATACGTTGACAGGTGGTTCCAGTGCACAAGAGTTGACAGGTGGTTCCAGTGCACAAGAATATGCAAGTTACTTTTACATGCCAAGGTACAAAATTTGAACTGCATACTTGAGTTCGTTCAGGTCCAAACTTCTGTATTTTTGTACATTACAAGTATTCTTATGTTAAACATAGAGTTGACTGAGAGCCAAGAAAGCCTCTATCGCTAGATTCTTCTCTCTACTGTCTCTGAACTCAGCTCTCCGACCATGACATGAAAGAGTCCAACGAAACATTAAAAGAACTGAAACTATAATTGAGATTGTAGCCATCCTCGGAGATTTCTTGCTTTAAAAAGGACGTTTATTGATCAAACGGAGATGTGAAGATATACTTACCGGGTAGAATCCACTCAAATTTGAAATCCAGTAGCTTTCTGATGCTGTCCAGTTGCATGCTCACTGAAAATTCGCACAAATTATTGGGACGAAAGGAACAAATCTGATGATAAAAAGTCACATAATGTACCTACCTGATAATTGGTTGTAATCAAACTTATGTCGAGTTGAGAATCTTCTGATGATTTGAACAGATGATCCCCAGTGAAGAGAACCTTCAGTGGCTTGTAGTACAGACAGACTGAACCCTGCGAAGGTTGAATAAGCAGCGTTTAGGGGGGAAATTAAAAAAGAAATCTGGGCTTGCGCAGACTGTTATATTTTGTTCTGAGGTAAAGACCATGAAAAAAATTAAAAGTTATTAATAGAAAGCTTCTATCCACCACCCACCCACCCCAAATTTTAGGACTATCCCCCCCTCAGGTTCCAAGAGTCAAGACTAAACTCCGTCTTTAGCCTTTTGATGTTGCATTTTTCCAACTCTCTGTCCAAAAACACTTTTCTTCCTTACTCGACAGAAGTTGGGCCTTTATCAAATTATATTTCGATTATAATGTATTAACTTGAAAATTATAATTATTGTCGAATTCATACTACTATAATATAGATTTTTTTTTTCTTTTTGGGTCAGAGACTCTGTCCCTGCACCTTGACAGGATCATTTCACCTCCTTGCAACCTTCTTGAGCTGTCATGACAGCTCGACCTCCAAATAACCCCACCCTCTCGTAAGAATGTCTAGGTCCGCCCTTGTTCTCATATATCAACCCTCACGTGCTATATGAGAATTTAGGTTGGCCTGACTATACAAGGGCAAGCTTTTTACAAGTATTTAATCTGATCTGGTTTATTTGTATGTGCATATACTAGTTTGCTTTCCTACCAGAGACCATCTCCTTCTCTCATCAATAAACCATAATAATGCGAATGGAGGAAAAGAAGATACAAAGGCTGCACACACATAATTGGGAGAGCGTTGATGGTTATGGTTATGCCAAAAGTGAAGCTTCAGAAGAGGTTTTAAGTTTTTAACAGTGACATTCCCGTTACATCAAGCAAAAAAGAAACCTCTGGTGCTATGCTAGTTTCGTAGTTCACAAGGAAAAAGGAAGTTTCCATATGAACAGGAAACGTTCATGAAGTTTGGTCCAATTTTAGCATCGTAGTGTAGCAATTTTGGACACATATCGTGTACTTATTTCATAAACCTAAACGAACATCAGGTAGTAGTCTATGTACCTTTTTTATTAGATAATAAAATGTGCACTTTATGCATCATACATTTTAATATACCCAACCCGAGAGAAATCTTCAAGTATTGGTTGGATCTAATTTAAATAGGCCACAATATCTACAATATCCCCAAATACACTAACTTCTTATGAAGCAAGGATGCTTCGAGGTGAGTGTCACGTCCATATTAAACATGCATCAGCTTCCACACTTGCACGGTACTTGCCCGCACATATTGGATACTCTAAAAACATGTTGGGTTTTCAAAAACCAATGTATACCAGACCTGTTCAACTTTGAATTTTTTTTAAGATCACGAAGAAACACTATGGAACCATGCTGTCGTTTAAAAAAGACAAGTAAAGAATCGTTTAAAAAAGACAAGTAAAGAATCATTTGGTATAAGAGAGATACATTGTGAATACAATCTAAACGCCTTGTAAACAAGTGAGGAGTTTCATTCACTTCTATAAGGTAGGGTGTTGTATGCTGTATCGAACTAGATTCTTCTCTTTAAATTAGTTACTTGATTATAATCTATGGATTTAATTTGTTTTATTTTTTTATTAAATTTTAATAAAAATAAGTGTCCCGAATATGATTTGTATATAGATAGACAAGTGTTGCGGTGTTAGGAGTGCACCCATCCATTTGGTGAGAAGTGAATCTAGCAAAGGCAAAAGGGAAGAGAAGATACTTGATAAGACTTAGTCCCACATCAGAAAGATAGAAAGATAATTAGTTTAACAATCGGTTAATTATGTTTAGACTCACGACAGTCTAAATCAAGAGTTAATCCTTTTGAGCCATTGTGAACCTAAGCAAGATTAGCCAACTTCGTCCCCACTTATAGGGGGCCTTGGTAAACCTACAACATGCATTCTCACTTATTCATGTCCACCTGTATCCAAATCCTATTTTTTATGGATTTACTGCATCCATGTTGTCTCGTATCCGTATCCTGTTCCCGCATGCATGCTTCATAGGTAAGTTCCTACATCCTAGTATTAACATATCCAACAAATTTCAGATGTCATTTACTGATACTGATTTCAAAGCCTTAATATATACTTGTAGATATCAGATTATAGAGCAATGGTCCTGCTGATTATACCTGTTTCAGTTGGAGAAAGCAAAACAGTGATAAACATGTCATGATAAAGAAATACACTTTATAAACTCATTGTTTAAGCAACTTTCGTTCTTGCCATTTTAAGCTGTGAGGTGGGCCTAGACACGTCTTTTTACTATTTTACGTATCAGTTAGTAGACAAATTGTTCAGTTGAAATAAGTATCAAATCGAAGATATTGATTCATAACGATAAAATTAATATCTGCATGTAATAGTATATCCACATATTTGTAACTTTAATGTGCAAAATATAGACTTAGTTACTGGATCTTACTGCAGTGTGCCCAGGAGTATGAATCAACTCAATATCTGTAGCGATACTCCATGGACCATCGCCATGTAGTTGCATCTCTACGCCAGCAGTAGAATCCTGGACCTGTCATAATTGCAAAACAGAAATTATGGGTAGATAATATTCTGCGTGAGAATATGCGAAAATAAAAATTTAAACTTGAGTTGGTAACAGTAACTTCAACTGAGAAATTTACTGAGCATTTGTAAGATCTTGGATTCTATAGAAAGGAATAATCTATTATCAGTTAAAGCAGTTTGCTAGTCAACATATGAAGGTAACACCACTTTCGTGCGTATCACTATGGCATGAATCATGTTAATTGCATCTAGTGACTCTAACCGGAGCTGATGAATTATACTAGAATGTATCTTCGACTCGTTTCCCTCTATGATTATGCATTTATCAAAATATTAGCACTCACAAATGTTCACTCAAGCACCTGAATATGCTGTGCCTGGTCTCATTCTGTCAATATATTCTGTACGATGTACTGGTAATATAATGTCGGTGTAAGCAGGATGTAACTTCGATTAGTTTCATCTTGTCATGCCCCGCTTCTGACCGATATACACAGTATACAAGTACATACAAGTATCAACAACATATTCGATTTGAATATGCTAAAACCTGTGGTAGAATGACAAAAGTTAAAATAGTTTATATGAAATACAGATTCCTCCACCAAAAAGGCTACCTACGATTACTTTACGAATTCAAGGGAATTATTATAAACCACAGTAGCTTTTGTCTCATATCCGATGTGGGACTACTCGAGCTAGGAGTATTACACATCTTTTACTAAACATTTCCTTGCCTTTGTGTTTATGGTTTCTTCAAAGACTTGCACTCTCCATAATTACCAATAAAATAATTACAGAAACCTACTATAATTACTGTCATGTATATCCATTTCACCATTTTTTCCCCCCTTATAATCTAAAATCAGCAAAAGGATGTAAGTTTACCCTATGCCAACACAGCAAATACTAATGCAACTCATGAAAAATTGCAGCTACAATTCTCCATTTGAAATTTGAGGTACTCAAGATAATGAATTTTAAATGCTGACAGCACAAGTGAAGGTAAATGATAATGTGATGTATTCTTACATCTCCTGAGTGAAGAATCCTCTTGCAGTTCAACCGCTGGGACCACTTTTCATGATCACCTACATCATCCCTATTTACAAAATAGGTCGTAAGCACCGTAACTTCTAAAATTGCATACTAGATCGAGTTTCTGAGTAGAAATCATACTTGTGAGTCAAAAACATGTAGTGTGCACCTCCAAGCTTCTCAATTTTACGTGCCAATGTCTCTATATATCTTGGGCTGCAAAAATCATTATGCCCTGATGTCAAATTAATCGTTACACAAGACATTTACTGGCTGCTGCTTAAATCGATTTTACAGTCCTAAGGAAAGAGAATGAAAACAAAAACCTACATAAGGTAATCTTGTATAATCATCTCAGAAAATTTTCTGCATGGAGATATTTAACTTGGAGATGGAAGTGCAATGACTACTTTAAACTAAATGTCAAAACCAAATTCAGATTTCAATGTCTTACTATTTTATGTATATAGGATTGATATATGAATCCAACTCAATTAGTATCGAGATCAAACAAAAGTTGATTAAAGTTGGGTTCATATTTACTGCATTAATGAATGAAAAGTATAATATTGGTACTAACATCAACTGTAATGGTGGTAACAGTTAGGCGAGCCCCTGACACTGCTGTACCCAATTTAAACCACTGGTGCATAGTCATGGAGACGTGTTTACAATATATCTGATCAAATTGGAAAAAGGTGTTTCTAATATCCGAGCGTTTCCAAAAGTCAGAATCAAGGTTTTATATATCAGCTGGTACTGATACATATCACGAATATATCATGCCAGATTTTGAGGTATTTGATATGATATATGCCATATAATGTCAGTACCGATAATGCTAATATTTGTTGATATTGCTGATTTTTTATACTATAAACATTGACCAATACTGATACTGATTCCGAGATTTTAAACCTCGGCTAGAATTATTTTAGTTTCTCTACCAATTAAAGAGTGTCTCGAATGTATTTAACTATTATTTTCTTATCACAGGAACTTGAAAGAATAACCATCAGCTAAACAGAAGGGAAAGCCTTCCTTAATGCGAGTATTTTCACCTATTTACTACTTGACAACATGACATGAGTCTGATTGTTTCAATAGATAAAATCTTCTAGAGTCATTTATGCCACAATATTAAATGCAATCTACGCCGTATTGGTTACTGGATGAACTCAAAATTACCTATCAACAAGTATGTTGCCGTCTGGACGGACAATGAGGTAGGAAGCTGCTCCAAAAGAGATATCTGAGTGGTAGCCACAGTGGTATACGCCCTGAAAACACATTCAAGTGGAAACATTTGAATTAGACGACTGAGATTGATCTCCATGCCCACTGTCTCACAATTGATAGAAAGAGATAAGTTCAAAGTTCAATAAGGAACTTTTAAATTGGTAGCTCCCAATACCAGGGAAAGTATTTTCCTTTCAAACTGTGTCAAGCTCAAACAAGCTCGCTAAACACTTACATCAATTCCTTCCTAAAACAGAGTCTTATGCATCCAACCCATGATCTCCATAGCTACACTCCAACATGGGGAAAGAGAAAGGAACTCAACTTGATTATCCCATTTCCATCCACCGCATTAGCCCCGTAGTTAAACTCCAACACAGGAAAAAGGTAAGGAACTAAACTTGATTACCCCACTTGACATAATTAAAAGTGTGATATATTAATAAATCAGACGAAGAAATATTGGAAATAGATAAAAGCAATCACCGGGAGCTTCTGTTTATCTATCGGAAGAGGGAACATGTCGTGCACTTCCATAATTTCCTTTGCAGGCTTCTCCGTATGTATTGAGCTTGTCGGACAGGCAAGCAGTGCCTGCACTAAAATGAACTAGTTGATGCATGCTGTATTACTCGATTAACAATGTAGCTAGGTGCCTGAAATAGAGTAAACTACTGATGCATGCCCCTTTATGCAAATAAATATGTAAAAACAAACTCTAGTGTTACACATTGCTACATTAACATTATGCTTCTATAGGTAATGCTTCTACACAAGGTTTTAAGTATCAAATTTAGTGATTCCGGTAGATAGCAGGAAATATCAGGTATTAATATCAGATACGATATACACATGTCGTATGTGTAACACTATTAACTTAAAGTAAGTCGTACTATCCTAGATATCATCTATCTAACAGAGATAGAATAATATGTAAAGGTATTGAAACAGTTGAAACCAAATATTACTGTTAGATAGATATTATTGTCTATTGTCTAGTGTGTCCATTTGAAACCAAAATGGATACTACCGGAAGTTTGTATCGAGATGCAGGTTGATATATCAGGTGATAATACATATGGCCTGAATGAGGAAAAAATGATATGACTCTTGTCTTCATCGTATCTTTTGCCAGTACTTCCAAATGCAATGTATCGAGTGATATCTCAGTCATATCAGCATATATTTAGATCGATGCTTCTATGCTGGCTTGGAAGAGCTATGTATCAAATGTTGAAACAGTGACCATCACGAGATGTACCACCAGAAACACAAGACGAAAGGTGAAGGCTTTTTTAATATTATTTTCGGGCTTTCAACAAGGCATCTTCGTGTTGGGCAGCATAAATATAGGAGAATGCAAGGGAAGAAAGAGACGTTGTCCAGACTCAAATCCTCCAAGACATGCACCAACTAGAACATTTTTAATCAGACATGACTTGATAAGGCTTGACCGAAACTATATAATTCGTTAGATTTTGATAACAATGCAAAGTTATGGTGTATATGTTGTTGGTATTTTTAATGTATAAATGTAAAGTCTAAATGTGGAGGTTACTAATTCTGTGGTTGCAGATTGAAGCATACAGATATGTTTTAGATTAACACAAGAGGGCAGATACACAGAATTGATACTGTTATCTGTAATTAGGTTTATGTCTATATATATTTCCAGTTTTGAAGTAGAAGAAGACTGTTTAAAGAAAAAATCATCAAACTGTTCTTCTTTATTTAGTATACTATCCTAATCAGAAAATTAAGAAACTGGATTATGAAAAACCTGGTTCAGAAGCTTGCAGGAAGACTGGAAGAAGACTGGAAGTAGATTGGATGAAGATCGAGGCTAGTGTCGGACACTATCTCCTTAAAATCGATTCGTCCTCCACTGTTTGCTTCTGGATTTCTTGGACGTCGATCTCCCAGGATACAACGATCGATCTGCAGAGGGAAGGAAGCTGCAATCCCTCTGCTCTGGCGAATCTGATAAAGGTTCTCTCTGGTTTATGTTATGCAGGACTGGACTTATTGAATTGATGAACAGAGTTCTTCTGTAGACAGAAATTCTGGAACTTCTGTCTGCAGAAGAAGAGGCAGAAAAGAGAAAACAAAACATGTAGTTTGAAATACTGACCCAGACCCTATTTATAGGTTTTCAACAGTCGCAATCTGGACTGGTGGGGCGGGTGCAGGTCGAATTCATTCAGTTCTGAACCCAATAGAGGCAACCCGAATCCAATAGCACCAAAAATCAAAGGCTCCTCAGCTCCTCGCGACGTTGCATACGTGCGAATGCGAAGTGCAAAGTGCGCCTCTAAAGCGCCCAATGCGCCATAAACGCCCATTCGCCCTCGCACACGCGCGTGCGCGTGCGGGTGCGGGCGGTGCGTAGCACCACCCGTGGTGCTCAAGGTTTTCCTCTTCTTACATAAGCAAAGTAAAGGAGCAAGCTATCATATTTAAACCCACATCCTTACATTCCCCTATCCCATGTGGGACTATCTTTTCATCTTCCCTTTTTGTTTCTTTGCTATGTACTCAACTTTTGAAGCCAATTTCAATTCACTTAATTCATTTAATTTGAACTAGTGAATTGGCTCACTTTAAGGTTCAAATTAGTGAATGAATTCAACAATCCCCCACATGAATGAAATGGCTTAGACTCTAATGCAAATAACCAGAGAGTGTAATAGAAAGTTACCGCATCGGGAGAGGTGACTTTTGGCTTTGAACCTTCCCTAGTGAAATATTATCGAGTTTACTTGCTAACCAGTGAACACGATGTTTTTGAACTGTTCAGCTTTTGATGTAAACTAAGATAATAATATTCACACGATTTCTTTCAACTTTATAAGATTCTATGTTGTGTCCATTTTGGCCTTGGACAACCTGGTAATTCTGTGAGTGCTCTTAGAGAATTTAGCCTTTCTTATTCTCATAGAAGCGGCCCCTTCTCACTCACATAGGTGATCTCTTATTAAGAGTATCCTGCCATACTCCACTTAGATTTCTAAGATATAAGGATCATTAGAAGCTTAGCTTATCCTAACACATTGCAGGTAATCACTATTTTACCATAGAAATGAGATAGGAAATATTTTCCTCAGTGATTCTTTCGAGTTCCCCCACAATTCGGTTGTCCCTTTGAACCTAGATCTTGGGATCTCCAGTCAGCTAGGTTGGGTTGCCATTATGGAGTTACTCTTTAGTAGGCTGTAATCCCATTCCCCTCGACAACTTATATACTTGATCTCTAGTCAAGCCTTTTGTTAATGGATCTGCAATATTATCTTTTGATTTTATATAATCAAGAGATATTATTCCGTTTGTAAGCAGCTGTCTTACAGTTTCATGCCTACGACGTATATGTCGTGACTTTCCATTATATAATATATTTTGTGCCCTTCCAATTGCTGATTGATTATCGCAATGGATGCATATTGCTGACACAAGTTTAGGCCACATTGGAATATCTTCTAAAAAGTTTCGAAGCCATTCTGCTTCTTCTCTAGCTTTATCTAAAGCTATAAACTCAGATTCCATAGTGGATCTGGCTATACATGTTTGTTTAGAAGATTTCCAAGAGATGGCTGCTCCTCCAATAGTAAAGATATATCCACTTGTGGATTTGATATCTTTTGAATCGGTAATCCAGTTAGCATCAGTGTATCTTTCAATCACTGCTGGATATCTAGTATAGTGCAACCCATAGTTAGTAGTGTACCTCAAATATTTGAGTACTCTAACTATTGCTTTCCAGTGGTTCTCCCCTGGATTACTTGTAAACCTACTCAGTTTGCTTACTGAGTATGCAATATCAGGTCTTGTGCAGTTCATTAAATACATAAGACTGCCAATGATCTGAGAATATTCTAACTGTGATATACTAGCACCTATATTTTTTGTAAGATGTAGACTCATATCTACAGGTGTTTTAGCTATATCAGTATTTTCCTTGTCAAATTTTTCGAGTATCTTCTCGATATAATGTGACTGGGATAAGATATGTCCATCAGATGTCTTGGAGATTTTAACACCAAGAATAATATCTGCAATACCTAAGTCTTTCATATCAAATTTCCGTGTTAACATGATTTTTACTTCTTTAATTAGAGCCACCGTGCTACCGGTGATAATCATGTCATCCACATATAAACATACAATGACATAGTTGTGCATATCCCCTTTTACATATACACATTTATCGCATTCATTATAGCGAAATCCATTTGACAACATAACTTGGTCAAACTTCTCATGCCATTGTTTAGGTGCTTGTTTAAGTCCATAAAGAGACTTAACAAGTCTACACACCTTCTTTTCTTTACCTGGAACTACAAACCCTTCAGGTTGTTCCATGTAGATTTCTTCATCTAATTCACCATTTAAAAATGCTGTTTTTACATCCATTTGATGAAACTCAAGATTATATAATGCAGCAAAAGCAATTATTAATCTTATGGATGTTATTCTTGTTACAGGTGAATATGTATCAAAATAATCAATACCTTCCTTTTGTCTATAGCCTTTTATTACAAGTCTAGCTTTGTATTTATCTATAGACCCATCAGGTTTTATCTTTCTTTTAAAGATCCATTTATATCCTAATGGTTTACTTCCTGGAGGAAGATCCACAAGTTCCCAGGTGTGATTTTGAATAATTGATTCAATTTCACTATTTACAGTTTCTTTCCAAAAAGGAGTTTCAGGAGTAGACATAGCCTCTTTATAAGTTTGAGGTTTTTTTTCTAATATATATGTTAGAAAATCAGGACCAAATATTTTAGTAACTCTGGCCCTTTTGCTTCGTCTACATTCATTCTCATTAGTTTTATTTACAGAATCAGATTCTGTATCTCTTAGAATTTCATCACAAGTCCTTTTCAGAGAACTTGATTCATGTTCTTTACTAGGAAATACATTCTCAAAGAATACAGCATTCCTAGATTCAATAATAGAGTACTTATGTATCTCTGGATGATCAGAGTTAAAGACAAAGAAACGATAAGCACTGCTATTATGCGCATATCCAATGAATATACAATCAATAGTTTTAGGTCCAATTTTAGTCCTTTTCGGAGTAGGAATTGCAACCTTAGCTAGACACCCCCACACTCTTAAGAATTTATAACTAGGTGCTCGACCTGTCCATAATTCATAAGGTGTTTTCTCAAGTTTCTTTTGGGGTATTTTGTTGAGAATATAATTGGCAGAAAGCAGAGCTTCCCCCCACATGTTCTGGGGTAAATCAGAACTTATTAACATGGCATTCATCATTTCTTTTAAAGTTCTGTTCTTACGCTCAGCAATTCCATTTTGCTGTGGAGTGTAAGGAGCAGTTGTTTGATGTATAATACCATGTTCTGCACAAATTTGTGCAAATGGTGACTCATATTCACCACCTCTATCACTTCTTAACATTTTTATCTTTTTGCTAAGTTGATTCTCAACTTCATTTTTGTATTGTATAAACATTTTAATTGCATCATCTTTTGTTCTAAGTAGATATACATAACAATATCTAGTACAATCATCTATAAACGTAATAAAGTACTTCTTTCCACCTCTAGTTTGAATAGATTTTAAATCACATACATCTGTATGAATTAATTCTAAAGGTTCAGTACTACGTTCTATAGAGTGAACTGAAAACTTAGTCATTTTTGATTCAACACATATTTCACATTTATTTTCAAAGTTTATATTGAAATTAGGCAACATATTCAAATTTATTAATCTTTGTAAAGTATAATAATTAACATGTCATAATCTTCCATGCCAAATAAAAGGTGACTCAATCATATAAACAGAAGAATCAATTTTATTGATAACCTTAGGGGCAATGGTCATTACATTTATTTTGAACAGACCATTGGTCATATACCCCTTACCTACATATACACCATTATTTGTGAGTATAAATTTATCAGACTCAAACACAAGCCTAAAGCCTTTCTTACTCAAGACTGAACCAGAGACCAGATTCTTGTGGACATCTGGTACATGAAGTACATCAGTAAGAGTAAGTTCTTTCCCCGAAGTCATCTTCAGTACAATATTGCCTCGTCCTTCAACCTTGGAGGTTGCAGAGTTACCCATGTAGAGTAGTTCTCCTTCCACAGAATCATATGTGGAGAACATCCACTTGTTGGCGCAAATGTGGCGAGTGGCTCCAGTGTCCACCCACCATTCTTTAGAGTTGCCACCAACTAGGTTAACCTCTGAGACAACAGATGTACAATTTACATCTACATTTGCACAAAGATTTTCTTCTTCGGCCAAATTTGCATTAGGATGCTTCTTCTTCTTCTTCTTCTTCGAAGAATCTGGTGCCTTTCGCACACGGCAGTTCTTTGCACGATGTCCAGGCTTGTCACAGTTGTAGCACCTGCCATTGAATCTCTTCGAGTTACCACTCTTAGAGTCTTCACTATTGTGCTTTCTCTTCCTGTCATTAGACTTATTGGAATTTTCCATAATATTAGCTTTAGAAATATTGTATGGATTTCCAATTTTCTTTTCAGAAAGGCGGTTATCTTCTTCAATCCTCAATCGTACAATTAGATCTTCAAGTGTCATTTCTTTTCGTTTATACTTTAGGTAATATCTAAATTCTTCCCAAGATGGTGGTAATTTTTTAATTATTGCAGCCACTTGAAAAGATTCACTAATAGTCATACCTTCAGCATGAATTTCATGAATGATCACTTGAAGATCTTGTACTTGGTTGATTATATTTTTAGAATCAACCATTTTATAATCCAGAAACTTACCGACTACATATTTTTTAGAGCCGGCATCTTCTGTATTATATTTCTTGTCTAAGGACTCCCAAAGTTCCTTAGCAGTAGCAACTGAACTATATACATTATACAGTATATTGTCCAAACCATTGAGGATATAGTTCTTACTCAAGAAGTCCGCATGTTTCCATGCTTCAACCGCCTTCACTGATTGTTGATCATCTTCAACAAGAGTAGGCACAGTCTCCTTTAAGTACTTGGTCAGATTCATTGTAGTGAGATAGAACAACATTTTCTGTTGCCATCTCTTAAAATCTGAGCCACTGAACTTCTCTGGTTTCTCGTACTGGCTTGAAGGCACAGTTGGAGTAACCATGACAGGAGTTATCACAGTGGACATATCAGATGTAGTAGCCATCTACAAATATTAAAATTTATCTATCTTAAAGTCTTGTAATAAATTTTAACTAAAACTGAAAAATAATTCTAACTCCAAACACAAAACAGAATTAATTAGTCTTCTCTAAAATCAATTAAGATTACTAGTGATTGATTACTATTATGACAGTATTTTAATCTAAAACAAAATATCAGTTTAAAGATTAAATACTATTATAACAGAGTTCTAATTGATAACAGTACTCTAATTTATGGTATTTTGACAGAATTCCAAAAATCAGTTTTAAGAATGTTGGTTCTAAACAAAAATGTTTAAACTGTATTCTTAAAAAGTTAATCTAAAACATGCACGAAATTCGATTTTAAGAATGTAGGTTCAAACTAAAAATGTTTAAACT
Organism: Dracaena cambodiana; assembly: GCA_036321105.1. Taxonomy (NCBI): domain Eukaryota; kingdom Viridiplantae; phylum Streptophyta; class Magnoliopsida; order Asparagales; family Asparagaceae; genus Dracaena; species Dracaena cambodiana. The sequence goes on from JAYEPQ010000007.1 coordinate 45,327,109, forward strand.
GTATTCTTAAAAAGTTAATCTAAAACATGCAATAATCGATTTTAAGATTGTTGGTATTTTTAATGTATAAATGTAAAGTCTAAATGTGGAGGTTACTAATTCTGTGGTTGCAGATTGAAGCATACAGATATGTTTTAGATTAACACAAGAGGGAAGGAAGCTGCAATCCCTCTGCTCTGGCGAATCTGATAAAGGTTCTCTCTGGTTTATGTTATGCAGGACTGGACTTATTGAATTGATGAACAAAGTTCTTCTGTAGACAGAAATTCTGGAACTTCTATCTGCAGAAGAAGAGGCAGAAAAGAGAAAACAAAACGTGTAGTTTGAAACAAAACGTGCGAAGTGCAAAGTGCGCCTCTAAAGCGCCCAATGCGCCCTAAACGCCCATTCGCCTTCGCACACGCGCGTGCGCGTGCGGGTGCGGGCGGTGCGTAACACCACCCGTGGTGCTCAAGATTTTCCTCTTCTTACATAAGCAAAGTAAAGGAGCAAACTATCATATTTAAACCCACATCCTTACATTCCCCTATCCTATGTGGGACTATCTTTTCATTTTCCCTTTTTGTTCCTTTGCTATGTACTCAACTTTTGAAGTCAATTTCAATTCACTTAATTTATTTAATTTGAACTAGTGAATTGGCTCAATTTAAGGTTCAAATTAGTGAATGAATTCAACATATGTAACTTCTTGTAGTATTGCCTACATCTTGGTTAGAATATTAAAAAAAAAAAAAACTCCCTACCTCATGATAATCTCTGAATTTTTGTGATGGAAATGACTTTAATATGGTATTCGAACAATCAATGTTTGATCCCAAGACTTCAATAATCTTTCACGTAAAGATGTATGCAATTTGAGCAACATGAGTTCACAAATTTTGATCCAAAAAAGCCCTTGACTTGCAGGGGCATGTTAAACTCTCAATCAGATCCAAAAAAGCACTTGACCTGCAGAGGCATGTTAAATTCTCAATCTTTTCACCATAACTTCAACTTCAAAGTTTTGGTGCATGACTTTAATAATTTCTTTGGACCTGTCCATTTTCATTCCTAACCAATTGATGCTTTCTAACCCTCAGAAAATATAAAATGAGGGAGATAGGTGCAAAATAGCCAAATTTTCCTATTTTGAATCCAAGGAAGATATAAATTAAGGACTCAAATGAGTAGGCCAATGGGTACTAAGTTTTGAAATAAGAACTTAAATAAGTAAGGTTGGTTTGGCTGCCAATTTTTGAATCTACCAATTAAAAGATTTGAATTAAAAATAAAAATTTTATTTTGTTAATCCAAAAATTTTCCCTAGGTGAAAACTTGTCCATTCATAATAGTAATAGTAAAGCAATCATGAGATGTGTGGTTTTCTAAACAACTCGGCTGTAACTCATCCCATCTTATTTACAATCCTCTGCTCAAAGGAAAAAAAAAAAAATTTTAACTTCAATCTGCACTCAGTTCACCTGTAGAGCCTTGATCCTTTCCTCTTCGCAAACTGGTTGCTTGCTTACAGCAGATCTTTCATCAACTCTCACAAATGTTTGCTGAAAATTTTTGAAAAATAATTAGCAACAACAAACAACAAAATATTTTTTTTTTTTTTTGTAAAGAATCCAAATTAGTCAAAAAATTACAGGAGCCATCCATCGGCAAGTATCGCAATCGATGCACCGCTGATCTACAAATAAAACAAGCCCAAAATTAATCAAAATAATTTCTTTTATATTTTATATATTTAAAAAAAAAAACAGGGAATTAAGCGGCCAACTCACCTACAAAGAACTCCCCCTCAACGTTTTGGGGCCGCCTTTGGCAGCCCAGGGGAGTAGCGGTAGTGGTTATCGTAACGTTCCGGGCAGTCTTTGGGGATGGGGATGGGTTTGTCGGCCGATATTTCGGGCTGAAGAAGGGTTGTCTCAGAGCCATGCCGCTAGAATTGAGTGAAGACAATGAGGAGATGAAGTTGCAAACTGTCACGTCTGCTCTTGAAAGGCGGTATAAATATAGATATTGGGAATTTCCGAAGGAGCACACCATTATTCCTGGTGAGCCTAAAATGGTTAATATTATAAATTTATCATCGTTCTTTTTGGATAGAAATGTCCATATCTTCAATCTCTCTTTTCTCACTCTTTCTCATCGGTGAATATTTGAATTTAATCAAAAAAAAAAAAAAAATTAATCTTTAAACCCATATCGACAATCCAAAGTCTTTGAAAATTTGAATCTATCGTCTTTTTTTCAAATCGGCTTAGCATTAGAGAGTATGAAAATGAGATTGAAGGAGGAAGAGGAGGTGGGTTTTGAAGGAAATGAGATTGAAAGGAAAAAATAATTTTTTGAAATAAATAATGTGCCCACTAGAAAAACCTTATATTTTCCAAACGATGGATGGGCTCACAAGGAAAAACCCTAGGCTCTCCAAGAGATGTTGCAATGGTTGTTTTTCTTATAGACCCTCCAAGTTTATGAAATTTTGGATTATTATCTTATAGTTTAGATTTGTAATTAGTAATTTTTTTTTTAAATGCTAAGACAATCCCTCAATGATTGTATCATTTTATACATAAAATCAAAAATATCTTTTAGTGCAAGATCTAGTAGTCATGGAGGAAAATCACCATCTCACACTATCCCTCTACGAATCCTTATGTATTTAATTGTCACATGATTAGTGCACGTATTTTACTCTCTGAAGATATGTTAAAATAGGAATATTCATAAAACAATTTTTCTATTGACATCGCGAAGTAAAATTGACAAGCATAGTATGTTTCTTAAACAATGTTAATATGTCCTAAATTTCTCCTTCCTATGATGACCATGAAGCTTATCGCCCAACAAATAGCTTGTCTTTAAAAATTGCATAATTAATGTTTAGATGTTGCAGTCCTTTCCCATATTTTCCGTGTATTTAGTGAGAAGGTTATATTTTAGCTTTACTCTATTAGTTATATTGTATTATTGGTTATACTGTAGCATTACTCTTTAATTTATGACGCATATGTTGGTGATCAAATTGTTGAGTCATATATATATATATATATATATATATATATATATATATATATATATATAGAGAGAGAGAGAGAGATGGAAATGAGCTGACAGCTCACGCAAGTTACCTGAACTGCAGTTCATTTCCACTATCACTAATAATCTTTTTAAAAAAATTTCTTTTGGATTATGATCTCGACCCCCTAGGGTTCACTCATACCCAATTTCTTTAGTTTTAGTTTTGATTTGAACTTCCATCAAATTAATACAAAATTAACGGTTTTCAATGAATAAAACATTTTGTATGCACTTGATGAAGGGGTAAATGAACTATAAAACTTATGAAATTTAATCCGAAAGAAGTTAAGAAGGTAGAGATTGTAATTGTAAAAAAAATTGAAGAAAAATCGTTAGATCATTATAATTTTGCCGCTAGCTCACGTAACTTTTTCTGAGCTAGCGGCTCACCTACAGTAATCCCTTATATATATATATATATATATATATATATATATATATATATATATATATATATATATATATATATATATATATATATATATATATGAGAGAGAGAGAGAGAAAATGGAAAAATTCACCGGTGAAGGAAGTTCCTTCACCGCCGCTTAGATGACCCAATACAATTATTATACGTGGTACCACTTAATGTAATAAATAAAAGAATTCCCTTAAGCGTCCTTTGAGTAGCGCCACGTGTAATAATTTTATTGAGTAACCTAAATAGAGATGAAGAAACTCGCTTCACCACAAGTGAATTTCAAGTTTATATATATATATATATATATATATATATATATATATATATATATATATATATATATATATATATATATATATATATATAGCTAAAATTCTATAATGGAACATAACATGAAATAAAGCCATTGAAGAAATTTTTGATTGGAAATTCTGGTGTGCATTTCTTCATTCAACTTAAATATATAAATAGCTATAGTAATATCTATAAGGATAAGATCAAATAGCATTTTAGTTACAATAAATCTCTAAACAACTCAACAATTCAAACTAATAAACAAAATAAAATCCTAATGATATAAATCCTAACCACTCATATCTATATAGGAGATAATCCATGATTTGTTAAGCTTTATTATCTCAACACTCCCCCTCAAGCTAGAGAGTGGATAAAACAAACTAACTTGCAGATAAACTTCTGAAATAGTTATACTGACAGTTTTTTCTTTGTCGATAAGTTTCTGACGAATGGAGAACAAATTGCTCTTATTAGTAGAATAACAAAAAAGAGAAGTCATTTATGCATGAGAATAAAGAAGAGATATGAAGAGAAAATATGTATCATTCATGTGACGACATAATTAAAAATAACTTGCACCATGAAATGATCACATGCAAAGAATACTGATCGATATATGTGTTGAAGGCAGAAGTTGAATAAGAATAATATGGATCATAGAAAATGTGATCATGGCAGGAGAAGGATAAAAAGCCAAATAATCATTTTACAAATGCATTAATGGAGATATGAAAAAAACAATACCAGAATAGACGATCTTTATGATCGTATTTGAAGAGATATGGACGAAACCAGATTGAAAATGCCGCCGGAGGCTTAGAATTTTACTAGAGAACACTATGAGTTAATTGCTTCAAAAATTACTTTTGAAGAAAAGCTTGCTCGAGTCAGAATCGAGACTAAATTGTAAATCTGGATGGAACCAAAACAGAAGTGATCGATTACAGCGAGGCTATTTAAGAGGAAGGTTTTGAGATCAATTGCAGCGAGGCTATTTAAGAGGAGGATTTTGAAATTTCTTTTATGATGAAATAACACCAAAACTATTTTGTATTCTAACACACCCAATTAAATGGGGGTACGGCAGGAATTGAATATGGACTTTTCTGATATCATGTTGAAAGTCCCTTTCACTGTACCAAAACTCCAAAGTTGTGGTGGGAGTTGAGGGAAATTATTTTGTATTTTAATATTTTAACAACCATCAAACTATAATTATTTGTTCATGAACAAATTGTTTAATACAATACAATATAAAGCTAAATATCCACAAGAAATTTAATGAAGTATGCTGAAATTCTTTGAATCATATTTTCCAGAATCTTCTAAACTTGGATACTTTCTAGCCAAAATTGCCAACTTTATGTAAAGCAGACAAGACTAACTAAAACGAGAAGATTATTGATGCAATAATGTTTTTACCTTCAGATGAAACTTATTTGAAGTTCATTCTAAATGAAGGTACAGGTCTATCTAGAATTTTGACTCATAAAATTACCTCATGTTTGCATGTAATTTTTGGTATTACGGAGCCTCAAATGGATATTTTAGCCATAACTGAGCATTGGAAACCCGACGAACGTAAAAAATCCTATGTACGAGGTTCTAAATGCAAAAGTACTTGGATTGTGACATGGGGAGTTTCCAAAGGGGCACACCATTTTTCCTAAAGAACCCACTTCACAACTGTCCAAACTGAAAACCCGAATAAAAAATACACTGTGCAGTGAGCTCGCTAGAAAAAGTGGTGTGCTCCTTTGGGGAACTCCTAGTGATGTGGGGAGTGTCTAAAGAAGCACACCACTTTTTCTAGTGAGCCCGCCCTTTTCTTAGTGAGCATACGCCCTTTTCTTAGTGAGCATACAAATTTTTTTGAAAAAAAAAGGATTTTTCCTAATGAGTATGCCGTACTTTCCCCAATGTCTTTTCTTTTTTCTTTTCCAATGAGCACACCATCTTCCCAAAACTCTTTCTCCACCATTCCATCTTCCTATCTCTTGTGTGCCCTAGCCCCGCCGCCCCGTGCTCGACGCAGCCGCATTCTCCTTGCTAGACGCCTTGCAACCCTCGCGCCCTTCCTACGCCTGCTGTATAGGAAATAATACCGTTCGGAATCTAATTCCGAATAGAAAATAATATTGTCCGTGATCTAATTCTGGATTGTAAATAATATAGTAAGGAATTTAACCCCAGACGATATATGAAACTGTCTGAGATCTAACCCCAAACAGAAATGCGATGGAGGTTGAAGACAATGGCATTAATGTTCAAAAAATTCGATGACAAACTTGTTATATTAACCAAATTTGTGAAGTGTGAAAAATGGTGTGTTCCTTTAAAAATTCTCGTGATGTGGTACATGCACTTTCAACTAATGCATTATTTTCCTAGTTAAAATGCTAATAATAAAAATAATAATGCATGATTTTATTTACTTTAAAAAATACCTGTCAAATTTCTTGGGCAGAAAACTTTGAAGACTGTAAAGAATTGTTTAGTCTGCTCTTCACATGACTATTACTTGGAATCTTTAATTTAAATCTTAATTTGCTATAAACAAGGCTCTGTGATTTGCCTTGTCAACCAAGTTTATCTTTTTTTTAAATAAGATTTTGAAATATTAAATATCACCTAATGATCCATAACATTGATCTACATTGAATATTATTTATGCACTTCACTAACCAAATACAATCACATCTGGACAATCTTTACATGAACCTTATTTGGTCAACACAATAGACAAATACATGACAATTCATCGTCATATTCTGGTTAGATGTCATAAATTGCAACTCATATTATTACAATCAAAATTACTGCAATTAAAGTTGTTACAACTTATATTACTATATTTAGCTTGGAACTTGTAAGTAATAAATAGAATTGCAAAAAATTTCAAATATTAGTTTTTATTTGAAGAGATTTGATAAATGCTATATTCATCAATAATACAACCACTATTTACAAAGGGAAGAGGAAAATTATCCTACGTACTTTTTTCTGCAATTGCAAAATGCATAATTGACTATAATTATATATTTATAAAATTTTACAATAGCAACCATAACCATTAGAGATGGTGACGAAATTCCATCCACTAGAGATGGGTAGAGCCGTGGAAAGATCTCCCTATTGTAGACAAAGGGATGCTTCTTACATGGTGCTATACTTTAGCTTCAGTTTTATTTTTGTACTAAGAACTACTTAATGTATTAAGAACTATCACTGGTCTCTGTACTCTGTTATATGTTCTGTTAAAATTTCGTTAATAGAACACAGGAGGTAATGCCCACCGTTCTACTTCAAAACAATAGCAACCACAACCAAATAACAGAAAGTGCCACTTGCAAAAATGGTTGCATTGCAACGACTTTATACACTTACAGCTGCAACCAAACATCCCAATAACAATAGAAAGTGACATTTATATAGGAAGTCCTCAATATTTTTAAGACATTGTAAGATGATAACTAGCTGAGCAACCTTTGCAGCAATCATGTATCAAAACTGTGATAACTCAAACATACCCATAAATTATTTTGATATATACAATCTACTGGGGATTGAATCTCTCATCGAGATAGTAGAGACGAATAAAACAATACAATACAAGAAAAACATAAGAATTAACGTGGTTCAGTCAACTAATTTCGACCTACGTCCACGGGAACAACGAGAAAAATATCCACTATAAGAAAAATAGATTACAAGAAAATATCAAAGTATCTCTCTATCTCTCGCATCTCTCATAATAACAGAAGTATCTCTCTCAGCCAATTACTCATATTCTCTCGTACACATACAAGAAATATATATAGTATTCATATGCTAATCCTATTAGAATAACACTATCACAATCTAATTGGTATTCCAATCCAATTAGAACTCCTTGTGATTCTTGATTACTGGACACTCAACGAATGCGAGACACAAACCCAACACAATCTCAGTCACGGTGTGGAGGCTATTTTTTCAATCCTTATGGTCAATATAGAAATCAAAGACTAACAAACAAGGTACATTGAATATCTGTTGAGTTGAGAACGATTGGATCATACATTCATGCTACGTTCTTCAATTGATCTCATCTGGGGATATCTCATGTTCATTCTCTTCTCTCTGAACTTAATGAATCACTAGTCGAAGATGCACAGTCCGACGTTGATCTTTATATATGCACATATACTACAGGTACTTAAGCATGAGCTGCTTTGCTAGCCAAGAAAGCTTGTAATGCTGAGTTCTTCTCTTGGTTATCGGTGAACTGGACCCTTCTTCCATGACCTGAAACAGTATTTACAATTAACTTACCAGTTATAGTAATCGGACCGATAAGATGATTTAATCCTTTAGAATAAGATTCTATATCTCTATCTTATAAAGGTTACTAACCAGGTAGAATCCATTTGAAGTCCAAGTCCAGAAATTTCCTCACGCTATTTAGCTGCACAGCAACTGCCAATTCAACTGTAATTTTGTAAATAAGAACGAGGATAAAATAATGACACAATCATTTACTTCCAGATGCTGTACCTGACTGATGGTTATATTTCTCAAATATTGTCAGTTCTGATGTATAAGATTTGGCTAAATGGTCCCCGGTAAATAAAACCTTCAGTGGCTTGTAATATAAACTGACTGAACCCTGCATATTAAGGTTGATTAGGACTGTTTCGAAGTAATGCAGGCATGAGAAGCGAATGAATAACGCAACTCGACCAAGAAAAACACCGTAACAAACATTACATTTCCCAATTAGTTCTCTACCCTTTTCCGAGAGAAGAGTACTCTACCCTTGTCTCAAGCAATGTTGAAAATAACGCGTTATGAAATCCGTTATATTGCGTTACGAAACCTAACGAAATCCCAACACTACGTAACAACTGAAAATAACTCAGTGCACCGTAACAGTACGTTTTTTATGTTATTTTACGTTATATTATATTACGTTACGTTAAATTACGTTATGTTACGTTATTTACAACTATTTTTTAGTAATTTCTATATTGTTGTTGGTTATTGTTTTGATAATTAGTGAATTGCTGTAATTTTATTACTTAATTAGTTGTTGCCTTATTTGATTACTTATGGAATTGCTAACTTGATAATTTGCCATTGTTTCATTATTTGTTTTTTGTAATTTCTCTCCAATTGCTGAAGTATTTTACTTGTTGATTTTATTGAATTTTTTATTGAACTGAAATCAACAATTACAAATAAGTTAAATTGAATATTACAAAATATAAATTACAACAATGATAATAATTAGAATTGAAATTAAAAATTAAAATTTTATTTTCTTGTTTAGATGATGACTGGAATTAAGGTTGCAGACTTAATATAATTTATGAAGATAAATGTGCAAATTATTGTAAAACTTAATAAAAAATTAGAATAGATTATGCATTACAAATGGTTTTATATTCTTTTTTATATATTTTAAATTTATAAAAATTATTTTATATACTTTATATTTATTTTTATTAAATAAATAGGAAATTGCATAACCTACGTTATGTGTTACGCTATATGCGATATAACCTAACAAAGGCAAAACGTTACGTTGCCGTTATCGCTATTTTAAACATTGGTCCCAAGCTTATCGTGAGGTATATGTGATACAACCTAATAAAGGCAAAACGTTACGTTGCCATTATCGCTATTTTAAACATTGGTCTCAAGCTTATCGTGAGGCGCAATATTATCAATGATATGATGTCGAGCAATACCATAATCCTATTTATGATACTAAACCCTATAGAAAAAGAGGTCAAACCAGCATACAACCTGTCTGCGTTTTAAATACGTAGCAAGATAGTATCCCTAGAATTTTAATTTCAACTTACGCATATAGAATTCATGTCCTTTACGAAAATAAAAAAGATGATGCCACATGCGGTGAGTGATAAAATTGTAAAATTTTTAGGGAAATATGAGAATCTGGACAAAAGTTCATGAAAAGGTTGCAATCCACTTAAAACCAAATTATTATAAAACAATAACTAACAATGTGAATGTTTGTCGACTACTTCAGTTAATAAATCTTACTGGAGTGTGGCCTGGAGTGTGAATAAGCACAAAGTCGTTGCCGATACTCCAAGGACCATCCCCATGTAATTGCCTCTCTACATCAGCAGTATACATCTCTACCTGTTGAAATAAGAAATTGAAATTCGTCAGAAAGTCTATTAATAAGTGACTCTGCTACGCATGATACTTTCTTTGCTTCATGCATTTTCACCTCTGTCCCAAATTAGATTCATTAAAACATATTTTCTACTCTCTAATGACTCTTGAATACATATTTCAGTTGGTTATAAGCATTTTTATTTCCCAGTCGGTGTATGACTCTGTACATGTACAGATATCTAGTTTTCCTAAATGCAAATTCCAACATAATCATAGAGTTGTGAATGTATCAATTTGAGTAGAGAATCAAACTCTTGAGCAATTTAGAAGCACCTTCATTTTCCCTAGAGCCTAGTTCCAAAGAATCACATTGTTTGACGAATATGCAAAAGAAAGAATCAGTGTTTTTTTGCACAAAAAGTTTCCTGACTGTCGTAACTAATAGTTTTCTTGCATAACAGCTCCCTTATTCAGTTCATATGATGCACATTTAATTTCATTCCTGAATTTGCATGATCTTTATCCTTTGTTAGTAGTTCCATCGAACAGATCTTCAAATTAATTCCTTCACCAGTGACTGTTAACGTTTTTTTTCATATACCCACTAAAACTTGGACTTCCTATAATGTGACCTTTTTATGCAGAGCTACTGGTTTCAATTTTTTATTAGTAACAATTCAAAAGTGTTTCTGTACTAGTGCATAGTGATCATGTATCATCATTATAGCTAGCCTTCTGTAATCATGATAAGAGTTTCTGTGCTTCATTCCAAATAGCAATTCAATTATCAGTTTGAAGTAATTTGGGTAATGTACTTCTTATCCCCTAAAAAAAAGCAAAAAAAAAAAAAAAAATTTGATGTACTTAGTAAAAGTTGCCAATATAAGAAATTATATTTATTGGTAATTTCTTACATCTCCTGAATGAAGAATTCGCTCACACCCGAAACGCTTGGTCCATTTTTTGTGATCTGCTACATCATCCCTGTTTGTATGAGAAGGTATTAAACACTGCCTTCTCCGGAAAGTGAAAATTTATAATTATAATAAAAAGTTCATGGGATTATATAATGGTACTTATGTGTCAAAAACATGTAGCGCACTCCTCCAAGCATCTCAATCCTTTTTACCAATATCTCGGTGTATCTTGGGCTGCAAAACAGCACCTATGATTAGCTTATTGGCTCTAGCATTAAGATACTAACTGAAGATCTCTTATTAGTTATTCACTTGAATCTTTTCACAGAATCCTCACTTAAAAAAAAAGAAAAAAAAAAGGAAAATACATGTTAGAATTATTCAATCATACTCAGTACATTTAGAACCTTAAAAAATGTCCGTGGTAGACAAGCATAATATGGAGTAATATTTAATATCATCACCAACAACAACCAAAGAAAATAAATTTATCAAACATGAAAAAGAGTTTGTGTCAGGAGGCTGCAGGATTTTACCTACAGTGCATCATCTAAAAAAAAAAAATACTAATCTCTAAATAAATAATAAATCTTAACATGTTCAAGAAGATCATAAAGCATTATATTTTACGTTTGTCATTTTCCTCTATTTATATGACTGGTTCACAACTACACATGAAACTACCACATTTTCTGATTATATACTTACAGAATTATTTATAAATAAGCCGAGGGGGGAATTTTGACCTGGGTGGTCCAAAACAAAGGGAACATTTATTATCAAGACTGTTAAATCATTATATTGGCCTATCTTTAATTGTCGGAAAATGCTTACCCTATTTGTAACAGTTAAAACAACATCTCTGTGAAAATACTGGCATTTTCATTCTTCTTCTAATTTCTATTAAGTAATTTGGATATCTGTATTTGATTTCATTCACAGGTTCGGCATTCCAAAAGCAATTCTATCTGGATACAGGATGCATCTAGGCAATTTTAGTTCTATTGAAGTAGCCAAAGTACCTGTCAACGAGTATGTTGCCATCTGGATGAACAATGAGATAAGCGGTGGCTCCATAAGATCTCTCAGAATGATAACCGCAATGGTAGACTCCCTGAAATATATGACGTACTAAGTGGTAAACAATGTATTTACTGGTTACCGGTAGACGAGTTAAACGTCTGCCAAAAGCTAAAATTTTAATATAAGAAGAGAAATCAAATTTTGCTCATTTTCATCTGCTAGTTTGCAGGTCACTACAGAATTTCCTTCAGGATAAAAAAAAAAACATTCTACTTCAACTAACCAATTTTCCATATCAGTTTTCTATCACTTCCGAAATAGCATGCAGAAAAGTCTTTGCATTGCATCACAACAAGGCAGGAAAAAAAAAAAAGAAGAAGAAGAAGAAAAGAAAACAATAACTAGAATCTGTATGGAACAGTAACTGAATGCTAATATTTTGGAGCGTACTAATTTTTCTTTTTGAGATAAATTGGAGAATACTAGTATATTTAAGTGATTACTTTTTCATTTAGTTTTCCATCAACAAGGTAAAGAAGATTAAAGTTCTCAGAGCTTGAAATAGCATACCGGCAGATTCCATTTATCAATGGGAAGAGGGAATGTCTCATGCACTTCCTTAATTTCCTTGGGAGGCTTTTCTGTGTGTATCGAGCTTGTTGGACATGAAAGTAGTGCCTGCAATATAGTTTCGCCATGAACTGCCACTTGTATAGTACATTAAACATCTACTACAGGAACACTTTGCACAATGTCAATCTACACTATACATTTGAAATTCCAAGCAACTGTAATAGTTAGGTACTGGTCATTTGCCAAAGGGGCATAGCTCAAATATAAATACTAACAAAACTGTAGAAAGCCACATCTATGGAATAAAGCAGTACTTCTGGAGGACTCTTCTCATGTTCTGATTATTCTTTTTTTTTTTTTTTGGGGGAAATATGTTCGGAACATAGTTTTAGAGTCACAGCAGTAGTCAAATTCTACAACGAATAGAGGAGGATTTATAAAAGTTTATGAAGCATGGACACTTCAATGTGAGTGTCGTGTCCGTGTTAGATCCGTATTGGATGCCGACACTTGCACAACACTTGTCAAACACACCGTAGTCGTGTCAAATTTTAAAAATCCAAAAACTTGCATATCAGAGCCGTGTTCGTTTTTAAAAAGTTAAATGGATTGCATGTCAGGGTCAAGACCACTTTCAAAAAGTTATAAAGATAATATATCGATCACTATGGAGTCGTATATTGCTTAAAAAGGCAAAAAAATTCTTCTAACATAAAATGGATACTAAACTAATAGGTGTTCGTCGCAAAATTTCCTTCGCTTCCCCCCATTGAATTAACTTAAATTATAATAGAAGTGAACAAGATATAAAAAGAACAAACGAGAGGATTTTATACTTCAATCTCTCTCTTTTACAATAGTTGTGGGATCTGTGGCGATGGGATCTATAGTAGTTCCTTTGGACGATCGGTACGTTGAAATCTTCTCTTTTAAAGATATCGGCCGACTATAAACGATCTTCTCTGGTTTTGATTTGTTCAAGGCTCTCTCGCGTAACTTGAACTTTTCAAGAACTCCAGAAAGAAGATGGTGATTTTCTCTGATCTTCACGAACTCAAGGCTCTGTGCGTAACTTGAATTCTCCAAGATTTCAGAGGATGATCGGCAAAGGCTTCAAGGCTCTCTCGCGTACTTGAATTGCCAGAGGATCGATAGGAGGCTTCCAATGCCAAAAAGAAGACCCCTAGGGTTTCACCAAGAAGGTATTTATAGCCCCAGGTTAATGCAAGAGTTTCTATCTAAATAGAACTCGCATTCATCAATGATTCCAATCAAATATCTTAGTTTTGATGGAATTCTGATTAGACTTGATTCGGGTATTTGGATAAGCCCAAAATCATAATCTCAATCAATTTGAGATTCTGGTTATCTGCTTACGCGGAGCTTTAATCGCATCAAAACACGACGCTAAATAACCAAAACGCGGAGCTAACGCGGAGCTATTGATCATCTCCGTGTTTTATTCAAACGCGAGGCTAATATAAGCCAGACTGCGGAATCAACGCGGAGCTATTAAACATCTCCGCGTTTTATTCAAACGCAGGGTTAATATAACCAAACGCGGGGCTATTGAATTAGCTCCGCGTTCTGTTGTGGAAAATCCTTTTAACTTAGAAATTTTCACTGCCAACAGAACCCCCTCCAAAGTTTTCAAAATGGCTTAGACTTCAGCAGATTTTGAAATACTTTGGATATCTAAACTGAAACGCGGAGTTAGAATACCAAGTCTATCTCGCGTTATGCTCACTTACGCGGAGCTAATCAGCTTCACTTCGTCTTCAGTGAAATGAGTAATTACGTCATTAATTACCCTGAGTTTCCACGCCGAATACCAAGCGACGGAAATTCTGTTTAAATAGAGCTCCCGGCTCATCTTCTTCTTCACCTTATCCGAAGAAATTCTGAGAACTCGAGTGACTCACGAATGATCTTCAACTGATCTTCGTTCAATTCTCCACAGGATGTCTCTCCTGAGGAGTTTGGCTTTTCGCAAGTTGGCCGGCGTTAATGGCAGCAGCCGTGAAGGTAGACGCGACGGCGAACCAGTCTATGCAGCGTCTTCCGAAGGTAAAAACCTCATCTTCTGGTTTTCTAAGAACCATTCTGAGATGTCTTGACTTGATTTTAATCTGGACGATTGCTTTGTCTTGTCGGCGAGATCGCCGTTTTATTGTGTCGTCCCTGCGCTTGAAACGCGGGGTTTTACTAGTAGTCCCAATGAATCCGCGAGGCTATCTTTGATTAGCAGTCGCGATGAATTGCGAGGCTATCTTTGATTAGCAGTCGCCATGAATTGCGAGGCTATCTTTGATTAGCAATCGCGATGAATTGTTAGGCTATCTTTGATTAGCAGTCGCTATGAATTGCGAGGCTATCTTTGATTAGCAGTCGCTATGAATTTGAAAGAGAAGGAAAGAGCAGAAAGAAATCTTGTCCCCCTTTACGCGAAGTTATCGCATCATCCTCTGCGTTTAAAGCGCGAGGCTATTTCTTCAACTGTGCGCGGAGTTAGCTTAGCTCCGCGTTTTCATTCTTTTGGAAACTCTGTTCCTTTTGCAGTAAGTCCAGTCCTTCCTGAAGAGGAATGTATGTGGGTCCATCGATCTTCATCAGAAAAAGTAACTCTAAGGAAGTTAGAAGCATATGCTTTACAACATAGTTGCAAGTTTCAAGCTCTGGCTCCGAGAGATAAACTCCAGAAGGGGCTGTAAATAAGGAGCTGCAGCACTTGCAGTGCAAAATTGCAGCATTTGGAGTTCAGAATTGCGCTTCAGTGCAGCACTCTCCTTTCCTCTCGTGCTTCATTTCGGATAACAGATCCTAATTGACATTTGCAGAGGAGATCTTTTGCATGTGAACCAGGGAACTGAGCTTCAATACCCCGTAGAGAAATCTTACTGTTTGGTTATTGATGAGTTGATCATGTAAAATCTTTTGGGAGAGCTATAACTCCCTCTTTGTAATATCTTCTTTTATGAATAAAGATAAATTATTTTCCTCTCTATCTGTTGGCTTCAATAAACTTGCTTGCACAACAAACAACCTGTCGTCAAAACGATTTATCTCGGTACCGTTTATGCTCAATTTCTTGAACCGAAATAACAATTAAAGTTTAATATGGGATTTTTAGCAAACCCCCAGCTATTAACGGATTTGATTAGCCTTTACCAACTACCGTTTGAGTTGGGCTAGCCATATTATTTCCCTCAACATGGTGAGTTGTCGAGGAGTACGTTTGGGCTTAAATGCCAAACTTTTCCTCTTCCCTTTACTTTATCGGTATTGGGCGATTCATACTTTTACCCCAGCATGATGGGTTGGCGAGAAACTCGTTCTCTTCCCATTGCTTAGTTAGCGTTGGGCAGTTCATACTTTTACCCCAGCATGATGGGTTGGCGAGAAACCGTTCTCTTCCCATTGCCTAGTTGGCGTTGGGCAGTTCATACTTTTACCCCAGCATGATGGGTTGGCGAGAAACTCGTTCTCTTCCCATTGCCTAGTTGGCGTTGGACAGTTCATACTTTTACCCCAGCATGATGGGTTGGCGAGAAACTCGTTCTCTTCCCATTGCCTAGTTGGCGTTGGGCAGTTCATACTTTTACCCCAGCATGATGGGTTGGCGAGAAACTCGTTCTCTTCCCATTGCCTAGTTGGCGTTGGGCAGTTCATACTTTTACCCCAGCATGATGGGTTGGCGAGAAACTCGTTCTCTTCCCATTGCCTAGTCGGCATTGGGCAATTCATACTTTTAGGTCAGAGGCGCTTAATTACACATGCCTAAAAGAAGATTGGGGGCTGTTCAAACTTGAGAACTAAGCACACCAGGTTTTGGGTCAGAGGCGCCAAATTGCGCATGCCCAAGAAAAAGACTGATGGTGGTTCAAACTTGAGAACCAAACAGGAGGTGGTTCAAGGCTCTCTCGCGTAACTTGAACTGGGCACTCCAAATACACCAGGTTTTAGGTCAGAGGCGCACAATGCGCATGCCTAAGAAAAAGACTGGAGGTGGTTCAAACTTGAGAACCAAACTCACCAGGTTTGGGTCAGAGGCGCCAAACTGCACATGCCCAAAAAGAGAAGACTCGTATCTTCTAGGATACTAAGAATAGTATTTCTTCAGAAATTTGCCATTGATCGGTATCATCATCCTGTCGCCATCTTGATTCATTAAGCGATAGGCTCCACTGGAGTATACTGTCTCCACAACAAACGGTCCTTCCCACTTGGATTCAAACTTACCCTTAGTCTTGTAGGTTAGCACCATTGGCCTTTTGACAGCCAGAACCAAGTCTCCTTACTTAAAGGTCCTTGGTTTGACGTTCTTATTGAACGTTTGAGATATTCGGGTTTGATACAACTCAATTTGTTGTTGAGCCCTGAGACGTTTTTCATCTAACGCCTCTAGTTCTTGCAATCTTTGCTGATGGCGTTCTTCTGTCGTCATCTTTGTGGTTAAAACCACTCTTAATGATGGTATCTGGATTTCAAGAGGCAAGACAGCCTCACTTCCGTAAACCAAAGAGAACGGGGTAGTTTTAGTCGGGGTGCGAACGATGGTGCGATAAGCCCACAGGCATTCTCCTAGCTTTTCATCCCAATCTCGTTTATTAGAAGAGACGAACTTCCGAAGGAGTTTAATAATCGTCTTGTTGAAAGCTTCAGCTAACCCATTAGCCGCGGGGTTATATGGCGTTGAAGCAATATCTTTGATTCTGAACTTATTGCAGAATCTGGAGAATCCCTGACTGATGAATTGCGGACCATTATCATGAATGATCCGCCGAGGGACGCCAAATCGGTAAATGACATGATGCTTGATAAACTTGATTACATCTGTCGTCTTCACCTCTTTCATGGGCACGGCTTCGGCCCATTTTGAAAAATAATCGGTTATTATAAGAATAAACCGATGTCTTTTGGATGACGGGGGAGTTATTGGCCCTACAATGTCCATTCCCCAGGCTTCAAATGGCCAGCTTGCGACGGTATTGTGCAAGTATTCTTGGGGTTGATGAATAAAATTGGCATGTATTTGGCATGCATGACATCGTTTAGCATATGCCATTGCTTCCGTAACCATGCTCGGCCAGTAGTACCCTAGCCTTCTTATACGGTCTCCAAGTTTAGGATCGGGCTGATGAGCTCCACATATTCCATCATGTGTTTCTTTCAGCACTTGTTCTGCTTCTGCTTTCGATATGCAGCGTAGCAATAGACCACCTCTTGACTTCCTATACAAAGTCTGAAGTTTATGGTCATAATAAAATCTTTGGGCCTTCCTCTTTATTGAGGTGGCTTCCTTAGGATCTTCTGGTAATATCCCATGCAAAGCATAATCCAAAAACGGAAATCGCCAATCACGGGGCTCTAAGTTTAAGCCAATCTGGCATACCTCTTTGGTTTGAGATACCACATCTGGGTGGAGGAGTTCTCTACCACCAATGGTGATGCTTTTAGCTTCACCTGGCGGGATTGCCAGCGTTGCGGCTAATGCGGCAAGAGCATCTGCATAAATGTTCTCGTTTCGAGATACATGATATATGTAGAATTGTTCAAAATATCCTGCTAGCTCAATAGCTAGCTGATGATAGGGGATGAGGGCTTCATGTCTGACTTCATACTCGCCTGTCATCTGATTGACAATGAGCTTAGAATCTCCATATACCTCTAGATGGTTCACCCCCAGTTGCAGAGCTATTTTTAAGCCGATAATGAGCGCGTTGTACTCCGCTACATTATTAGTGCATGGTTCTGTTAATGAGTAACCGTTAGGCAATATATGTTTATGTGGGGATATTAGCACAACCCCCACTCCAGCAGCAGATCGTCTCGGGGCACCATCAAAGAACATTTGCCAAGGTTGTTCTCCGGTAAGTGTGTTGACTTCTGATGTCTGCTTTAATTTGGACCAAATTGGATGGTCTGCAAGAAAATCAGCGATTGCCTGTCCCTTCATGGCCTTTTGAGGGACAAAATGTATGTCATAGGGCGATAGTAAGAGCGCCCATTTTGCCAATCGGCCATTCAAGGATCC
This sequence comes from Dracaena cambodiana, assembly GCA_036321105.1. Taxonomy (NCBI): domain Eukaryota; kingdom Viridiplantae; phylum Streptophyta; class Magnoliopsida; order Asparagales; family Asparagaceae; genus Dracaena; species Dracaena cambodiana. The sequence goes on from JAYEPQ010000007.1 coordinate 45,345,578, forward strand.
TGGCTTTGTCATCAGAATCTTCAGGGGATTAACCCGTGATATGACATGAATTGTTTGCCCCGAAAGGTAGTGCCGCATTTTCTAAACAGCAAACACTAGGGCTAAACATTCCTTTTCAATCGGGGTATATCGCTGTTCGGCCCCAATCATTGTTCTACTTAAATAGTAGAGGGCATGTTCATGACCGTGCTCATTATATTGAGCAAGCAGTGCTCCTAAAGCATTATCCATGGCCCTTACATATATAAGGAAGGGCTGCCCAGGAGCTGGTGCCATTAGTACAGGAGGCTTAGTAAGGTACTCCTTGAGGTCATCAAATGCCTGCTGACATACCTCATCCCATATGAAAGACACTCCCTTCTTCATAAGTTTGGAGAATGGTTGGCATCGTCCAAATAAGTTGGATATGAAGCGCCGAATATAAGCGAGCTTTCCTTGTAATCCCCTTAGTTCCTTAAGATTGCGGGGAGGCGGCATTTCGCTAATCGCTTTTACCTTTTCAAGGTCGAGGAAAATTCCTTTTGAAGTTATTATGAACCCTAGAAACTTCCCGCTGGATACCCCCATGAATGACTTAGTGGGATTCATCTTCAAATGATGTTTCCTCATAAGATCGAAGACCACTCTTAAATCGTGAAGATGATCTTCTTTGTCTTTTCTTTTAACTGCTAAGTCATCCACATAGCACTCTACTGTTCTGCGCAGGTGCTTTTTGAATATGGCGCTCATTGCGCGTTGGTAAGTGGCACCTGCATTCTTTAATCCGAATAGCATCACCGTATAACAGTATACCCCCTGTGGCGTTCTGAAAGCTGTATGCTTTTCCTCATCCGGGTGCATCTTGATTTGGTTATAACCTGAGAAGCCATCCATAAAGGACATCCTCTCATAACCGCAAGTATTATCGATCATCACGTCGGTGATGGGGAGTGGAAATTCATCCTTGAGACATGCAGCGTTCAGATCTCGAAAGTCAATGCATATCCGGATTTTGCCATTCTTTTTGCGAACTGGCACTATGTTTGCCACCCAGTCTGGGTGTTGTTCTTCACGGATGAAACCAGATTGTATAAGCTTGTTGACCTCGGCAACTATTGCCTCCATCAATTCCGGTCGAAAACGCCTCTGTTGCTGTTTAACAGGTTTGACATCTTCTTTTATATTTAACCGGTGTGTGGCAATTTGAGGGTCAAGCCCAGGCATATCTTCATAACTCCATGCGAACACATCTATATACTCTTTGATAAGAGATATAAGTTCCTCTTTTTCTAAAAGAGTTAGTGTGTCGCTTATAAAAATGGGTTTCGGATTTTCTTCCATTCCCATGTTAACTTGTATTAATTTGTCTTCTGTGGGCGGATCACGCTGTTCAAAGCGGACATCCCAGAGAGTGTCCATATGCCTGGCCCAAGCATCATCTTGGACGTCAATTGGTTCCTCGTCGCTTTCTGGCGCGGCTGAAACCATATTGATCGTCAAAGATTGAAACCAAGCACCGGTGCTTATATCTGAATCATACTCTGGTGAAGATATTTCTTCTTTATCCGAAGAACTCTCTTCATCCTTGGATGGCGATGAGGGTGGAGTAGACACATAGCCCAACCCCCTGCGGGTCTTCTGATAATAATCAGGGCTCTTTCCTTTCGGTCTAAACGAGGGTATGAGATTCCGCCGCCCTTTTCCAAAGTTTAATCCCGGCTTCTGGGTAAAATTATATCTCATTTTCTCCATCATCTGTCGGGACCTTTGCTCATATAAGTGAAATTGAGGTGATATTTGTTCATCACTTTCACTACTTTGTCTCTGTCGAGGCGACGTGGCCACTTTGCCGAACATGATCGACCTTTGGGACTTCTGTCGGGGAGGCACTTCAAAGAAGTGCCCTTGATCCTCGGTAATTTTTAATTGAGAGAGGAGGGAAGACCTGAGGGGCAAATGGTATGCCGCCAGAACTTCAAGTTCAGTCAGACCATCCGCTTCGGTGGAGGTACAAGAGGGCTCAGACTCAGTAGCTACAGCATGCTCGTAGACTAACTTTACATTTTCATTAATAACCCATTCACTTTCTATTACATCCACTATATTATCAAGACCTAAGCTAAGATCTAGGTGAGGGTTGATTTCGTAATCACCTCCATCATCTTCTCCAAGGAGCTCGTACTCAGTGTCGGCTTCATTGCCACTGTCGTCGGGCTTTGGAGACTTGCTAAGACTGTTATTGGAGGCTTCATGTGCTGGCTTGTAGAGTGCAGCATCTGTGAAGTAATTTTCCAACCCTTTGAATGGCTGCTTGTCAGCAACTAGTGTCCGGACCTCTCCTTCCTCATCGCAATATTTCATGCACTGGTGAAGAGTCGACGGAACTATCATATGAGAGTGGATCCAAGGTCGCCCCAATAAAATATTGTATGAGGTATCAGTATCAATTACGTAGCATGTAACCTCCGTTTTCAAGTCTCCAATTTGACACCGCAATCGGATCTTACCAAGAGGATGGCTATTATTAGCGTTGAATCCATAGATGGTAGTGTGTGTAGGTGTCAAGCGATGAAGGAAAATCCCCAACAGCTGCATCAATCTACTGGGCACGACGCTGAGTGCAGAACCTGGATCAATCTGAATTCGGTCCACTTTTGTGGACCCGACATATCCAGTGAAATATAAAGCCCTATTATGCTTTATATTCCTCACCTGCATGTATTCTGGAGAGAAGATGATTTGTGAGACTTGCCTCCTCACTTGATGGCAGTGGGGGCAAGAGTCCCGCTCTTCGATGGCCGGCTCGACAATCTGAGCTAGGAACGACTCAGAGTCTGCCAAGGCCTCTCTTAGAGCTTCACGTGTTGATTTTGATAATCTCAACAATTCGTAAAGCGTCACTCGTGCTGGGATATTAGCCAATTGCGCGATTATGTCAAATTCGAAGGGAGTTTCTTTGGCTCCTTCATTTCTGGTAGAATTCTTCTGGAAACGAAGTCTTTTCTGCTTCGCAGGCTTTGCAAGTTCTGCATAGATATCATTTGGATCCACCCTAGTGTAGTCCTTAAGATATGTCTTTCCAGATCGAGTACTGGAAGGGCCTGCCCCATCTTGATGGGTGGCCATAGTTCCGGGTTCTTCTCCAGAACTTGTGAAGGCGCCTGAAGCTATATATTCTTCCTTTATATCTGCATAGATGGCATTGACAACCCGTTTCTTCTCTGGACCTCTTGAAGTAGTCCATTGTTCATCTTCCAACAAATCAGGGTGAACCCACATAATTTCCCCTCTTTGGGTTGTTATGGGGACAAGTCCTTCTTGGGCTTTGTTGTAAGGATCAAGATTCTTTGTAACTGCCTCACCCTTTGGGATTGGGGTCACTCCTGCGGGGAACTCGTGGGTTCCAACCACTATGGTTGCCATATTGGCAGTGACCTTCTTCTGCTCTTCCTTAAGCGTCAGAACCCCAGTTTCTATTAGTACTTGGATCCTGTTCTTAAGGGGAAAACAATCCCGGGTAGGGTGTCCAACATTCCGGTGATAGAGACAGTAGTTGGGATCTTTTATCTTACCAACGTTTTCTGGCTTCTTATTCTCCGGAAGTTTTAGCATTCCCTTCTTTTGAAGCAGGTGAAAGAGGACTGGTGTCTGTTCAGCTTTGAAAGTGTAATTCCTTTCTTGCTGCGGTCTAATTTGCCTTGATCCTCGTTGACCTTGAGATTTTGGCTCTGGCGGAGGACTGGTTTTCTGAGGAGCAGTTTCTGATGACATTACTGCTTTCCCTTTATTCTTGTTGCTGTTGTTTTGGGTATATGATTTACTACCCCCAGCACTTCTTGGCCCGCGGGACTCTCCAACTCGGCGAATCAAGTCTTCAGCTTACTCTCCTTGTTTGAGCAGGTCCCTCCACGTCTTAGACTCTACGGCCCCCATTTTGAGGAGCACATTGGTCTTAAGGTTGTATCGACATGTCTCGACTAGAGTTTCCTGGATCATTCCGTGTTTACAATGTACGGACTTCTCCCGGAACCTTTCTATGAAATCTTTAACCGCTTCTTGTTCTCCTTACCTAGTTGCAAGGAGGGAATGAACCGTAATCTCGGTGTCATCCTCGAAGAAACGTGAGAGAAATAATTTCTTAACATCTAACCAGGTATTAATAGTACCTGGGGGCAACTGCATGAACCAAGTAAAGGCAGGCCCTCGCAAGGTACTTGCAAATACTTTGGTCATGATGGGATCATTACCCATCAAGTGTCCTGCTTGGGACAAAAAATAATATATATGCTGACTGGGCGATCCCTTCCCGTCGTATGGCTCTAACTTGAGCGGCTTATACTTTGGTGGGTAAGGCATCATATCCCATTCAGGAGGATACGGTCTAGAGACCCCAGCTTCTTTCAACTCCTTTTTACGCATTAAAACTTCGAGTTGACTCTGCAGCTTTTCTATCTTTTCGCCATGCGGATCATGGAAAGAAAATCTATCATCTTCCTCATGCATCGAGTGGGCTTTCTCTTCCTGTTCTTCTTCATTCAGAGTTTCTTTGCCCTTTTTGGCATTATCTTCAACAAACCTCGATAGCATGACTTTGAGTCCTTCAATCATCTTTTGCTGCTCTCGAATCATCTTTTCTTGAGCTTCAAATCTCTGATTGATATCGTCAGACTTATCTGCCATATGCGATACTGACTTCTGTAGCCGAGACGATATAGAGGATGGAGGCAAGGCTATAGCGGAATTATCGCTGTCCTCGTCGTAAGAACCCCCTGCAAGCTTCTTATAATTTCGGGGCGGGACGGCTCCTGATCTTAGTCGAGTAATACGATGAGGTTCATCATCGCTCGATTCTGAATCATCATCCGTCTCTGCAATTTTCTTCCCTTTTCCTACCATGTTGGAAGTTACAGCTCTCCCTTGTTTCAGGGGAGTGGTTCTTGTCTTCTTAGCAGGATTCCGGTTTGACTCATTTAATCGGTCGAACACAGATATCCTGTTCTTGCTGCAGCCACAGTTATTCATCACGGCTGATACTGTTGTCATAAGTTGCTGGCAATGACAACTATATTCAACTTGAAGTTGGTCTATGCCTCTCTTCTTAGAAAGATGCTCCCTGAGGTCAGTGCCTCTAGCCATGAAATCAAGAGGTCCATTCAACTCTTGAGAGTATTTAGGAATCGACTGAAGCTTCTTTGATTGATCAACCCTGACTCTGGGGTCGAACCGATCCTCGCGTGGCTTAGGAATAGCCTCGCGTTTCATATTGCGGGCCTGAAGAATAGCTCCGCGCTTATCCATACTAGCCTCGCGTTTCTCGCTGGCTTGGTGTGTCCTTGGAAGTTTAGCTTCTGGAATAATAGTCCCGCGTGAAGGGAGGTTCTTGCACGCTGGCTTATCTTCGCGATTGACGCAGATCATAGCTTCGCACTTAGCGCGGTTTTTACGACTGACAACTATCTGCCAATCATCTTCCCATTCCTTGTGAGTGTCAGAAGTCTTGCGTTTATTGCAAGTATCACTGGCTTCGCGTCTCTCGCTAGGCACAGTAATAGCCCCGCGTGGAGAATTACACGCTGGCTTTGAATAATTTTTATACTCGCGTAACTCGCGAGTGTTGGGTATTCTGCGACTAGCGCAACCCTTACTGGCTTCGCGTCTCTCGCTAGGCACAGTAATAGCCTCGCGTGGAGAATCACACGCTGGCTTTGAATAATTTTTATACTCGCGTAACTCGCGAGTGTTGGGTATTCTACGACTAGCGCAACCCTTACTGGCTTCGCGTCTCTCGCTAGGCACAGTAATAGCCTCGCGTGGAGAATCACACGCTGGCTTTGAATAATTTTTATACTCGCGTAACTCGCGAGTGTTGGGTATTCTGCGACTAGCGCAACCCTTACTGGCTTCGCGTCTCTCGCTAGGCACAGTAATAGCCTCGCGTGGAAATTCACACGCTGGCTTTGAATAATTTTTATACTCGCGTAACTCGCGAGTGTCAGGAATCTTGCGTAACTCGCCAGTATTACCAGCCTCGCGTGGAAAATCACACGCTGGCTTTTCTTTGCTTTTAAGGCAAGTTGTATCTTCGCGTTTAAAGCGGTAGAGATTGGTCTCGCGGGTAGCGCGAGCCAATTTGCGAGGGACCATAGCCTCGCGTCCTCTAGAGTCAGCTCCGCGCCCAAGACGGGCTTTGAGGGCTCTACGCCTCGCTCTCCGGTTCCTGTTCCGGAGTTGGGTCCTAGTCAGTCCAGTTCCCATGTCTCCTTCGGCAATCGGAAGCTCTTCCTCGGTTAGGATTTCTTGTGTGGACTCCGGCGTTATAACCGTAGTCTCCAAGGATCCCCGTCTCTCGGTGGATACCTTTCTACCCGTCACTCGGGCATTGGAGTACATACGGCGATAGTGCCGTGTCTCATCCAAGTCACCTGATCCGGAGGAGAGGAACTCCTCGTACTTCTGCTGGTCGATTTCAACGACCAGCGTGTCTACTTCGGATCCGATCAAGTCAACGTCCGATTGCGCCACAATCTCTTCATCAGTGAAAGAGATGGCTCCCACTGTAGTCGCCAGTTTGTTCGTCGCAAAATTTCCTTCGCTTCCCCCCATTGAATTAACTTAAATTACAATAGAAGTGAACAAGATATAAAAAGAACAAACGAGAGGATTTTATACTTCAATCTCTCTCTTTTACAATAGTTGTGGGATCTGTGGCGATGGGATCTATAGTAGTTCCTTTGGACGATCGGTACGTTGAAATCTTCTCTTTTAAAGATATCGGTCGACTATAGACGATCTTCTCTGGTTTTGATTTGTTCAAGGGTCTCTCGCGTAACTTGAACTTTTCAAGAACTCCAGAAAGAAGATGGTGATTTTCTCTGATCTTCACGAACTCAAGGCTCTGTGCGTAACTTGAATTCTCCAAGATTTCAGAGGATGATCGGCAAAGGCTTCAAGGCTCTCTCGCGTACTTGAATTGCCAGAGGATCGATAGGAGGCTTCCGATGCCAAAAAGAAGACCCCTAGGGTTTCACCAAGAAGGTATTTATAGCCCCAGGTTAATGCAAGAGTTTCTATCTAAATAGAACTCGCATTCATCAAGGATTCCAATCAAATATCTTAGTTTTGATGGAATTCTGATTAGACTTGATTCGGGTATTTGGATAAGCCCAAAATCATAATCTCAATCAATTTGAGATTCTGGTTATCTGCTTACGCGGAGCGTTAATCGCATCAAAACGCGACGCTAAATAACCAAAACGCGGAGCTAACGCGGAGCTATTGATCATCTCCGCGTTTTATTCAAACGCGAGGCTAATATAAGCCAGGCTGCGGAATCAACGCGGAGCTATTAAACATCTCCGCGTTTTATTCAAACGCAGGGTTAATATAACCAAACGCGGGGCTATTGAATTAGCTCCGCGTTCTGTTGTGGAAAATCCTTTTAACTTAGAAATTTTCACTGCCAACAATAGGTCCCAGGTGCCTTAAAAAGAGAGATTTTAAATATTTTCTTCAAGGTATTGGTCCATTGATTGAATTTTGATTCTTTTCTTTATTATAGTAATTTGATTAGATCTGTTTAAATCATTAAATATTTTTCTTTTCTTTTTACTTCAAAGAAAAGAAAATAACTGCCATTGCTATGTTTAAAATTTTTCATCTTTTCATTACATGTCCTAAGTCAGGATAAAGGAGGAAGGTTATGGCACGTCTATGATAGTCAATCGAAAATATTATCACATATTATAATATGAGTTAAAAACTAAATTTCGTTAGGACGTACCATACTTGGCGATGCACTACATTGGAGCCCAGATATAGTGAAAAATATGTGAGGGTTACTATATCGTCGCCTAAATGTAGTGTCAAATATGAGAAGATTCCCGCATCTTAATGAGCGGGTGAGGGAAAATAAGTGTTGCTCATGAACACAGGATTAGGTTAGTCTAGTGAAATATAGGTTTCCATATGGGTAGATTAGCAGAGATGGTTGATTAGTTGATACTAATAATTAAAAGGAGAGTTAATATTTTGTATATGTAGGAGACTAAGTGAATAAGTGAGAAAGTTAAAATCATAGAATGTTGGGTTATAAACTTTGGTATACAAGTAGAGATAGAAATCGTAATATGTAGATGTGATCATAGATAAACAGTTACTTGGGTTATAATGGAGGTTAGAAGGAAAATTGATAGGATTTTATTAGCTAAATTTATTTTTGATAAAGAGATTCTTAATATTATTAGTTCCTATGTAATACAACTAGAACTTGATAAATCTAATAAACGTCAATTTTGAGAGGATCAAGACGAGATGATACAAAGAATACCTGTTAGAGAAAAATGCTTTATTGGTGGTGACTTTAATGAGCATGTATGAACTAGTCATAATAAGTTTCATAGTATACATGAAGGGTTTGGTTTTGGATAAAGAAATGATGCAAGCAACTCAATTCTAAATTTTGTTTTACCTTATGATTTGATTTAAGCAAATACTTGACTTAAAATGAGAGTTTCTCACCATTGTTTCAAATACCCCAATACGGCCATCCCTCGATATATCGTTTTTCGGGGTCAGCTAAGACAACATACTAAAAAAAGTGGTCATCCTATTTTGTGCATACATCGATCGATATTTCCAATATTACCCGATACATAGTCCCGATATATCACCCCGATATATCGGCTAATATGGTACATTTTTTCATTGAGTCTTTTGGAAAATAGATTTAGTATGCCCATATATAAGGAAAATTCAAATTCTTTCATATTTGCTTAAATCAACTATATTTTAAATTGTTTCCACAGAAACTTGAGAGCCAGACATACAAACAGTTACAAATGTTAGAGATCTGCATTGAGGAGCTTATTTAAATACTACTTAAAACTTAAAATCATCTCCAAAATATTCATCTTCTTTCAATTCTTCTCTTTTTATATCTTTATTTACTCAACTACTATTATTAATGTTTCTACTACTGTTATTCTCGTTCTTACTAATTGCTACCAATCTTCTTCAACTATTATTCTTATCGTGTCTGAGTCTCAATTATTTCTATAAGCTATCTTTTCAAACTATTCTATAGTTTATTCTATTTTTTTATACTTGTATACATAAATATGTTCTTGAAATCTTTATATATATATACACACACACACACACATGAGAATAATGCAAATGAGCTGATAGCTCACGCAAGTTACCTGAACTATAGTTCACTTCCACTATCTCCAATAATTTTTTTAAAATTTTTCTTTTGGGATTATATCTCGACCCTTCAGCGTTGACTCATACCATATTTCTTCGGTTTTAGTTTTGGTTTGATTTTCCATCAAGTTGACACAAAATTAACTATTTTCAATGAATAAAACATTTTATATCTCCTTGATGAAAGGGTAAATGAACTCCAAATAAATTTAATGTTAAAGAAGTTAAGGAGGCAGAGATCCTAATTTTAGATAAAATTTGAAGAAAAATCATTGGATTATTATATTTTTACCGTTAACACACATAAGTTTTCTTGAGCTAGCAGCTCACCTAGTAATCCCAATATATATATATATATATATATATATATATATATATATATATATATATATATATATATATATATATGTCAGACTAGTTAGATAGATTAAATTAAACTACCTTTAAAATTGATGTGTATATAATATTTGATAAGAACACCCGATATAAGCTCATATCCCTACTATATCATTTGATATCTGCTATCCGATATGAAAAGTAATCAAGGAGTTTTTTTTAGATAGAGTGGTACAGGAAGCAGACTGAAAAGACCATGATAATTCCAATGTAACATGAAATAAAATGGCTAGTTATATTAAGAAGGTAACTAAATATATATTTAGTGAGTCAAAAAGTAGTGCTTTACCATATAAGGACATATCATGGTGGAATAAAAAGGTAAAAAATATTACTAAGATTAAGTATGACCTCTACAAAAATTTGAAAAACAGTGATGGAGTGAGTCTTGAGAGGTATAAACTAGCTATGGAGGCTAAGAAAATTGTTCGGAACGCAAGAGCTAAATTATACAAAGAAATGCATGAGAAATAGGATAATAAAGAAGCTAAAACGAATATTTACAAAATTGCTGGAATAAGAGAGAGAAAGTGTATAGATTTATATATCGTAAATTTTGTAAAAGATGAGAATCAGAGGGTTCTACTCGAGACGAAGAGATTGAAGAAAGACAAAGATTATTTTGACAGATTTTATAATATTAGTTTTATGCAAGATTTGGAAGACCTTACTAGTCAGTGTGAGGATATGAATCATACTTCTATGCTCAGAATTAAAAAAAAAATTGAAGTAAAAGAGGCTTTAAAGAAGATATAATCAAGAGAAGTTATTGGTCCAAATGAGATTCATATTCAGGTATTGAGATACCTAGGAGAGATGGATGAGAGGTGGTTAACAAACCTTTTTAACAAGATTTAACAAACTAAAAATATGCCAAATGAATGAAAGAATAGTAACCTAATACCTCTATATAAGAATAAATGTGATATTTAGAGTTGTTCTAAGTAATATGGAGTAAAACTCACATGTCACACAATGAAACTTTGGGAAAGAATAATTGAATATATATTAAGACAAGCTACTAAAATATTAGAAAACCAATTTGGGTTTATACCGAGGCGATTGACGATAGAAGCTATTTATTTGTTTCGTCAACTTATAAAGCAATCTTGAGAGAATAGAAGAGATTTGCATGTGATCTTTACTAATTTAGAAAAAACATATGATAAGATACCAAAAGAGCTGCTATAGTGGATATTGATAAAGAAAGGAGTCCCCTTCAAATATATTGACATAATTATGATATATACGATCGAATAGTGATAAATGTCAGAACTTGTGACGACCTAACAAGTAATTTTTCGATCATAAATGGATTGTATCAAGGATTTATTTTGAGTCCATTCTTATTTGTCACAGTAATGAATGAGCTTACTATAGCTATTCAAGATTAGATATCTTAGTTATTACTATATTCTAATGATATTGTCTCAGTCGATGAGAAAAGAGCAGGGTAAATATTAAGCTAAAGTTATAGAGTCAATATTAAAATCTAGAGATTTTAAATTAATTAAGTTCAAATATAGTATATAGAGTGTAAATTTAGTAAGCGAAGAATCCGAGACTATTATTAGTGGTTGTGAATGACTGACTTTCTCCATCTTTCGACATTTGTTCTATTATTTAAAAAGATGAAGAGATTGATAGTAATGTCAATTATAAATATTAATGAGCAAGCAATTTTGATACAAATGAACAAGCAGTTTAGGCGCACCGGATCTGACACTAGACAAGTAAGAGATACAAATAAGCAAACAGTTTAGATACTTGGGTTCTGTTATTTAAAAAGATAAAGAGATTGATAGTAATATCAATCATAAAATCTAAGTTGGCTGATTGAAATGATGGAGCGCGACGGAATTTTTAAGCCACCGTAACATTTGTTAAGGCTGATGGAAAATTTTATAGGACTATTCTTAGGCTATCTTTGTTATATAGCATGAAATGTTAGGCTATTCACAGAAGATGAATGTAGTAGAGATGTGCATGCATCGTTGGATGTGCAGTAATACTAAAAGAGTTAAAATGAGAAATGAGGATATTCGTGCTATATTAAGCATAGCACCCATTGAAGAGAAGATGCGAGAAAATCGCCTAAAATGATTTGGTCATATGCGACGTAGACATACAAATGCACCAGTTTGATGAGTGAAGTTTATCAACATAGAACAAGTAAAAGAACAAACTAACAATTGAAAAAAATATGAATGGAGGTCACACGAAAAGATATGAATGCTAGATGTTTAAATGAATATATATATTGCTCATAGAAATGAGTGGAGAAGTATCATCTGATTGATCCGGCATGATTCTCTTTTGATTCATGTAACTATCCCAAATACTTAGGATAAAAAACTTAGTTATTGTTGTTGTTGTTAAAAAAAAAGTGAAATTTTATTATGGTATTCATATTTGGTCCAATAAAATTACTTGTACAAAAATCAATCTGAACGGTGCTCTCAAAAATCAAAAATAACCAAAAAAAAAAAAAAGAAAACTAAATCACCTGAAGGGCCTTGATCCTTTCCTCTCGGCAACCGGGTTGTTTAGTGACAGCAGCTTGCTCATCGACCCGCTTGAAAACTTCCTAAAACAGCAAAATTGTTGACTCTAAGCTCAAATCTCAAATAGCAGATAACAAAAAATCAAGTCAAATCAAAATTTTGCAGAAGAATAATTACAGGAGCCATCCACCGGCAAGTATCACAGTCGATGCATCGATAATCTGAGAATTATCGATAAACTAATTAACAAATTATTCCCAATCATACGACTTCACATAATTTTTTTCCTTTTTTTTTTTTTTTTTTTTTGGTGATGTAGTTAATTAACAAACTCACCAACGAAGAACTCGCCCTCTACGTTTTGGGGTCGCCGCTGTCGAGTCCCCGCAGTGGTAGTGCAGATCGTGACGTATCGGCCGGCGTTTCGGGGAGGGAATGCATTCGGAGGCCGATATTTCGGGAGCAGGGGGCATGCCGTTAATGCCATGGAGTCCCAAGAAAATGAAGATGAGGAAGAAATGTTTTATTTTATCCGAAAAGGGTAAAGTTAAATGACAGATAAGCCCAATTCATCCTGCCACATATTGAAAAGGTTTAATTAGACTCGGGGCGTGTTTGTTTGCATGAAAGTAAAAAGTAAGTAGTAGAAGTAGAGTCATTTCTAATAATTTATGTGTTTGTTTGTATAAGAAGTAATTGATTTTGAGTGGAAGTAGAGTTGGAAATAAAAGCAATAATATTTTATTATTTTGTGTTTAACTATCTTTTTCTTTCTTCCAAAAAAATAAATATTTTATTTTTCTTTCATTTCTTTTTTCTTTCAAAAAGTAAAAAACAAATACTAGAACTATATATGAAATATGATACTTCCACCTTATTTAATCTTCTTTCTTTCAGGTTTAATATATTTAGTGGAGAATAATAGATTTAGTCTCAATATAGAGAGAGAGAATCCAATAAATAAATAGAGACAAAAGAGAAAAAGAATGAGGAACCCAATAAGAAGTAAAAAGAAAGAGGGAAAAATAAAAGAGCAATTAAGTGAAGAAAATCAGGGATAAAACGAAAAAATCGGGCCAAAATATAAACTAGGGGACAAAATTGTAGTAACTTAAAAGATTTGCTAAATCCTAAATATGAAGATTTGAGGGACTAAATTATAATTTATAAAGATTTAAGGTTATGTAAATACCCCTATTAATAATTAGAGTATTTCTCATGTTTCAATTTGTACCACTTGCAATTTCCAAGTCAAATACAGTAATACAATTTGTAACAACTTTTATTACTGTAATTTTAATTTTAACAATATAAGTTGCAACTACTTGCAAGTATCCAAACAACTCCCAAATCATAATCACACACTTCTAAGTGAAAGGAGCAATTTTTATGGCTTTTCATGCACACAGAGTAAATACTCCCCATACTAGGATAACCATAGAACTTTGCCATAAAACACCATAAACTTGGGAATCTCAGGAGATTATCTTGTTAAGTACAAGCTTTTATATTCAAATAGAGATCTAAATGTTCTTCATATCTAAAAGAAGCTAGTCTTAATGAACCAACACTTAGAATCAATTCTTTCCTTCATTGTCTCCCTATAGAGAGCATCTCATTCCTTGCTTTTCCTTTTGGTTACATGACCATTATCCTTGGCATAAATATATATTTCTAGCCAAAAAAGCAACTGAAACCATAGCTTTGCAGAGACTGTTCTCATATCAAAGTTTCCTCTTGAAGATCCTAGACGAGACAAGGCATCTTTCAAGCTTAGAAACCAAGGGAACACTTAGCACTTTACAGCAAAATCGAACCCCGTATCGTCCCTGCATCTTTATGCTATTATTGTGGCATCAGTGCCTCCTTATATCGCCGAACCTGACTGCATTTTGTGAGGGATCGAAGATGTATCGGATGCTTGCAGTCGTGATAATGGCATTCGCTGTTATGGTTGCTTGTGTGGGAGCTGATGATGCCTCTTTAGAGGATGGTATGTTGTGTGTTAGCAAGTGTGGTACGTGCCCGGTGATCTGCACTCAGTCGCCACCTCCACCCTCGCCTTCCCAAACCTACATCATAACTAGCTCACCCCCACCTTCGCCATTGAAAAGTCATCCTCCACCTTCATCGCCGCCGCCGCCGCCGCCGCCCTCTCCAAAGAGTTCCCCTTCGAAGCCAAGTCCACCTGCAGGCGGCCAACCGCACGGGGGTCTCTCCTATCCTTACTACTATTTCTACACTGCAGATGCACCGCGCTTGCTTGTCAGCATGAGCTGCTTGAGTTCGTTTCTGTTGGCAGTTTATTTTGTTAATTTGGCATAAAGAGAACATCTCTTGATTATTTAGATTGCATGTAAAGAATATTGTTAATGTATAGATTGATGTAGTTCTGGTTCTAGAATTTCAGACTGTTTGTACAGAAAACTTTGCTGTTTACTTCAATATCATTACAAAGTGAGAACGTTCTTCCTTGCTTGAAGCCGTCATACTCGTACAAAAGATGTTACAGATTAAACCGTTGAAGCTGTTTGAGTGAAGCTGCACAAACTAGGAACTCTTGAGACAAATAAACTTGCCAGTAACATCAGAGAATATTAATCCGAGTATGTAAACTCAAACAATCGCATTACTTTTGTCTTTTTAACAGAGCTCTCTAAAATCAAATTGCTTTACGTGGGTTTTCTGAAGGAATACATTCATGGATGATACAAATCTGGAAAATTTTCAAATTATGACCACTACGGGCACATCATCTTCTGTCTTGGCCGTATCAGCACTGGACTAGCTCCCCTTCTATAAGCTTCTCCAAAGAATCTGAAGGAAGCCCGATCACGTCGAGTGTCTTCTCCCATACCCTCTAGAGAAGTCTGCAGATCATGAGCTTCTTCCGATGGATTCATTGGCCGGCAATCACAAGAGATGTAGGGATATGCTGGCCATTCATCGGCCTTCAGCACCCCACGATACTCTGGGACCTGTGGATCCGTTGCAGCAAAGAGCGTGCTTCTTGAACATGTAATGAACACCCAAAAAAAAAAAAAAAAATCCTCAGATAGTGTAGTTGTGAAGCAGGAGATGGATAGTGTAGTTGTGAAGCAGGAGATGGAGCTGCAGTTCGAAAAGCAGGACTAACCTTCTATAGCATGAAAGATGAAGCAAGGAATCAAGCGGTAACCAGCTATAATAAATTTAGGCTGATCCCTGGCCTGCAAATGGTCAGTGACGATTTATGTTAACCATGAAAAGAAAAAAGACATAGCAAACATATCAAAGCAACTGAGAAAACACCGATAAGTGAGAGTTTGTATTGCCCTATTTGGTTGGCATAAATATAACTCTCAAGAAATTTTAGTAGCGTGATAGTAGTCGGCATCTCTCAAAGAGAAAAATTGGGAAAAAAAATAGATCACTGCTCAATTTGAGTTGTACACATTATATATCATTATTGTTTTTCAGCAGATATATCCTCATTTACATACTTGACCTTGTCATTTACAACCTTTTGGTTGCACACATATCTTGCGTTTTTTGGTTGCACATACAACCTTTTTGTCAATAAATAGTGAACAAAAAGTGATTTTAGGGTGAACTGTAAGCGAATTAGATCATATTAAAGATAATATGCTTATTTACATAATAAAAATGGGCTTAACTTCATCCAAGTGCAAGAAGGTTTTAAATACCACTAGATACAGATAAATATCACATATATCGGATTTTGAGGTATCCGATATGCAATATACTGGACAATATCAATCCAATATTGCCGGCATTCCAAAATTGCCAACACAATAAGCCCGATATTGCCCATTCTTATCCCATAGGTGATCAACTTATACGGACACTGATTCTGATATTTTAGGCCTTGAGTTTATATATATGGGTGAGATGAGCCCCGATGGTTATGCTTTATTTTTTTTTTTTCATATAGAACTTATTATTCTCGAATAGATGATCCTTCCAAAGTAGCCAGAGATGTTGTCCAACTGCAAGTACTCATTGTCACCTAAATATTCATGCATTGGCAATAATCCACTCATCGACTTTTTCATATTGTAGCACACATAATTTTTCCTTCACAAATATGTAGAAAATATCTTTTGCCACCAGTAGTAAGTATAGCCACAATTGACTACACCAATTATGATAAGCAAGATGTTATCATTAAAAGGGAAAATTTAGCAAATATAGATTCATAAGAGTATATCAGAAACAGTTGGGACAAATTTTAATGGTAATGTATTTGGTTAGATAAATTGAAACAGTATCTAAACGAAATAAAGTTATGCCAATACCAAAGCAATATCCAATCTCAACGTATTTCTAGTGGCTTCTTTTATCATTTTGCATTGGGTTAGAACTTAGAAGAAAGTTAGAATATGCGTATACATATATAAAAAAAAAATATCACATAGTATCTGGCTTTGGGCAGATTCTGAAGGTCAAAACACTAATGTTAGGTTCACGCAGGTTTCTAGTCGTCTAAAACCCTCATGTTTCGGTTTTGGTTCAGGTCAACTGAGCAGGTAAAAAACCCTAGCAATAGTACTCTAGCATTAATGGTGTCATAGGAAAGCAAATGCAATTAAGTATACAGAATTAAACCGAATCAAATGAACCACCATTGTCATCGTCATCATCATCATCCAAGACTTTTACCATCTAAATAAATAGAACACAAAGTTCCACGAAACATTTGACAAAATTCTATGATTCTATGATAGGTAAATTAGAGGAGCCAAAAGAGATTGTTGCTCCGCTATATATGGGACGTGTGTGTGTAACTGTGTGTAGATATATGTGTATATTATCTATCTGTAAAGATGTATACCAGTGTCCTAACATATAAAAGTTGCCTTGTCGAACACTTTAAGACACTCGTATACTTGACCACCCAGTCCCATGTCCATGAAACAGTTTTAGCTTCACTATGAGGAAATGAGATATAATGCAAACTGAACTCACAGATACTATTAAAGGAATCCAGTCTCATTTGCTGCTTAAACAGAGTATTAGCCGATCATGTAGGTAATCAAATCCATGCCTCAATAAGTAGTTTGGTGTGCATCAATTCTGCAACATTGATAACAATGACGGGGCAAGATGGATCACTTGCATATGTTCTTCGTATCCATCCTTTGAAAAACGCTGTGGTTCTAGATTGAATAATGGAGGAATTAGCTGAAGTTCAATGCATCAATTCTGCAACGATTTGAAGTAAAATCATTGCTTAATAGGTATTAAGTCAAGCAATTTAAATTTAGATTGCTGCAATATGCAGGAGGCATTGCTTCATATAGAATACCAAAATTATGGGATAACCATCTAGCGCAAATAGCATGTGCAAGAGGCAAAGGCAAAGCATGTGAAATATGTTTCACATTTTTTCCCCTACGATTATCAGTTAATTAAAGCTAAAATGAGCTGAGATATTGAAAAAAACATATTTAGTTTGGATACATGCTGGTTCAATAGAAAATCACGAATTTTAATCTCAAACTTTGAGATAAATTCAGAAAGTAAATTATCCTCTTCCATTAGAAATATATCATCACAGGTCTCATTGAGAAATAGATAGCGCCATCAGGATAAACACTTAGCAAGTAATGCTTTTGTCAATCTTTCATTACCTGTTACAAGTGTCTATAGATCGGGTAAACTGGAAAAATTCTCCGCAGCATAGATGAGTTGATTGTGTTTGAGCATTATAATTCTAGTATGACACAACTGGCATTGACAGCAGGGTGGGTGGGAGCGAATAACAAAGGGAAACGAATAACAATTTCCTGAAGCCAAAGAAGAATGAGAAAGTTCAGACAGAGGATTGAAGTGGATTCTTTGACCTATATACTGAGAAACAGAACGATAGAGTGTGCACATTTGCACAAGAACACTCTTTTCATATGTGAAACATGCTGCAACCTAATAGGAAATAAGGAAACCATTTATACATACCTCCTCTAGCAAAAATGCTAGTTGTACAATAGAATCCATGAGATAAAGCTCCATCACCTTGAAAAGAGTATGAGATAATATGAACAAATTTGTCAGCCTATAGACACAGAGTTAACTAGGACTCAACAATATACATAACTGAGCACCACTGATCAGATGCTACTTTATATCTAACACCAGTAATAGGTGATGACTTCCGCATGATAGAATCATAAACTAATGAAAAATATGTGATAAGGAACTACATACAATTTTATTCAGTCAGATATACATGAACTGTCCTCTCCAAGCAATTTCAAATGAGATTCAGGGAAGAAGGAAAACAATTATCAAAGGTCGTAAAAAGCAGTGATTTCAAAGATTTATCGACCCTCACAAGCACGTAAAATAGCATGTCTACATAATCATAGTGTGAATTTCATTTCTACATAAAGTTGATACGAACAGGCTATTGAACTCACATGCAGGAAACAAGTAATTATTCACATTACACAAAAGAGTAGCGTTGAATTTAGGAAGACACAAGAGCAAGAGTTTCTAAGAATTTTAATATAACTGATCATTGAATTTCACTAAGATAAACAACCATTTCTTATAACTATGACACTGTTCTTTATACATCAGTAAATGACAAAAGAAGCACCACCGATATAATTCAGTGAACAATATGAAATTACAAGGATGATAATAACACACGAAAGTATAGCATCATAGGCATCTAGCCTGAAGTCATGTTAAAGTGTGAAAGATATTGTAGAAAAATTCAGCATTCAACAGCTCAACTTATAGTTGGGTACAAATCGTACAGCTTTGTGCTACATATACTTACTAAATAGTCTAGGTCTTTATAGTTGTGACAGGTATGATTACCAAATGACAAAAAAAACTTAATTTCTTCACACATAGTTTCTTTATGGATAGCTTGTATGATTGAAACTAGAAGGGCTAAAATTTTCACTAGGTTCAACCCTCTGAATGAGCAGTCAAAGACAATTGTTTCATGTCCTTCAAGAAAGGCAAAGGAAAACCATTCACAAGTTTCTCTTGGTAACTTGCATGAAATTACAACAGTATCATCAGCTCACAATATCCTCTAAAAAGGACCACAATTTTATTGCACTTGATTTATTTAAAAACAAACCACTATTTCTATTGGGGTGTGTGTATAGGGACTATTGAATTTGATCCGTCAGCTCATGTACACTAAGTAAATCAGCGGCAAAAAAGTAATGATGGGATATAGGCCGATACATCTCTAGCATGGCCCCATTAATTTTAAAAAAAAAATAATTTAGGGTCATGATCTCTACCTTCTTAATGTTAGCAAAAGATAGCGGAATAATACTAATGCAACAACCAGCGGAATCAAATAGTTAACTGAAGAGAAAAATAGCAGAGACAGAGAACACGCAGATTTAACATGGTTCGGCAATATGCCTACGTCCACGGGAACACGATCAAAAAACTTACGCTATATCAAAAGAGAATTACAACTTTCTAGTTCTCAACCACAAGAGAAATCACAAAGAAATCACACAAGATTTTGAGATCAAACCATAAACTCTTGTTGCAGTGATTTATCTCTTTGCTTTGGCCGCCGAAGAAAAGAATAAGGACACCTTAATTATTCCAGCCGCCACAACAAGGGCATAAACAGTAGCCTCCTCTCCTGCTATTTCTGGCCGCAACAACCAAGAAATAATTGCACCGGAGCAGCCACCCTTCTTCAATTTCTTTGCATCCAAAGAAATAAAATTTCAGCCAATTTTTTTTTCTGTGCTTGCTTCAGGCCGCACCAAACAAAGAAAAAAAACTTCAGCAGCTCCTTTTTCGGCTCCTTTTTTTCGGCTCATCAAAAACCCTAGCACCACACCCCATATATATATTATATTATAACGGGTTTGGGCCGGTTTTGGACCCGTTTCGGTGTACCGAAAACTATTACGGCAATGGGCTCCATTAGTAACAATCTCCCACTTGGAGACATATTGCAAAGATTATAATCTCTATACATGATAATTCTAGTGCCCAAAACTTTTACCTCGATCGTTTAAAGTCCCAATTTCAGCATTCAATACAAATGCACCAAAGTTGAGCAATATCTTAACTTTTTCCCATCAATCGGCTTTGTCAACATATCTGCAGGATTCTTACTGCCCTCAATCTTCTCCAATTTCAATTGGCCATCCTCCAACAAGGATCTAATGAAGTGATATCTCTAATGAAGTGATATCTCAAGTGAATATGTTTAGTCCGTAAATGATACGCTGAGTTCTTAGCAAGATAAATTGCACTCTGACTATCACTGAACAACCTGCAATCCACTCCATCAAAACCCAACTCACTCATCAATCGCTGCAACCAAATAAACTCCTTACTTGGTTCTGTAGCTGCAACATACTTAGCTTCTGTCGAAGATAAAACAACAATTGATTATAATCTTGAAACCCAGCTTACCGCTGTCACTCGTACAGTAAAAACATAACCTGTGGTGCTCCTGCCATTATCTCTATCACCCGCATAGTCCGAATCCATAAAACCTTGCACATCAATGTTATCACCCCCAAAACATAAACAATACTTTGAAGTACCTTTCAAATACCTAAAAATCCACTTCACGCTTACCAATATTTCTTTCCAGGGTTCTTCATAAATTTACTCACTACTCCTACTGCATGTGCAATATCTGGTCTTGTACTCACCATTGCATACATGAGACTCCCAATGGCCGATAAATAAGGCACATTCTCCATGTGTCTTGTCTCCTCATCTGTCTTGGCACCTTACTCCTTTGACAGTTTGAATTGACCACCAAGAGCTGTAGTTATCGGTTTTGCATTCTCCATGTTGAATCTCTCCAACACCTTCTTGATATACCCCTCCTGAGATAACCACAATTTCTCGTTTTTCTTATCTCGGGTAATTTGCATTCCAAGAAGTTGTTTAGCCTCATCCATGTCTTTCATAGAGAATCTCCCTGCCAACTTCCTCTTCAGATCATTGATTTTCTTCATACATGTACCTGCCACAAGCATATCATCACATACAAAGAAAGTATAATAAAGTTACCATTCTTAAACTTTTGTAGATATACACAATGATCTGAATTGCATCTGGCAAAATCCGAATCCAACATAAACTTGTCGAACTTCAAGTATCATTGCCTCGGCGCTTGTTTCAACCCATACTAGCTCATTTTCAGTCGACATACTAATTCTGTTTTCCTTTAACTTCATATCCCTTCGGCTATTCCATGTATATTTTCTCCTCCAAATCACCATGAAGGAAAGCAGTTTTCATATCGAGCTGCTCTAAATACAATCCTTTCACAGCCACAATACTTAGTATTGCTCTGATAGAAGTCATCTTGACAACAGGTGCAAATATTTCATTGAAATCAATACCTTTTCTCTGACCGTATCCCTTCACCACAACTCTAGCCTTGAAGTTTTGTGTCTCTCCTGCCTCATATTTTATCATGTATACCCACTTGTTATGCAATACTTTCATCTTTTTCGGTCGCTTCACTAATTTCCATGTAATTCTCCTCCAAAGAAGACATCTCATCATGCATGGCTTGCTCCCACTTAAGACGAAATTTATCCTGCATAACTTCTTAGTAACTCTCTGGTTTACCTGTATCAGTATACAAAACATGATATAATGGAAGACAAAGTTTTTTATTTGGCTTCCTTATCGTCGTGCTCCTCCTCAAAGTGGGAACACTCTCTGATGAAATACTGAAACCATCTACTTCAGTCAATGGCTCTCTTTCCTGTTCGGTCTCATCTAAAACTTGTGTATTCTCAGGTGTAGCCATTTCTTCTCCTTCAGATGTAGGTATTTCTTCCTTTGTTTTATCCATGGGATCCATTCCATCCTGTGGCTCATCCAGCTCCAAGTGCTCTTTCTCCACTATATTGTCACTCTTACTTTCCATTCGGTCTTTATACATACAGCCCTCATTGAATACCACATCTCTGCTACGAATCACCTTGTTATGCTCATAATTCCACAAGCAATAACCATATTCGTCTCCACCGTATCCAATGAATGCACACTTCTGAGATTTGGAATCAAGCTTCTTTCTCATCTCATGATCCACATGTGCATATGCTATACAACCGAATACCTTTAAGAATGAATAATTCACAGTCTTACCAGACCACACCTCCTCTGGAATTCCTCCATCTAAGGCACTAGCTGGACTCCTGTTGATCAGATAGACTGCCGTATCTACAGCGGCTCCCCAAAGTTGCAAAGGCAAACCTACTTGTAGTATCATACTGCGAACTCGCTCCAAAATGGTTCTATTCATCCTCTCAGCCACGCCATTTTACTGCGGTGTTCTCGGTACAGTCTTCACTCTCCTGATCCCGTGGGTAGAGCAATAGTTATCGAACTCCCTATTGCAAAATTCCCCACCATTGTCTGACAACAGACATTTTACTATCAAACCTGTTTCATTCTCAACAAGAGCTTTCCATACCTTGAAGATTTTGAAGACATCGGATTTTTGTTTAAGTGCAAACATCCATGTTTTCCTGCTTGTATCATCTATGAAAGTGACAAAATAAGAATTACCTTCAAGAGACTTCCCCGAAAAAGGCCCCAATACATCTGTATATACCAACTCCAATCTCTCGGTTTTCTTCTCCTTTCCATCCTTCATAAAACTAACTCTTTTTTGCTTTCCAAACACACAGTTCTCACATAAATCAAAATTAGTATCTTTCATATATGTTAACATACCTCTGGATTGCAATACCTTCATGCCACTTTCGCTCAAGTGACCGAGTCTCTGATGCCATAAGGTAGCCTTCTCATTCTTCACGGTGGCCAAAGAAACAACGTGATCTACTGAGCTTGAGAGTAAATATAGAGTTCCCACTCTCTCACCCTTGAGCACTACCATTGCTCCTTTACTGATCTTCCACTGTTTCCTCTCAAATGAGATTTGATAACCTTCGTCATCCATCTTGCTAACAGATATCAAATTCTTCTTCAAATCTGATATGTGCCTGACCTCTTGTAAAAGCAACTTTCCACCATTGTGCAACTTTAACTGAATTATTCTCTTACCGACAATCTTGCATTCCTGTCCATTACCAACAGTCATATGCCCAAAATCACCTTGGACATAATTCTCAAACCATTCTCTGCAAGCAGTGCAATGGAACGAAACCCCTGAATCTACAAACCACAGATCTGATCTCGATTCTGTATGAGCAGACAAACACAAGTCATCATACTCTTCACTTGGATTCACCACATTCGCTCCTTCCTTGTCTTTGTTTGGACAATCCTTCTTCATATGACCTTCTATCTTACATTTCCAACACAGTAACTTTTTCTTGAACTTTCGCTTAGATTTTGATCTTCCTCTTTACTTTGACTCCCTGCTTAAACTTTTACCTCTTTCCTTCTTTTTGTCATTATCAACAGATAGAGCAGTACTTGTAGAAACTGTGCTCTCACCCATGCTCTTTTTCATCAATTCATCATTCATGATTGTACTCACAATATCATCAAATTTAAGAACAGTATTGGAAGAATTGCTAATGGCTATAACAATATTCTCCAACTATTCTGTAACGAACACATAAACATCAAAGTTTTAATGTCATCAGCAAAGACAAAATCTAAGGATTCAAGTTGTGCACATAATGTGTTAAATTCGTTCAAATGATTAATAACTGAAATATCAGAAGGCATCCTCAAGTTGAACAACTTTTTCATTAGAAACAATCTATTTGAAGCAGACGGCTTCTCATAAAATTTAGCCAACGCTAACATCAAATCTGAAGTGGTTTTCTCCTTGGAGACGTTGAACACAACCTGCTTTGTCAGGCACAATCGAATCTGCGCCAAAGCCCTCCTGTCCAACAATTCCCACTTCTCATCTGTCATCTTTTCTGGCTTTTCTCCAAACAGTGGTTGATGTAAATTCTTTTGATATAAATAATCTTCCATCTGCAACTTCCACCATTGAAAATATGTCCCATCAAATTTTTCAATCTTTCCCTTCCTATCTTCCGCCATAACTCCCACTCAAAATCAACAGCGATCTGAGTGAAATCTGACCCAAACTAGGGCTCTGATACCAATTGTTAGCAAAAGATAGCGGAATAATACTAATGCAACAACCAGCGGAATCAAATAGTTAACCGAAAAGATAAAATGGCAGAGACAGAGAACACGCAGATTTAACGTGGTTCGGCAATATGCCTACGTCCACGGGAACACGATCGAAAAACTTTCACTATATCAAAAGAGAATTACAACTTTCTAGTTCTCAACCACAAGAGAAATCACAAAGAAATCACACAAGATTTTGAGATCAAACCCTAAACTCTTGTTGCAGTGATTTACCTCTTTGCTTCGGCCGCCGAATAAAAGAATAAGAACACCTTAATTATTCCAGCCGCCACAACAAGGGCATAAACAGCAGCCTCCTCTCCTGCAACAACCAAGAAATAATTGCACTGGAGCAGCCACCCTTCTTCAATTTCTTTGCATCCAAAGAAATAAAATTTCAGCCAATTTTTTTTCTGTGCTTGCTTCAGGCTGCACCAAACAAAGAAAAAAAAACTTCGGCGGCTCCTTTTGTTCAGCTCATCCAAAACCCTAGCACCACACCCAATATATATATTATATCATAACGGGTTTGGGCCGGTTTGTGTACCGAAACCCATTACGGCAATGGACTCCATTAGCAACACTTAACTCACTTAGATTCATGTGTTTTGAATTTTATTTGCCCTTTTATCAAGTGGATACAAAATATTATTTCACTAAAAACCATTAATTTTATATCTACTTGATGGAAGACCAAATCAAAACTAAAATCCAAGAAATTAGGTATGAATGAATTCTAGGGGATCGAGATCATAATTCAAAAGAAAAAAAATTAAAAAAAATATTAGAGATAGCAGAAATAGAGTGCAGCTCAGATAAGAGGTATGTATAATTATTATGAGCTGAAAATGGAATTTATATTATTCCTTAAAAAAAAACTGCTATGCGCCTCTCTCTGCTTACAATATTGTTCATACATTAAAAATCAAGTTATTAAAACATCTTCTTCTCAAGAACTATAAAGATCAACCATTCACCCATTAATCAAGATTTGAGTTTTCAAAAACCTATGCAACGGTAAAACGTTCACACCTTTCCTTCACTAAGCAACTAAAAAAAACCCAATTTTTTTTTAATGAAAATCCAAAATTAGCTCAATATGCACAAATCAACAAGGAAAGAATACAAGAACGGGGACAAAACGAAGCAATTTAAAGAAGAAGCTTTCTCAAATTGCTCTAGGAGAGATAAAGTGAGAAATGAAAATATTTGTACTAAATCAGGTGTAGCTCTTATCGATGAGAAGATATGAGAAAATCGCTTACGATGGTTTGATCATGTGCAACGTAGGCCTACAAGTGCACCAGTTCGAAAAGGAGAGTTTATCAATATAGTACAAGTTAAAAGAACGAAGGAAAGACCGAAAAAAATATGGATAGAAGTGATATGCAAAAATATGAAGTCTAGATGTTTAAATAAGGAGATATTACTTGATAGAAATGAATGGATAAGAAATATCAAAGTGATCGATCCGGCATAATTTTTTTTTTTTGGTTCATGTAGCCTACCCCAAATACTTGGGATAAAACGCTTAGTTGTTGTTGTTGTTGTCTTTCTCAAATTGCTCAATTTAGCTTTTGTGAAATTTCAATCAGAGAGGTGAGACCATCTTCATTGTATTCCAATCGTATCTGGTCTCGCCGGGCCAGTATCAGTCGGGTTCAATCAGAATATGGCTGAGAAATAGGATTGGGATTCTGCCTCCTTCGTCCAGTTGCAGCCTGCACCATTGCTTCGACCGCCTGTCCATCTCAAATAGCATGTCCCGATGGCACCCAAGCCCAAAAACTGAAACGTGAGAGATTTGAAGAATCCGAACCATCAGTACTCTTTCGCAAGAGGTTGCTCTTGCGCTGGCTTGGTTCCCGGCCGGCTGATGATGGTCTGCAATCACCATGATCTTGAAACCCATCAAGGCATAGAATTACAAAAATAAGAAGTGAACTAGGGTTGTTGATATCAACCATGTGTCTCTCAAGATAGAAAATTAGAGAGCTGACAGAGTTTGTCCGAGGGAAAAAAACTAAGGGTGAGTTCAGGAGTCACGGATGCAAAACAAGGGAACCAGAGAGAAGAGAATTATTGGATGCGCCCATGTTTTTCTAAGTGAGTCCAACAGTTAGATAAGAATTATTTTTGCTCTAACTATTGGGCTTATTAAGAAAAGGGGTATTTACTGGTTTATATCTCAAATTTTTATATATTATGATTTAGTCCTCTAAATCTTTATATTTAGGATTTAGTCCCATAAATCTTCTAAGTTACTACAATTTAGTCCCCCTCACTAACTTCCTTTAATTTTTGACATGATATTACTATTTTACCCCTCCTTATTTATTCTTTCTCTTCCTCCTCTCTTCTCCTCCTCTCTTCCTCATTTCTTCTCATTTTCTTCATCATTCCTCCTCTCTTCTCCTTCTCTCTTCCTCCTCTCTTTTCCCAATGAAGAAAAGAGGAAGAAGAGAGAAGGAAGAGAAAAGAGGAATAATGAAGAAAAAGAGAAGAGAGGAGGAAAAGAGGAGGAGAAGAGAGGAGAAGAGAAAGAATGAATAAGGAGGGGTAAAATAGTAATATCAGGTTAAAAATTAAAGAAAGTTAGGGAGGGGGACTAAATCCTAGTAACTTAGGAGATTTGGGGGACTAAATCTAAATATAAAGATTTAGGGACTAAATCATAATATATATTGAGGGACAAACCAGTAAATATCCCTAAGAAGAAAAACATGAGGCTGGAGAGAATCACCACTCACGAGTTCCAAAAACAGTACGTAGTCAAGGATGAAGAAAGCTGCAAGCGCAGAGAGCAAGGTCGGTCGTTTTTTTTTTGCGCAAATGCTAGCTTGCGTCGTACTATCTCTTAGATTATAATTTGATCTCAAAAGCAAAGAGTTTTGGAATGTTTTTAAAATATGTGTTTTGATGTGTTTTGGTGATACTTGAAGCGTTTGAATCATGAGTTTTGGAATGTTTCAAGTTTGTACTTAGAAACTCAGTTTTCTATTATTGGAAAAATTCTAAATGAGCACACAATCTGACTTAGTTAGTACTATATCCTACCCTAATTTGTAAAGAATTATAAGTTTGTCACTTTTTTAATTTGACAAAATTACCTTTCATTCTGATCTTATTCGGACATTTTATCGAATATTTAGAGTGTAGCGATGATAGAATTCAGGAGACCTGGTCTCGTTCGAGCATTTTGTCGAATATGTTGAGCGCGCTGGCGAGATCCCTATACTTGAAGTTCATTGTGATGAGGGTTTTGAGGATGGTGGCAGAAAAGAGTGGAGGTTGCATCTGATAAGAGAGACGTGGAACTGGTAGCATGTTGACAGTCGGTTTATGTGAGGAGCTAACTTATTGGGGATTTGCTAACCTACCAGGTGAGCGAGTGGGGAAAAGCGAGCAGAGAACGAGCGAGAGAGAGCGATAGATTTGAGAGGATGTGAGCAGGAAAAATGAGAAATGTGGATTTGAAATGGTTAAAATCGGAAGAAGTTGAGTGCTCATTAAAAAAACTCCTCTCTTTTTAAAAGAGAGGTAGTGCTCACTAAACAATGATGCTCACTAAGTCAAAAGATACTCGTTTAGAATTTCCCCGATGATTTTGTGGTTTCATAAACATATGAAAAACAAATATATACCCAATTAGGAAAAAAGAAATCACAAACAGTTGGAACATGGAAATTAAAGAAAGGATATTTTTTGGATAAATATTTTAAAACAATTCAAAACACCCCGATTTGGAGTGTTATAAAAGCACTCCAAAACACATATTCAAGTGTGCTAATGTATTCAAAAAACACTTCACAACACTTCTGCAAAAACTTAGAAGCAAATACTTTTATGAATAATACTTCATAACATATCCTCCCAAAAACATTTCATCTCGCAAGCATAGCCTTAGCGTATGTTAGGTTTGAGAGAAAATGTAAGAAAAGAAAGAAAATAAGATAAAAAGTGAGTTTCCAATGTTTGGTTTGGAAGAAAATTTAGAAGAAAAGAAAATATAAAGAAAATAAGGGAAGATAAGTTATAAATAATTTTTTTTTTTGTTTTTTCTCTTATAATTCAGAAAAAAATGAGGGATAATGTCACTTTATATTTCTATCTCATGGAAGCATGGTAGGAGACCTGATGGAGTTTGGAGAAAGTTTTTTCTTCATTTTTTTAATGTATATATTTTAATATTTTCTTTCATATTAAATAATAAAAAGAAATTTCTTTCTTTCATATTAAGAAAAACAATAAGAAGAAGAAGACAATTTCCATGGTTTGGTTTGAAAGAAAATTTAGAGAAAAAGAAAGTTAAAAAAAAAAAGGTGAGAGAAAATATAACTAAAAATTTTCTCTCTTTTAATCTACAGAAAATGAGAGGAAATGTCTGTATTTCTATCTCTTCTTATAGATTGTCTCTCTTCTAATTTTCTACTTTTATATTATATTTTTTTTCTGAGATATTATTTTTTAGTTTCTTTCCATACCAAACAACAAAAAAAAAAAAAAAAAAAAAAAAAAAAAAAAAAAAATCTATTATCTTTCCTTTTCTCTTTTCCTTTCCATTTCGTTTCCTTTATTTCATTTTTGTTCAAACCAAACATAACATTAAGGAAAATCTATAAAATCATACTTGAATTATAATTTTAAAATCTTGTGATTTCTATTGTCTTGCAATGGTAAATTAAATCATTATGTATGAGATACGAACCCCACTCAAAATTTTTTATTGTTTGGTTTGAGAATAAAATTAAAAGAGAAGAAAGTGAGAGGTAAGTAAGCGAAAATATAACTCAAAATTTTCTCTCCCTTCTTCTTTCTTCCTTCTATCATAGAGAAAATGAGAGAAAATATTATTTGACATTACTACCGCATAAAATTATGGTAGGAGAGTACAGTAATTTTAGAATATTTTTTATTTTTTTAATTTTATCTTTAGTTTTTAATTTTTTTTAATTTTCTTTTTAGTTTTTTTTAACCAAGCAGTAAAGAGAATTCTATTTCCTTTTTCATTTCTTTTCATTTCTCCTTCTTTGTCTATTTCTTTTTCTTATCTTTCTATTTCTATCAAATCAAACATAACCTAATCTACAGAAATTAAGAGAAAATGTTACTTTGTATTCCTGTCTTTGGAATCATGGTAAAAGAGTGGATGGAATTTGGAGCAATCTTGCTTATTAATTTTTCACTTTTATTTTTTTACTCTTTCTTAATTTTTTTTTTTAGTTCTTTCAATATCAAATAACAAAAGAAATCTTTTTTCTTTTTAGTGTTATATAGAACATAGATGGCACAGAATGTTGGGCTATAAAGAAATGTCATTCACAGAAGATAAGTGCAACAGAGATGCGCATGCTCCGCTGAATATGCGGCAACACTAAGAGAGATAAAGTGAGAAATGAAGATATTCGTGCTAAGATAGGTATAGCTCCCATCGATGAGAAGATGCGAGAAAATCGCTTACGATGGTTTGGTCATGTGCAACGTAGGCCTACAAATGCACCAGGGCGACGAAAAGAGTTTATCAATATATGACAAGTTAAAAGAACGAAAGGAAGACCGAAGAAAATATGAATGGGGGTAATACGAAATGATATGGATTCTAGAGATTTAAATGATGAGATATTACTTGATGTAAATGAATAGAGAAGGACTATCAAAGTGATCGATCTGATGTGATTCTTTTTTGGTTCATGTAGCCTACCCCAAATACTCGGGATAAGGGAATACTAAGTGGGTAATCTTATGAATACTAAGTGGGGATTTAGTTTGGACTTTTGAATACCCCCAACTAGAGCCATTAAGCAATTATATCAATTTTTAGATCCATACCATGTCTGATAAGATATTAGGTATGAACTTCAGATGCAGACATGGAAGTTTCTCACTCAGATTGGAATATCAGGTTGCATAGAAGGATTTCTTAGCAGAAGTTAAAAGAACATCACTATTTAGATATGCAAATCATTCTTCAATTTTCAAAAATATTTTAAAACTAGCTAAACTTTCTCATTCAAACATCTCGTAAATTTTTTTTCCTAATAAAACTTTTTAAATGATACAATATGTTCAAAACTTTGTATGTCCTTCTTTAAATTACGCAAAATTTTATTTTATTTTTTTTAATAACAGGTTTAACCTATTCCTTAAAATCCTTTTTCTTAAATCTTACTAGAGATGAACCAGTACATACACATTAATGCACATAAGCGTAGCATAAACGAAGTATCTTCTTCCTATTCCACATTGCATGTGATTTTGCCTGCATATTCATGCATACATAGATATGTTCGAGTCACTAGTTTTTTTTTTTTTTTTTTTTGAAGCAAAACGGCAGGTGAAAGCCCTTTGCGTTCTCTTAACAAGATGATAATAGAACTACATAGATATAGAGGTTTATATTCTCATATTACATTGATCCTTACACAAAATAAAAGAAAAAAATACATAAAAAGAAAAGGTATCTCCAAGTCAGTCTTCAAGCATGGTAGTGGCTATACTCTCACTCCAAAACTCGTTGAAATGCTGCTAGTCATGTAGGGAGTCTGAGTTATCTCCTGATGATGATCCTTCTGAGATTGGGACACGCTCCTCACTAGTTATATTAAAAAAAAATTGAGACCAGATGTTCGAGCATTCTTATTTTTCTTTTTATATAGTTTTTTTTTTTTTTTTTTTTTTTTTTTTTTTTTTTTTTTTTTTGTCTCTCTGGCTAAGACCATAGTAGATATGCTTAAGAACATAATGGCTCCAGACAAGAGGCTGCTACTGGAAGAAAAAAAATTACAAGCTACATTGTTGTGTTGTCTGTAGAGTAGTAAATCTCCTGATGCCACCCAATCCCAATATTAGTTCCCAAAAATTGAACCTGTGGAGACAAAAATGAAAACCATTTGAAGTACTTTAGCCTCTTGTTCTCCAATTTCTGATGGCAATCCGCCATCACTGTCGCGTTCAAGCTCACAGAAATTACTTGGAGATGAGAAATTTGAAGAGGAAGATGAAGAGCTTAGGACAGAAGGAAAGGAGATGCAAGTGGGCTACTTCTTATAGGCACTAGCGATCGAGAAGTCACGGGTGCACAACAAATGTACCGAGTGATGACTGTCATTTTAATCGTTTTAGTATGCATGGCTGTTCAAGATATCCAATTGGGGTGTGTGTACACACACATATATGTATGTATGTATGTGTGTATTGTGTGTATACATATAATCTATAAATACTTTGGTAGGTTCAGTTCAATTTCGAATTTCAAAACTCAAAATTAAAAATCGATGGAATTATTTCGGTTCAGTTCAGTTTCGCATATTCAGATTGATTTTTATTAGTTATTTCGATTTTTACCAAATTCTGCTCACCCTTAGTTGAAATTAATTGTAATCATGAATTATTTTGTGCATGTGTAATGACCTTTTCTAAGGGGCTTTTGGTTGTATTTTGTAGTGGGAAAATGAATTTTTCTAGTTATACTGTTTGTTTTGCTACAATTTTTGCGTCAAAAGCTGCAAATTACAATATTTTGTTGAAAAATTATAACCAAAATGCTACAAGATTTGCTATGGTCAAGTCAACTGCAACTCTTTACTACGGCATTTTACTGTATTTTTGCAGTGAAACAAACAATGTAGCTGGACATTTCTATTTTCCAACTAAAAAATGCAACTAAATAACCTCTAAATGTCAAAAGGAAATGACATATAAAACAATGTTGAAAATAGCGCGTTATGAAACCCGTTATATTGCGTTACGTAACCTAACAGAATTCCAGCGCTACGTAATAACTGAAAATAACTCAGTGCACCGTAACAGTACGTTTTTTATATTATTTTACATTATATTACGTAACGTTACGTTAAATTACGTTATGTTACGTTATTTACTATTATTTTTTTAGTAATATATCTATATTTTTGTTGCTTATTATTTTTATTATTTGCAAATTACTGAAATCATGTTACTTGATTTGGATTGTTTGATTGTTTATGGAATTACTTACTAATTAGCGATTGCTTCCTTATTCGCTTGTTGTAGTTCTTATACGGTTACTGAAAAATTATATTTATTGATTCTACTGAATTTTTAACTGAATTGAAATCAATAATTACAAATAAGATAAATTGAACATTTGAAAATATAAATTATATTAATTATTAAGTATTGTAATTTTGTATTTAGGTGATGACTGGAATTACGATTCCGGACTTAATATAATTTATGAAGATAAATTAAAAATTATTGTAAAATTTAATAAAAATTTAGAATAGATTATGTATTATAAAATGATTATATATTTTTTTAAGTTTTTTTTAATTTATTTTTCAATTTATAAGGATTATTTTATATAGTTTTATATTTATTTTTATTAAATAAATAGTAAATTGCGTAATCTACGTTATGTATTATGCTATATGCGACATAACCTAACAAAGGCAATACGTTACGTTACCATTATTGTTATTTTAAACATTGATATAAACAATAATAGTCCTCCAAATTGAGACTTAATTAGAATCTCTCTTTATTCTCTTATGTTCTCTACCATTAACTTCTTTTGAGAAGAACAGCAGGTATACCGCTCGCTCTGTGTTTCATTAATAAGTACTTAACGAAATAGGCACAATGTTATTATTGCAAATACTGTGTTACAGTAATGGATAATAGTTACTACATCATATAACTGAGAACATAAAAGTGAAGGTGCACGGGCTCCATCCCTATTTCTCTTCTTATCCTCATTGCTTGCCAGTAAATGGTGAAACTTAACACAGACTAAGTTCTATATATGTTCATTATCGCTTATAAATAGATAGATATAAGCAAGTAATACTTTATTATTTCAGATTAATATTATGATATGATCCCTATTATTCATTATGAACCTTGTGAAAGTTCTAATCTATCTCTTGTTTTCCTCTAAATGCCTTTATATATTTCTCGTTAATAGTAAATACTTTAGGGATACTGATATCATCATCATCATTATCTTCATCATTACTAATGTTATCCCACTAAAAATGTTGTTATCTGCAATTTAGATCACTTAAAATTTCTATTATTAATTTAAGGGTATTTACAGATCTGTCCCTTACATCTTTACAAATTATAATTTAGTCTCCGAAATCTTCATATTTAGGATTTAGTCCTCCAAATCTTCATATTTAGGATTTAGTCCCCCAAATCCTTTAAGTTACTACAATTTAGTCCTCCAGTTTATATTTTTGCCCGATTTTCCCGTTTTACTCCTGATTTCCTTCACTTAATTCTCCTTCCCTCTTCCCCCTCTCTTCTTAGTTCTTATTGGGTTCCCCTCTTGTTCTTCCCTTCTCTCTCTATTTATTTATTGCGTTCTCCCTCTCTATATTGAAACCAAATATATTATTATCTACTAAATGTATTAAACATTTAAGTCTCAATATAAATTCATTTATTGGGTTCTCCCTCTCTATATTGGATAAATTCATTTCTAGATTTAATACATTTAGTAGAGAATAATATATTTGGTTTCAATATAGAAAGGGAGAACCCAATAAATAAGTAGAGAGAGAAGAGAAGAACAAGAGGGAAACTCAATAAAAACTAAAAAGAGAGGGGAAGAGGGAAGAAAAATTAAGTGAAAAAAATCGGGGGTAAAAGGGAAAAATCGGGCTAAAATATAAACTGGAGACTAAATTGTAGCAACTTAAAGGATTTGGGAGACTAAATCCTAAATACGAAGATTTTGGAAACTAAATTATAATTTATAAAGATTTAAGGGACAGATATGTAAATACCCCTTCATTTAAAAGGTTTACAAATTTACCTTCCTATTATTCCAATCTTATCCTTCTAAATTTCCTAACTACATCCTCATATCCAACCCTATCTCTCACGTTTGACCTCCTTCGTCTACCTCCGCCACTCTCTCTCCCTCTATCTCTCTCTCTCATCTCTTTCCCTTTATTTGACTCTCTCTCTCTCTGCTGTCTTCTCTCTTCCTTTATTTCTCTCTCTGCAAGACTATACTCGGGTAGTAGGAGCCGAACAAAACTCCTCTGTTAGGCTCCCACCAACAGGACATAAAGGTTTTGTTGGGAGTTTCTAAACGCGCACACCATTTTTCATAGTGAGTTTACTTTAAAACTTTCACTTTATAACAAAATTGTCCTTAAAAATTTTGGACTATCTTACTCTCTCCTTCAACCTCAGATCTTCTCTCTCTTCTTTAACCTGCAACAATGGCAACGGCAGGCGACCAGAGTGGATCTCGGTGCTGAACAAATTAATTTTGTTTTGTAATTTATGACAGAACAAATACTAAATTCATGTTTTCTAAAATTTTTAAAACAAAAAACTAACAGAAAATTATATCAAAACGTTAAAAAAAAAAAAAAGAGTTTACTTCAGTTGAGGGCTCTCTCCATTTAATAATATCTATATTCTTGAGTTTCTTTTTTCCCTAATATAATTTCTAAGTTTGTAGTTAAAACATAGAAAAGGTTATTTTCATCTAAAATCGCATGACTAATATAATTATAAAGAGAAAATGGGAAATTAACTGGCAGTGAAGGAAGTTTCTTGACTAGCACTTAAGTGAACTAATGAAACAATTATACGTAGCATCACTCAAAAGACGGTTAATGCAGTTCTTTTATTTATTATCTTGGCTAATTTTTGACCCTTCATATACAAAACTTTGAATTAGAAAAAAAATTATTTTTAATTTAGAATTTTGTATAGGACTAATAAAAAATTGATCTATGAATACGTCCATCCCTACTTGTAGGTGGGAACTATCTTTTTTTTTTTAATAAAAATTCTTTTAGACATGTATATTTTGACTCAACTTTACTGACCAAAAATGAGAATTTTTATATTATTTTTTTCCTAAGGAAACATAAACTGTTAGTTTGTCATTATACGAGTTGGTTTTGGAAATTGTACAGCAGTAAATTAGAATAAATGAAAATGTCCCACTTAAAAATTGAAAAGTTCGTGTTCGTTCATGAAAAAATTTCATATTGATTTAAAAAGTAACAAAGATGACAATACAATGAAGGGGTTTTTACATATCTATTCCCAAATCTTCATATTTATAATTTAGCCTCCAAATTCTTTAAATTACCTCATTTTAGTCCTCCAGCTATATTTTTTGTCTGAATTTTCCGTTATACCCCTAAGTTACTTCACTTTATTCCTCTCTTTACTCTTCATCTTCTTATTGTGTTCTCCTCTCTCTCTTCTCTCCTAATTAATCTTTAAAGTGAAGTAACTCACGGGAATCTAAATAAGAAGAGGAAAGAGAGAGAGAGGAAAAGAATGAATAGTGAAACATAATAAGAAGAGAAAGAGATGAGGAAGAGAAAAATGAGGACTAAAGTGAATATATGGCTGGGGGACTAGAATGAGGTAAGTTAAAGGATTTGGAGACTAAATTATAAATATGAAGATTTATGATACTAAATTCTAATTTTTAATAAGGGATAGATATGTAAAAACCACATAAACTAATTTATTAGATTCTAGTTCAAGTTCCTGAATATCTAATATTTATTTACATACTATGCATTGCATAAGAAGCTTTCATGTTCATGTATTTAGAGGTATACGTATGCCTGACTTGCATATTCATGTATTTAGGGGTATATACGTATGCCCGACTCACTAGTCATCAAAGAAGATTGAGACTTGATGATAACATTTTAGAATTTTTTTTTTTTTTGGTTTTAGTATTTTTATTTTGTATCTCCGATGTTTCTTTTGCCAATACAAGATTATCATATCATAAAATTGATCAAAAATGGGAAATTCTAAACGGGCACACCACTTGACATAGTGAG
The DNA here is from genome assembly GCA_036321105.1 of Dracaena cambodiana. Lineage (NCBI taxonomy): Eukaryota > Viridiplantae > Streptophyta > Magnoliopsida > Asparagales > Asparagaceae > Dracaena > Dracaena cambodiana. The sequence continues at coordinate 45,381,573 of JAYEPQ010000007.1, forward strand.
CACATTGGTTTAGTGAGCACACCTCTATTAAAAAGAGAAGGATTTTTTTCTTACCGAGCATCCTCCATTCTTCCAATTTTATACTCTCAAACCCACATTTTCCATTTCCCTCACCCGCATCCTCTCAAACTCAAGGATTTTCTCATTGTTCGCTCGCTCTCCCCTGCTCGATCTCCCATCGCTCGCCCCCTCCCTCACTTAGTTTGAGAGAAATGGAATATGGGGTTTAGGATTTAGAAGCACAAAATCTTTAGATTTTTTGGGTTTTGGTGTGTGCTAGAGGAGAGAAAGTGGGATAAGTTGATGAAGAAGATAGAGGTTAAATGGTAATTTTATCCCAAAAAAATGACAAACTTGTAATTCTTTACAAGTTAGATGTGACACTCATTAAGTCAAATTGTGTGCTCATTTAGAGTTTACCAAAAAATAGTGATATATTAGCTTCGCAAAAGAATATTTGGAAATGATTTTCTAAGATTGTTAGCTCGGAAAAATTGGAGATAGGGAGACTTTAAAATCCAAACTATTTGGAGCACTTTGTTCCGATTGTTCTCCAATTTTAAGTGGCAATCCAATGTCATTCAAAATTGGATGATTTAGATCCCATGTGACAACTCTACTTCCTTTTTTTTTCTTCCCCTCATTTTTGGTTGGAAGAGCTCTTGAAACTCAAGAAATTAGGTAAAATATTATATCTTATTTAACTATAATCCTTACTTTCCAAATCTAGTGCATTAAACCACTATAATATTACTATTATAATATTTTAATTAACAATAAGATAATAATCTTTCTACTTTCTACTTTCTAGTTTACTTTTTAAGTCAAAAAGGTTAATCCACTAACTACTCCGCAATTCTCTAAAAGGTTAATTCGCCATCACCTTGCAAAGCCAATAACACTTAGAAAAGAAACTGAATAGAGACGAACAAAGGATCCGATAGAAGATGAAGAGCTTGTGAAGTAGTAGAGATGAGAGGTAAACGACTTCTTATATATATCCTTTAGCCACGAGTAACGACAATATCGCTTAGAAATGTCACGCATAGCATGAAAAAGATGGATAAAGATAAAATGCAGATACTTGATCCAAGTTGCTTGTAATATTGAAAATAATGCGTTATGAAACCCATTATATTACATTATATATGTAAACTAACGGAGCCCCAGTGTAACGCCCCCACTTCGGCTCTATATTTTTTTTTTTTTTCCTAAGTGGGCGACATTGCTTAAATACTATAAATAACCCAACAGTCCCATGATCTTGGAATAACCGTAACTACTGCCATGTCAAGATGAATAACCATGTCTGAAACTGAAAGGATTTCATTTATATAGAGAATTGATTACATAAAATGGCATACTGCTCTAAATATTTACACAAAGGAGTTAAATACTACAAGTTAAAGCAGTGCCCAGAAAAAGGAAACAAGAAAAGAAGTGCGAAGTACCCAAATAGTATTGTGCTAGTATCCTCTACTCGACCTGGTTGGTGAAGTAAGGATCGTTGTCTGGAGCAATCTCTCATTCTCTACTTTCGTGATCTGGGCTTAAGAAAACCCAAGGGATTAAACCCAGCAAGTAACACAAAAACAAGAAACACGTGTACTATCACAGTACAAATAAATAAAAGAATAAATAAATTGCGTTGGTACAAACGTATCTTAAGAATACTGAAAATGAATTGAGTAAGACTATTCATTCAAATAGCAGAAACAAATCATGTAAAGGTGACAAGTGTAAGCGAAGTAAATATCAATCATGTTGCATGTAACCAGAACTATGTAAGTCATTCACAAGCTTCGTGTAAAATTTAACAGGTCTATATCATATTAGTGTTGGAATTGAAACTAAATGATGGATAAGATAGCGCGCAGTTTCTCATATTGTACAAGTGCCCGTGCATACCCGGGACCCGGCCTCTAATTCATGGCGCTGAACCATGACACACCGCTAGGTGCTACAAGTCAGATCCCGTTAAATGAAACAAGTAACGGGCATCACCCATATGGTGACTCATGTATCAGACGGTGGCTCAGTACCACCCAGTGCTGCTAGTAAAAGGCCCTCAGCACCTAATCAAGAAGTTGGCCAACAAGATCCTTGTACAATACAGTACTTATCTATCCATCATGTAGTTTTTCCCATGTTAGTAATGCATATGATATACGTGAATTAAAGGAAACATGTGGACTTTCATGTCAAATTGTATACATATCATTTCACAAGAATCAAGAGTTCAGGAATCAAGATTTGGAATCATGTACACATGTATCATAAGAGTACTTCATGTCATGTAATAAGGATACTAGAACTTGTTATCATGTCGTATAAATAAGATACTAGAACTTGTTATCATGTTGTGTAATAAAGATACTAGAACTTGTTATCATGTCGTGTAATAAAGATACTAGAACTTGTTATCATGTCGTGTAATAAAGATACTAGAACTTGTTATCATGTCGTGTAATAAAGATACTAGAACTTGTTTTCATGAACAATCTTGCCTTCATATATCATGTTGATATTCATATGTCATGTTATCATAAATCCGTGAATCATGCCAAGTGTGTAAATCCATGTTTCTCTTGAACGCGGAGTTTTTACACGAGATTAAAAATCGCCAAATACGAAGCTAAAAATAGCAAACGCGAAGCTAAAAAAATAGCCAAACGGGAAGCAGAAAATAGCCAAACGCGAGGCTAAAAATTGCCAAACGCGAGGCTAAAAATAGCCAAACGCGAAACTAAAAAAATAGCCAAATGGGAAGCAGAAAATAGTTAAACGCGAGGCTAAAAATTGCCAAACGCGAGGCTAAAAATAGCCAAATGTGAAGCTAAAAAAAATAGCCAAACGGAAAGCAGAAAATAGCCAAACGCGAGGCTAAAAATTGCCAAACGCGAGGCTAAAAAAATAGCCAAACGCGAGGCTAAAAATCGCCAAACACGAAGCTAAAAAAAAATAGCCAAACGGGAAGCAGAAAATAGCCAAACGCGAGACTAAAAATTGCCAAACGCGAGGCTAAAAATTGCCAAAAATAGCCAACATCCGTAAATCAGGATAAGTATGTAGATCCGAAATGATGTAGAATTATCCATAAAGAAAAAGGAATCATGTACTCAAAATTCAAATCAATAATTTCCAAGAAAGATCATACTTGCTACTTGCACTCAAATACAATTCAAAGAGAGAACAAGAACAAGGTGATACTTGCCTCTATTCCCTTTAATCTCCTCCTTTGTTTTAGCAAAGTCTCCCTTCTATTTCCTTTACTCAACGAACTAGAAGAACCAAGAGTAAAGAGTGATTTTTATTTTGTTCTGTTGATAAGAATTCTCTTTGAGAGAATAAGGTTATATATATACCTAAGGGCATTTTGGTCACCTTGTCATCTATCCTAATCCTAAGCCTTCTTGCATGCATGACAAATGTCAACTAGAGTGCCACCTCTCACTCTCTTCTAACAACTCATCCCCACAAAATGCCAAAGGGGTGCCCTTGGAAACTTAATTAAATTTGAAGGTGTATAGAAAGAAATTTTTAACTTGATAATTTATAATTTAATAAACATGATAATTTTGGGGTGTTACACCCAGCATTACATAACAACTGAAAATAACTCAATACACCATAACAGTACGTTTTTTTATATTATGTTACTTTATATTACGTAACGTTACGTTAAATAACGCTATGTTGTATTATTTACAATTATTTTTTAGTAATCTATATATTATTATTGATTATTATTTTTATTATTAGCAAATTATTGTAATTTTCTTACTTGATTAGTTGTTGGATTGTTTGATTCCTTGTGGAATTGTTAACTTGTTAATTTGCGATTGTTTTTCTTATTTGCATGTTGTAATTCCTCTCTGGTTGCTGAAATATCTTACTTATTGATTCTATTAAATTTTTAACTGAACTAAAATTAATAATTATAATTAAGATAAATTGAACATTACAAAATATAAATTACAACAATAATAATAATTAGAATTGAAATAAAAAAAAATTAGAATCTTGCTTTGATATTTAAATGATGACTGAAATTACAGTTGCGGACTTAATATAATTTATGAAGATAAATGTGAAAATTATTGTAAAACTTAATATAAAATTAAAATAGATTATGTATTACAGAATGATTTTATATATATTTTTAGAAATTTTAAATTTATTTTTTAATTTATAAAAATTAATTTATATAGTTTTTTTTATTTTATTAAATAAATAGGAAATTATATAACCTATGTTATGCGTTATGCTATATATGCGACATAACCTAACAGAGACAAAATATTACTTTACTGTTATTGCTATTTAAAACATTAATTGCTTGCATCATGGATTCTTTCGTACTTGTGAACTGATTGTTTCGAAATGTGCGGAGGTATGATAAATGTGTAATATGAAGAATCCTTCGAATTGAGATGTGAGTACGAGCAGTGTTCAGTGAACTTGAGAACGTCTCTTCCTCGTTTTCGTGTTCTCTGGTGTTTCTGTGATACATTGCCTAGACTATTATTATTTTTTCTTTTGTATATATGATATTGATTGCTAAACTTAAAGAAAGGTGAATTATACGGTCCATAAACTAAACTAAACTGAGACTTTTAAAATTAATGGGTAATAAGTTCAATTACCCCTATAGCATCGGTGATTTCACTGCAATTAACCCTTAAAAACGTATTCAAAATACATACCATTTTAATTTCCAATGGTCCCATCGTTAAGAAAATCAATCAATGACTACTCCATATCTGTTGCCACAAGTCTTAATACTCTTGATGAAGACCCAAAATATGAAATAAACAAGTTTTTCTACGACTCTGTCACCCGGCCAATTCTGTTCCACTCAATCCCTTTTCATGGCCAATATCTTTACGGCTAAGTAATGGGAAGTCTTTTTCCTATTACATGAATCAAATGTTTCATTTCATTTAGGAAAAGCTATCTCTTTCTCAACAATGTTTTTGTCACTTGATCCAATAGTGCTCTGTTAGATATATATGAAGAAATTTGATAAATGCTGATAACTCTCGGATGGAGTATTAGAATGGAAAGATCCATTAGATAATGAACTATTGATTCTAAGCCATCGCTGACAATGAATCAACAATTCGAAGTGGTTTTCTTGCATATTCTTGATGAACCTACCCTTATTCTTTTTTCTTTCTCTTTCTCTATGTTCTCTGTCTTCTCTCTCTTCAGCTCTTTTCAAATTCCCCTGCGTACTTGTAAATTTCAATTGTATTTAGATTAGGATTTGAGAATAATTCGGGAGAATCAAATAACATTATTGTTTGAGTTTAATAGTTAAGATTGAGACAGAAAGGAGATATAAAGGTTTTCATATTAGAGTTAGCGGATTGGATTATTTAGGAATAGAATACAACTCGAAAGAAGAGAATAACTTAGTTCAAAATTTAAATGATGTAATAATATGAATTAAAACAGTGGGCATACTCAGGAAAAAGTGGGCTTATTAATTTAGAATTTCCCATGAAAGAAACAGGTACCAATTAGTGTGGCATCTCGAAAAAAGGGTGGCTAACCCCTTCTATTACATTTTGGATAATTCTAAATGTACACCTCAAGTTTCTAAGTACCCTCACTAAATGAATCCCAATAAAATTTGAAAATAGTATATTTTTTAAAGTACAATCCACTATATTTACTATTGTTTTAATTTTTTTTCTCTCTCCTATTTCGCGGCTTCATCCATGCAATGCCATCCCCCAGTAGTATGTGGATGTATAACTTATCACCTTTAAAATTTTAAACTCTCACTTAGACCCTCTGGACCGCAGAAAAAAATATCTTGGTCTGAGTTTTCCTATTATTTTTTTTTGCAGTCCAGAGGTCTAAGTGAGAGTTGTAAACTTTAGGGGTGATAAGTTATATACTCTTCATACTACATAAGGTCTGAGTGTAATTAATTTTTTTTATTAGGAATTATAAGGTTTTGATTTGAGAATTATTTTGGATTCTATAGAGAAATGTGCTAATTAAGAAGATGAGTACAAAACATAAACTTATATTGGCAAATTTATAATAAATATCAATTTTTTTAATGATACTTAGAAATTGAAGGTTGCGATCATCAATCAGCATAAACAAATGCTTAAACATTTCTGGCAACAAAATCTAGAAAATACAACTCTCATAGAAACCAAATAACGGAAATGTATCTCACTTCATACAAAATTATCTCTCTGTTCTCCGATATGTATAGATACTAAAATAAAGATCCATTCACTTTAAAAAAGATATTAAATTTATAAATTGATACAATTAGGGAAGGGGATAGAGAATGAAGAGAGAGTTTTTTTTACATTTTAGGTGTGCTCACAAAAAAAACCCTCTCATTTCAAAAGAGAGAGTGGGCTCAATGAGAAAATTGGGCTCACCAGGAAAAATGGTGTACCCTTTGGAAACTCCCAATATTAGAGGGACCTTGTTAAAGAGACATAAGAGTGAGAGGAGAACTCACGCATGCATGCGCAAAAAAAAAAAAAAAAAATGATTGAATGAGGATCACGAGTCTACATGTATTATTATTATTTTATTGTTATTATTTTTAAATATACAAGTAAACGGGAATGTAAGGTTGCTCTGATACTATGAAATTTTGAATTAAAAATTCTAGAGTGTTTCATTCATTCAGTTTGAGTACATAAATAATTATAATGATATTCATAAGAATAAAAAAAAAAATCAAATAACAGTTTAGTTACAATAAATCTCTCAACAAGCCTTAACGATTCAACAACTCAAACTATTAAACAAAACAGGAATCCTAATAACCAGTAATATCTGAATATGAGGTAATTTCTGATTTGTTAAGTTTTATTATCTCATCAACAGATGGAAAGGCTGAATACTTGCTCAGATTTGGATTCGGATCCCCATAAGAGTATTTCAATTTTACCATAAGTATGAACTTACATCATAAAAGTAGTCAAATATACAAGACTCCTATATTGTAAGGTCTGGGAAAGATCTAATAAATACTATCTTATATATTAGAAAAAAATAGTTTTTACATATTTGTATCTTACATCTTTAAAAATTAAAATTTAGTCCCCTAAATCTTCATATTTATAATTTAGTCCCCCAAATCCATTAAGTTAGCACAATTTAGTCCCTAACTATATTTTTGGCCTGAATTTTCCATTACAACCTTGAGTTACTTCACTTTAGTCTTCCCTTCCGTCTTCCTCCTCTTATTGGGTTCCCCTCTTTATTCTTCTCCTCTATTTCTCTTCCATCTTCTTATTGGATTCTCCTGAATTACTTCACTCTAGAGATTAACTCAGAGGGAAATGAGAGTTGAGAAGAATGAAGAGGAGAACCCAATAAGAAGAGGAAGAGAGGAGGAAGAGGAAACGAAGGATTAAAGTGAAATAACTCAGTGGTATAACGGAAAATTTGGGTCAAAAATATGGCCGGAGACTAAATTGTGGTAACTTAAAGGATTTACTGGACTAAATTATAAATATGAAGATTTGGGAGACTAAATTCTAATTTTTAAATATGTAAAGGACATATATATAAAAATCTCTAAAAAAAATGGTAAGTTAGAAATGGTGGAAGACATTCCGGTGAATGGTAAGTTAAATACTGAGAAAATCAGCGTTTCTAAAATATAAGAGATTAGAAGTGTGAAAGTCTTTGCTTTAAAATATCGGTTAAAATAAAATTTAAAAAATAATTCTTTATTTTATACATAATTTCTTTAGTTATAGTGATAGTAAATGTTAGGTTGAGAATCCGGGTCGCAGCTTTGCAAAAAGCCCCTAATTTGGAAATAAATTTAATAGTAAATATTTGATCTAAAATCTGGAAACTTCATCAAATCTGTTTTTTTGTATACTATGTTTAACGGAAAAGCCTTAGACTATACTTGGATATTAAAAGCAAAGTGTTTTGGAGTGTTTCAGAGTGCGTGTGTTTTAAGTATTTTTGATAGTATGGGTCTTGGAGTGGTCTATTTATGGATTTTGGGGTGTTTAAAATTGTACTTGGGAGTTTGATTTTCTAATGGGTTTTCGTAGGTTTTCATAAATATATAAAGACAAGTATGTCCAATTAGGAAAAAAGAAAATATATGAGAAAGAGTTGGAATATAGTAAAGAAATGATTTTTTTAAATAAATAATTTAGAATACTCCCAAATATTCCGATTTGAAATATTTAAAAATACTTCAAAACACCCATTAAGTATTTTGGACGTGTTCTAAAAGAAAAACTTAAGACACTAATCAAAAAATTCATAAGTAAGTATTACTTTATAACACATTGTTACAAAACTCTCTAAAACACTTTAAAATTCGAGCATAGTATAAGAGCACAAGGACCTCTGGAAAAAAAAATAAATAAAAAAAGGTCAAATCAAGCTACATATTTGGACTTGTATGTAAAAACTTGAAAGTTTGCAAAATTTACTTCTCCAATAAAACAAATTATAAGTGACTTAACTGCAAAAATCCTAAAAGTAATCAATTAGGAATTTCTATAGGAGCACACCATTTGTTCTAGTGAGCACACCTTGCTTGTGTGGACACCTCTCTTGCTCGGTTAGCACACCCTCTCTATTAAAAAGAGAAGATTTTTCTCATTGAGCACAAAAAAATTCTATATTTTTTTCTCTAAGAGACCTACAATCCTCTTTTTTTCCTTTATCTAAAAGAAATATAGTCCGAAATTTTTAATGATAAATTTATAATATAAAAATCATAGTGAAGTGTGCTAGACATGATGCTCTTTTAGAAATTTCATAATCAATTAGATTCAAATCGGAAGCTTTCAAAGGAGCACACCATTTTTTCTTCTGGTAAACCCACTTTCCGAATTAAATTGGAAACTCGCGTCCCAGTCTAGGACAAATAATTTGCACTTATCCCCTCCGTTTTTTCATTTTAACCTTTCGAAGGAGAAAGAGAGAGAGAAAAAAAACCCGAGTCCCAAAAAAAAAAAAAAAAATCCCAAAATCAATTTGATTAATTAATTATTCACTTATTTAGATCTCTTTAACAAACTATGATTTCGGCATTCTCGCTGGATCACGATTAGATTCGTCGCGCTCCATCTCTCCCTCTCAGTCTCAGATCTCGCCCACTCCATTCGGATCTGCACCCGTCGACCCGGATCCGGCAAGATGTACATGGCCTACGGGTGGCCGCAGGTCATCCCCATAGAGCCCGGCAGCTGCCCGCCGACATCCTTATCGGATCGGATCCTCTACATCAGGATCACCAACCACCGCCTCCTCCTCGTCGCGCCCACCCGCCTCGAGCTCTGGAGCGCCTCCCAGGTTGATATCCTCACCCCCCCAATCATCAATTTGTCTTCACCTTCTCTTTATTTTTCAAATGCAATTTGTTGTACTCTTAATTTGAAATCAGCACAAGGTTCGATTAGGGAAGTATGCGAGAGATGCGGGTTCGATTGAGAGAGAGGGCGAGAATTTGCAGGCGATTTGGAGCCCCGATACCAAGACCATCGCCGTGATTGTAAGTCTCATCTTGATCCTTTTCGAGCAAATATTTCCAATTTGGTTAATTTAGTTTCCAATTAATACATTGGAAACAAAACTAAATGCAAGCATGTGGGTGTTTTTTGTGCATATCTCAATTAAAAGTGATAATGTGCTCAGTGTAATGTGATTTGCAAGTTACAACGTTAATACCGAGCTCGTCTGATTACTGCCACCTAGTCGTGTAACGCCCTGAAGCTAACGATGCTACATGGACTCACAAGGCAACTTAGAACTAGAAATGGAAGTGACATGAATGAACCCGATAAGGGGATGAAGCGGAATGTATGCAGTGTAACGTTTTGAAAATAACCATAAGTTGGTGTTATTTTGAAGTATGGATGGTGATGGACACATACATTTTGGCCGCCCTATATAAAATATTAAATTGAAAATAGAAATTTTATTTTTATAATTCAAAATTTTGTATAGAACGAACCAAAAATTGAACTGTGAACGTTTCGGTTTTATTCTCCTCCATTGGTTCTCCCTTATACGGCCTTCATGATAATTGCTTCCATTCCTAATACATTACAAGATCAGGCCACCCTTTTCTAGAAATGTTAGAAATGACCAATGCGTGCATGCAACCATACAACAACGTTCTTCACAACAATTGTATGAAACCATTTGTAGCGCCACATGCCGAATGGTGTCCATGTTGCTTTTATATTAAAAGTTAAATCCCTACAAGACACCTGATGTTTCCTCTACTAAACATAACAATTTTACTTTCGGTATATGGCTTTGCTCTGGGGTTTCTAAACGACAGTTATTCTGTCTTCTATGTTAAGCAAAAAGGTTAGATAATCTCTCAGAAGGAGCCAAGAACAAAGAAAAACCTAGAATCACACTTTTATTATTTGTTGGAGGAGGGAATCTGGGCATTATACATAAAATCTATAATTTTGTAAAGTGTTCAATAGAGATCTTACAAACTAAATAAGGAGAGGAACCCAACAAATATTCAGTAGATAGATGCAAACTCATACCTATGAAAAAGTTGAAATTTTTCATAGACGAAGTGTTTGGGAGATTTTGGGCCCTATGAGACACGGAAACTAACATCCCTCATGGATGCAGTATAAACATATACCCGTCAACATAAAAATGTTTAGAAAGTCGGATAAAGAAACAAGCTGACAACTATTTGTGTGAATGCATGCGGCTATGTTGTAATTCACATCAAAACCTATAATTGTTGGGAATCTTGGATTAAAAATATATTTGAACTAGAAAGAATTCTTAGTAACTTGAACCATAATAAGTAACTATATTAAAAGAAATGAAAGTTCAAATTAATACCTAGCGTAACACAAGCCTATGTAATTCTCATGTGTTTGTGAGACGTTTAGGTTTTATGAATATGGTATACCTCTAATGTCAAAAGATCATTTTCTATGTAGTTTAAGAAATGGCTCTCTCTTAATAGGTAATCTTTAGGTTTTATGAACATAGCATACCCCTTATAACAAAAGATCATTTTTTTTTGTAGTTTAAGAAATGAATGGCTTCATAGCTATTGACATATAATCTTTACGACTTTTTGAAGCAATTGCAACTTCGGCTCTTAAGTTTTTGAGTTCTAAAAACTCAATTTGGTTTTGGAGTGTCTAATACATGTGTACAAGTGTTGGTGTCTGGCATGGACACAACACTCGTTTTGAAGTGTCCGTGTTCCATAATTGTGGCCCATCTAAGACTAAAATGAACCATAAATAGAGGCTGGGAACCACCTGACCCCAATGGCTAGCTAATAGGTGGCTTGGATTTATATTTAAGTCCATCATCACCACTCTTTTCCAGTCATGACGGTGTTCATAATAAATATTCTCAATTATCCTTCCACGTTTGAAAGGAGAGACATCTGGTCAATGGCGGTAAGGACTATAGACTACATATTAGGGTTAATGAGTTCCTGTCATACCACTTTTTTTTTTGGGGGGGGGATGAGAGAGGGGTGATAACTTACCAGTGTAATTACTTCCATTGTGCTAAGGGTGTATATGCAATTTACCCCTTTGTTTATTCTGAATCATACTAATTTTCATGTCATACTTTCATGATGGCCCAAACGTCATTGAAAATTTGAAGGTCCATACGGTAGTATAGTGTTAATGTAATACATAATCCATGATTAATATTGTGTAAGATATATCTATTTGTAAAATGATGCATGCATATACGGATGTGTTATCATAAACTATATCTACTTTCAAACTAGTGATTAAGGTTTTAAATATAGGTGGATATCGATGTATATCACATATCATATCGGATTTTGACGTACCGGTTACATGATGTGCTATATAATATTGGTCTAATATTCTAATATGTTTGACATTGCCGATATACTCTATATTGCCAATTTTGATACCTTAAATAATTGGACGATACCAATTCAATTATGATATTTTAAACCTTGCTAGTGATCACTGTGACAATTATATTTCATAGATACTAGCTACTCTTTTAGGTTAAGTTTATTCGAACTAGTATAACCTACAAAATACTTAGTAAATACTGTGCATTTGCTTCTAAAACTGTTAACAGTAAGTATCTACGTCAAATCACATGTTGTGTCTTCTGGTCTTTCTAGAAGAACCTTATTAGTTTTAAGTAAGATTTAGCTTTCTGATGGTTTATGGTATCTAAAATCAACATCGGATGTACCGTATTGGCAATATAGATATATTGGTAAAATATAGGCAATATTGTCAATAATGTTACTAATATTATACGGTCTATATCATCTAGTATCTGAAATCATTAACATCGGACGAATTGTATTGGCAGTATAGATATGTTGGTAAAAATAGGCAATATTGGCATACCATTGCTGATATTATATATGGGATACTCCAAAACCACCCGAAAACCTGATATTCGCATTACATACTTGTGTCATCCGATATTTAAGAACCTTGATTTTAAGACTAAGTGTTTATAATGACCCTCCTGGGCTTCTTAGACAATTTTATGACTTTAACCCATGTTTTTTTTTTTAGTTTCTTACGAAATAGTTTTCTTGCAGACATCGTCACTATTCCTCCACATATATAAGGTCCATTTTTCTGGAAAGCGTCTACAAATTGGAGGCAAACAACTCAGTGGGTTGTGTCTTGCTAACATCTCTCTTGTTATAATTGAGAAGGCGCCCTTTTCTGATAAAAGCTTAACAACGTATGATGTATTTGCCTTCCTCATTTGAATCAACTTGTCAGTATTACAATTGAGTTAGTTCTTTGAAATATCCTCTAATGTTTATCTTCCAGGAGCAATTTTGTTTGTGACAACAAAAACATGCTCCTCGGACTTTCCAATGGACATCTCCAGCTCCTGTCCTGGAATGCTGAGGTACCCATTAAGTAAACCTTTTATCATTTATCTTTGTAAGAGTTTGATGCCTTATTGTAGTTCACTTTTAATATTTTCTTGCCTTGGTTGATTTAATTTCTTCTCCCTTTAAATATTATTGCCCTTTTATCTTGTTCTGAATTTCAGTTCTCTAGCATGTTTCAACTTCGATGCCATCTTTGTACCTCTGAAGGATCAAGTAATCCATCGAATGCAACGTTAACTCATGATTGTTCTGGGAATTCTGCCATAATCCAGCTTGAATTGTCACTACTGTTGAGCTTGCTGATTGTATTAAATTCTCTCGGACAAATTGCAGTATGTTCAATAAGTAAAAAGGGTTTAAAGCGAACTGATTCCATCAAAGCAGAAAGATGGTTGAACACTGAGGATGCTATGTGTGCTTCTATAGCTCCGGATCAACAGATTCTTGCTGTTGGGTGTAGTAGAGGTGTTGTGGAACTGTATGACCTTGCAGAGAGTTGTTCACATCTTCGTTCTGTATCTTTGTATGATTGGGGGTAAGTCCTAAGTGGGATCATCTAGATACTGTTAGTTCTTACTTCTATTTTGCTAATAATTACTAGTCTTTGGTATTTGAGTGGACTTTGTAGACATTTTTAACTTTATGCATAAATGCATATGAACTGTATGCAGTAGTGAGTGTAAAATTTGTATGTTTCATGATTGGTCTTGCTGGCTGATTGTCAATGCACTGTTGCATTTTTTCCCCCACTGTTAACAGGTAATACCAGATGAATTTAATGTAAGAGATAGTGTTTTGCCAGTCTACAATTGACACCAGATCTTTACAAGATTAAAGCCATCGTTAAGGCCAGGACATGTTTTTTATTCAAAAAATTAGCAGACTGAAAAAATTCACATGGGAGTGATCTTCATCCCATGAAATTTTTTTTAGGGGGAAAGTTTTGTGATTTCATAAATTTTCTATAAAAGAATGCAGCAGAAGTGATTCATCCCTTGAGTTGTTCCCTTGGAACTGTATCTCTACAATATTGAATATGAGGCTCACTTACAACACATAGTAAAGTGCCCAAAGGATGAAACTGCAAAAAGTAATTATTTTAGGACAGAAGCATCACATAGCCTTCTTCCAAAATATCATTGAATGATTTGCAAAAGTAGCTTTCTTGAGGTATAATATAAAGCTTTTCAAAAGAATTCTTGATGAAGTAGCTATTTTAGTATAAACATTTCAAGTTTAGTGCCTAAGCGATAATCTAGGAAACCCAGCATTCAGTCAACAGGCAAAGGGGGTTGTGACATATTTTCAGGAAATGTTTGTCGCTTTCTTCTTACTTATGTACTGCCTTCTCGGTAGGAGTATCTTTATTTATATGTATACTGATTTAACTCGTTGCCCCACCCCTTCCTCCTTCCCTTCCATGTTCACAGGTAGAACAAGAAAGAGGGGAAGAGAGAGAGAAGAGCTTACTTCTGCAGTTCTTTGAATAGTGACATAGGCATTTTTGGGCCAAGCTGACACTAAAAATGTGCCACAAACCAAGTAACATTAGTTGGCACCTTTAGATGCACCAAGTAACATTACGCAGTATCCAAGTTGTATTCAAATTGCTTCTGTATTAAGCTATGGAAGGTGCATCTTACTAACCATGTAAACAAAGTTAATGCATATAATCTGCTAGTAGTCTTCAACGAAATAAGTTGATGGATATTTCTAAACCTTTTCATAGTTCGAAAATTGGCTGCTTTGACCTTAGTTGCTGGTATGTTTGACAATTCGTTCTAACACTTATTGCAGTTACTCGATGGAGGACACTGGTCCTGTCACCTGTATAGCCTGGACGCCTGACAATTGTGCTTTTGCAGTAGGGTGGAAGTTTAGAGGACTGACAGTATGGTCTGTATCAGGGTGCCGTCTGATGTGTACAATTCGTCAGATTGGATTGAATTCTGCATCATCTCCTATGGTGAAGCCTAATCAGGACTTGAAGAGTGAGCCTCTAATGGGTGGCACCGCATTAGTCCAGTGGGATGAGTATGGATACAAGCTCTATGCTGTCGAGGAAAATTCGGCGGAAAGGATTCTTGCATTTTCCTTTGGTAAATGTTGCCTAAATAGAGGACTTTCTGGCACAACGTATGCTCGCCAGATTATTTACGGTGAAGATAGGGTCCTTATTGTGCAGTCTGAGGACACCGATGAACTAAAGATATCACATCTTAAGCTTCCAGTTAGGTGTTGAAGTTAAATTACTGCCAGCTAACTAACTTGAATTCATGCATAATTGGTTCTTTTCCTGATATGATGAGCATTGTTTAACCAGGTATCTTATATTTCCCAAAATTGGCCAGTTCTAAATGTCGTAGCAAGCAAGGATGGAACGTACCTGGCAGTTGCTGGTCTCCATGGGCTCATTCTTTATGATTTACGTCAGAAAAAATGGCGTGTCTTTGGAGATGTCACTCAAGAACAAAGTATTGAATGCAAAGGCTTGTTATGGATGGGAAAGATTATTGTCATATGCAATTACATTGATTCATCAAATACGTAAGGGCATTAACCTCTTTGCTCTATGCCTTCTAGATTTTTATTTTTTATTTTTGGGGTAAGGCCATAGTATATTATCTTCCCAAGTTAAATCCCCTGATCCACAGTGTTGGGAGTTCAATTTGGAACCTTCCAGTTGGCAGCAAAGGGTGTTAGCAGCTGGGCTAACCTGCTTTCACTTCTTCCTTCTATGTTATATATATGCAATGCATATTCCATAAAAATGTGATATTTAGCCATCTTTAACACTTATCTCAAGTAAAATTATGCATACTGACTTTGCACACCAGTGTGCGGCACTTATTCGAATGTGGCACTTTTTTGCATAGTTGTCAACTGCCTATTATGTTATCGAACGAGCACATAAAGTCAACAGTGACTAGCTTTTTGATGTTAAAATAATAATAATATAATTTGTCATTATTTCATTTTTTTTTCATATTCAATATATTTAACCATATAATGCATTTAGTATAAAAAAAATGGTGGTTAAATGTAGATATGTATGTAAAATCGCATTTATCAACACATAAAGATGTGCGTAGACATGTCCACCATATGTCTAGACCTCGAACAAATACCATGGCGAACAACCTGACCTGAGTCCAAATAAGATCTGAAATTCTTTTTGAAAAGACACTTTATTGTTGTGTTTCTTCTGCTGCATAACTGTCAAAGATAAATAGGTTCTTCATTGATTTATACAAAATGCATTATATGGTTCAAAAAATGAAACATGTATAGAGATTATTTCACATTATTATTGAACTTGATAATTGTTTTACATCCCATTGCGTTGCATGGAGAAGTTATAGTGGATGAGCAAAACAATGAAGATTAAAAATCTCAGAATGCTTGGTTATCAGCCAATGGTTTATCATATTAAAAATCAGGAATACTGGATGTATCATATGGTGTTATTAGAATCGACAATAGTGGTAATTAATAATATAGTAGGGTTTCTTGTATCGAAAATCTCAAATTTCCGATTTGATATTTTCGATGCTTATCGATAATAAAACCTTGATTGCAACGTTTAAATGTTAAATGTATTTAGAGGAACATGCTGGTTTATCTTTAATTTATTTTTGCACTGCTCCTAATTTATCGTAATGTTTTTCCATAATAGATTTATATCACCTAAGCGATGAAATTTGTGGTAAAAAAATCTTTCATGTGAGAGAAAGATAAAAGTGATGGTATTGTATTATAACATACGAACAAAAAATTAAGACAAAAGGAAGGAAGAAAACATATTTAAGAAGAAAAGTACACAATTTTCACATGTATATACTATATATTAATAGCTTTACTTACAATAAATGTTTCTATAAACGTATTACTGATGGCGTGGGTGGACCCGTGTTGAACTGGGTGGGGGCCCCCCCATCCCCGTCCCTCGAACTTTTATTTAAATCTAGCATATTTTAATTTGTGAAAATTTGTGAAGCTTACTCCTAAATCCTCAATATTATAATTTCGTGCCGCGTAAAATTTTAGTTTTCAATTGTGAAGAACGTGATATAAAAGATGAATGGATCAATGATTTAGAGAAGATGATATTTCATTATTTAGACCGAATAAATTAAACTAAAAAAAATCAATGATAAAAATATCTGAAGATGATATTTGCATTGTAATGTCTTAATTTTGCATAGTAATTATAAAATAGAAAAACATGATAATTCTTTGCGATGGGGACTCTGTCCATGCAGCCCCAACGGGGGCGCTCTGCCTCATTCACCCCTACGAGCTGTCCGGGTAGGCTTGAACCCCGAGCAACTTTGCCTCTCCTACTTCGAATGTTTGGGTCCTCCCTCAAGTCTGATGGACAGTTCCTCTTCATCCTCTATTATGTGAAAAGAATGCAAGTTCTTGCTCCTAAATCCTCAATATTATAATTTCGCGCCGCGTAAAATTTTAGTTTTCAATTGTGAAGAACGTGATATAAAAGATGAATGGATCAATGATTTAGAGAAGATGATATTTCATTATTTAGACCGAATAAATTAAACTAAAAAAATCAATGATAAAAATATCTGAAGATGATATTTGCATTGTAATGTCTTAATTTTGCATAGTAATTATAAAATAGAAAAACATGATAATTCTTTGCGATGGGGACTCTGTCCGTGCAGCCCCAACGGGGGCGCTTTGCCTCATTCACTCCTACGAGCTGTCCGGGTAGGCTTGAACCCCGAGCAACTTTGCCTCTCCTACTTCGAATGTTTGGGTCTGGCCTCAAGTCTGATGGACAGTTCCTCTTCATCCTCTATTATGTGAAAAGAATGCAAGTTCTTGTTCTAACTGATTAGTCCTTAGTTAATTTTCTCATAGCATATGTTGACATCATAACTAAAATGCTAATATATATGGGGGGATATCTATCTTAGTTAAATTCAACTTTTCTTCTAACAATTTTGTAGCTTTGACCAAGTTAGTTCTGGCATTCACTCTGTTTATGGTTTAATGTCTACATATTTGTCTTCTGTATCTTCTTCCTATTGAGTTTTTTGTTATCGTTATTTAAAAACTATCTGCATAATAAGGAATATGACGATTCATTAGGTATGAATTGCTATTTTTCCCGAGATATCATCTTGATCAGAGCTCCTTACTATGTCGAAAGCCATTACTTGGAAAACCGATGGTTATGGATGTATGCCAAGACTATATACTTGTTACGTATCGTCCATTTGATGTTCATATATTCCACCTAAAAGTCTTGGGAGAACTATCGCCTACCAGCACACCTGTTATACAGGTATGTAAAAGTTCCTTGCTGCTTTGGTTTTATCATTTAGTGAAAGCTTTAAGTTAAATCATCATGAAGATGTTAGAATTAATGATAATACTCCGCTTAGAAAAGAACAGTAATATTCATGCATTTTGTAAGTAATCAAATGACAAACAGCTTTCTACAGTACGAGAGCTTTCAATCATGAGTGCAAAGAGTCATCCTGCATCAATGCGATTTATTCCTGATCTGATAGCTGAAGGAACATCAATAAATAATAATGCCGTATCTCCTTCTGATGTTTCAGTTCGACAACCTTCAAGGTACATATTATTTTCCTTCCAGGTGGCAGTGTGGATTCTCACTCATGAGTTACTGAGTTTCTAATGTAGCCTGAACTTGATGCAGATGTTTAATATTGAGGACAAATGGAGAGCTCTCATTACTTGATTTGGATGATGGGCATGAGCAGGTGCTAACGAATTCAGTTGAACTCTTTTGGGTTACTTGTGGCCAATCAGAGGAGAAGCAAAATCTTATTGAGGAAGTTTCTTGGCTAGACTATGGGCATCGTGGCATGCAGGTGTGTAGATATATTTTTATATATTTATTTTTTGTTAATTTTCAGTCATTTCCTTTGGTTGATGTTATGGAGTTAATGTCATCTATTACTTGCGCATCATGACAGACGTCATCCGTTGTAATTTCTAATGTAGTTTCTATACTGAAGCGGATCATTGCAGGTTTGGTACCCATCTCTTGGAGCTGATCCTTTTAAACAGGAGGATTTCTTGCAGGTATGCATTTCCTGATGCACATTATTTTCAGTAAAATGTAATACCAAAGCATATGAAAATCTTTTGTACACGTTTTATACATCAGCGAGGCAAAAATGTTTTCTAAACCTTGTAAAATTCATGTTAATGTCCTAAGGTTCATCATATCATGTTGCATCTTTCACCATGGGTCCCAGCAAACTTCTCTTTCATATACTTAAACATTGCTTTAGGGTTTATATATTTTCTTCAAACCTGCCACTATATGCATTATGAATTCACAAATTTTGACTCTGGGCATATGGTAACTAGGCAATGTTTAAAATACGAGAATTCCCTCTTTAGGTTACATCACAGATAGCGTAATGTATAATATAGGTTATGTAATTTCCTATTTATTCAATAAAAATAAATGAAAAATAATATAATATTTTTTATAAAGGGGAAAATAAATGTAAAAATTCTTAAAAAAAAGAATTTTTATATTTTATAAACAAGGAATCTAATCTATATTTTTAACAATTTTCACAAGGTTTTTCATATTTATCTTCATAAATTATATTAAGTTTACAACTGTAATTTTAGTTATCATCAAATATGAAAACAAGATTTTAAATATATTTATTTCAGTTTCAGTCATCAGCAATATTGAAATTTATATTATGTAATACTCAATTTATTTTATTCGTAATTTTTCGTTTTAGTTAAATTGTGAAATCAATAGGATCAAGAGCAAGTAAGAAATTTTAGTAATTAGATAGAAATTATAGCAAGCAAATAAGCAATTGCAAATTAGTAAGCTAGCAATTCTACACGCAATTAAACAAGCAAAGAACAAGCAATTAAGCAAAGAAATTGCAGCAAACAGTTAAAAATAAAAACAAATAGTCAACAATACTCAGAAAATTACTAAAAAATAATGTATCATAATATAATATAATGTAACGTAAACTATTGTAAAAAACGTATAAACTATTGTAAAAAACGTACTATTATGGTGCACTGAGTTATTTTGGACTATTGGGCGGTGCTGGATTAAGGTAGGTACCATAACACAATATAACGGGTTCAATAACACATTATTTTCAACATTGGAACTAGGTATTATATTATCTAATGCATTGCTGGATTCATTGTATAGCATATGAGTGTAAGGATATTCATTTTTATCTGAAATTGAGATTCCCATCTTATGACTATAGTTAAGGCATTTGTTGAAATGAGAAAGCAAGAAAACTGTAATTGCTTCTTTCCTGGGTATTGTTTGTAAGCCATCATAGATGTTGAGGTTAATTGCCTGTCTGACACATACTTAATATGCTAAAGTACTTAATATGCATTGTTTGCCCACAGCCCAAAACTCTCCTAATGGCTGACATTGTATCAAAGCCCCATCTTTGAAGAGATCCTGTGTTCACACCTTGTCATTAGCAAATTTATAAAAAAAAAAAAAAATTTGCCCCCATACAGTCTACCTTTCCAAGCGAAGTTCAAAGCTGATGGCCTTTACTCATGGCCCAAAGGCTAACGTGAAGGGTTGTTAAGTTCTAAAATAGCTTGATATATATATTTTGCCCGCAAGCCAACAAATTAAGTTTTTGGGTAAAGTGGTTTCCTAACAAGTTTTCTCCCATATACTTTTGGGTAAACCCTGAGTCTCGTCTACGGTGAAAACCTTTTGACCAAGAAACTTCTGGTTTTGAGCGTTCAACATGTATGGGTGATTCCTTTAGCTTTGAATTGTTTTGTTCATGCTTAGAGCTTAGAAAATATATTACAATTAATCAAATTAAAAATTTCTCACTCTTTCTTTTTAAAAATAAGTCCGTAGCCATCCCTATCCCAGCCCCCTGCACCTCACCCCCCCCCCCCCCCCCCCCCCCAAACCCCCGGCCCCGCGCAAAAGAAAAAAAAAGAAAAAAAAAACAACCACCCCAACCCAATGGCCGTAGCATGATGCAATTGAACACGAACTACTAACCTCGTACTCACTTGCACTATAGTGGGACTTGCAAGTTACATAGTTGATTTTAACATTCTCAAAATGGTTTGTTATTGGAGAAAAAAGGGAGTTCAGACATAGCTGTAAAGTTAATTGAATTGAAGGAGAAGGAAAGAAAAAAAATCATAGTTTAAGCAAAAATAAATAAAACATAAAACATTGAAGGGGGGAAAGGTTCTAAAAGTTGAGGAGTTTGAAAAAAAGGGATTTAGAAGGAAGACGTTAACTCAGTCTAAATGAAAACACCTTTAGTGGATAACCATTAGTCTTTGTTGTGTGTTCTTGAAAGTAATATACTCATGTTCCATGCACTGTAATTAGCTTGAGTGAGAAGATAATTAGAGGGTAAAACTGTGAATAAAAGAAGGGACCCCTCTGATAGAACACAAAGTTTCACATGAGATGGCAACTCAGATGTCCGTTTGATAGATTGTTACTTTTATTGTGTCATCTCACCTGTAGTCCCTCTTCTGGATAGCTCATCAACACACATGCTATCCAACATACTGAGATAAGGCAGCTTGCTTTCTTTGATCAATCTTCAAATATGAATACTACCAAAGCAATCTGTGCACCTAATCAGAAAATTTGGTTTCATGATTTAACCAAATATCACATTCGTTGAGTTGTTTCAAGTCTGTAGATTTATCCGGGAACATTCAGCAAAAATGAATTGGAATCATGTAGTTACAGATTTTATTGTTTTTGTTAGAGTAAGCCAAGCCCCTTACGTCATAAAGCATTAGATTTTCTCAGACTTCCCCGGACACATCTCAACGAACTAGAGTTTAAAAGCTCCTGAGGAAGAACTTCTGTCCAGACTAATTATATCATCTGCCTTTTCACCCTTGTTCAGGAACCAGTCAGCCAAGAAGTCGCACTCTCTATATATGTGTGTGGCTCTATTTTCACAAAGTGACAAGAACATGAGTATGCCGATTAGTGGGTGCCATCGTGCATCTGGTTCCTTTGGTTGAGCATATCAGAGTTTGTTCTAAACCAGTCCTTGTAGGTTAAACTATTATCTTCCTCACCATGTGTCTGAGCAACGATGGCACTCAGATTTTGTGGCAATCTTAAGCACTGGGTACCAAGTGTCTGTTTTCACCTTGTTCTGGTCATGTGATCCAATCCTTGGCTTACAAATTAAGTTTGTAAATGCACCTTCTGCTATTGCTCAGATTATTCTGATTTCTAGTAACATTGCATGCCATCAAACTTCCATACTACGATTTGCTAGTAGAGATGAGAATGGGCGGGTCCAATGGCCAATTCTTGGGCCGTCCTGTTGAAAAGTTAGAATGAAAAATGAAAATTTTATTTTGGGCCAAGACTTGCCCCTTGGACCTGCCCATTCTCATCCCTATTTGCTAGCAACACATGCCATTACGCATCTTTCTATTTAGTATTTTTTCTCACATATTTAAACTAAAGACATACTTAGGTATCTGGAATGTGTTCAACAAGTCCTTGTAGATTAAACTATTCTCTTC
Source organism: Dracaena cambodiana (assembly GCA_036321105.1). NCBI lineage: Eukaryota > Viridiplantae > Streptophyta > Magnoliopsida > Asparagales > Asparagaceae > Dracaena > Dracaena cambodiana. The sequence continues at coordinate 45,404,011 of JAYEPQ010000007.1, forward strand.
CTCAAGGACGGTATGGTATAAAACAAAGTTTAATATTCTTCTTTGTAGTTGGATCCGGAGCTCGAATTTGATCGTGAAGTTTACCCCTTGGGACTTCTGCCAAATGCTGGGGTTGTTATTGGTGTTTCTCAGAGAATGTCATTCTCAGCATGCACTGAATTCCCGTGCTTTGAGCCCTCTCCTCAAGCTCAAACTATATTACATTGTTTGCTTCGTCATCTTATTCAGGTAGCTGGTTTATCCTTCTAATCTAGTTTAGTGCTGTTTTTACTCTGGACACTTCCCTTCTAGACGGTTTTTAGTTAATATAGTGTTCCAGTGGCCTGCAATGAGAATTTTTTTGTGTATTAGTTATTTGTTTTCTTCAAATTCTCTCAAGTTACTCCTTGCTATGCTTTTAACTTTTTTAGCTCTTTTTAGTTTTTAGTTTCATACCATAACCCTTTCTTTAACCTCTCCTCTTAACTGAGTAATTAACAGATCTTAGAACATAATCAAATTTTCTCGAGGATTTAGTGCAGTCATACGCACTAATGTATTGTTTTTGTCCTGTTATCCTGCGCTGGAGCATGTCCTAATTTCTTGCATTTGTTCTTTGTTACTAGAGGGATAAAAGTGAAGAAGCTTTACGGTTGGCATGCTTATCAGCAGAAAAACCTCACTTTTCCCACTGTTTGGAGTGGCTTCTGTTTACTGTATTTGATGCTGAAATTTCAAGGTATGATATGATTAAATCAAACATTTTTTAAGGATTCAATTGATTTTGTTTGAATCTATGATTAAAAAGTACTTAATTTTTTAAAAATCATCTTTGGTTGTCCTGGTGGCACTGTTTGGTATAATCAATATCTAGAAATGTGAACAAGAAGGAAGAAAAATTGATCAGAAAATTATTGATGATAGTTTATCAGAACTACTAAAATTCTAGTTGAATAGCCACACAAAATTGATGGCAATCAAACTTTTGTCAATTTTTATCCACTTGTTAAAGTCAGTCTCTTGGTAAACTTGATGATATTGCTCTTATGACGTAGGCGTTAATTTAGGCATGAGCAGTTATTAAATAGTAGTTTGATTTTCCTCTGATGATTATCATCTTGTATCAACTCTTTACTTCATTCACTCTATCTTATTCTGTTAGGAATTCCATGTATATCTGCGCATTTTTTGTTATGTTAAAATTTTCTATATAACTCTGGGCATCCTTTGTTATGTTAAAATTTTCTATATAACTCTAGGCATCTTTTGTTATGTTAAAATTTTCTATATAACTCTGGGCATCAATTTAATTGAAAAATTATAGCCATTAAAATGCACTAGAAGATTCTCTAGCTCGTCACAGCTACAGAGATTTGTCTGCCTCTTTAGTTTTGTCACATGTGCTTATCTTGTTTTTTGATATGGTATGATCAGAGTGTCTTGACAACCTTTGAATAGTGAAATATGATTTCTTTCTAGAGTAAACTACTATCTTGTGGAGCTGAACACGATGTAATTTAATTTATCACATTTGGTCTCTGGGACAAGATTCACTCTGAAAAGTACTTGTACTACAACCGATACATATACTTATCTTTATTGTTTGTCGTTAATTTTCTTTTGATAAGTTTGTTTAATTCTCCTTTCTAGACAAGGCGCTAACAAGAACCAGATGTCAACCTCAGTAAAATCCTCAAGCCCCTCACTCCTAGAGAAGACATGTGATTTGATAAAAAAATTTCCGGAATATCTAGATGTGGTTGTGAGCGTTGCTCGGAAAACTGATGGGCGGCACTGGGCTGATCTGTTCTCTGCAGCTGGAAGATCAACCGAGTAAGTTGGAAAAAAAAAATCTTTATTTTCAAATCAGTCTCTGAATGCCTATTCTGTATTATTGTAATATTTTTGCATTTATATGTGTTGTTTGTATGTTAATGATTTTATCCTATTGCTCAACTGTCATACTGTGCTTTCAGACTAAGGAAGTCTTTTGCCAATATTAGTTATTTCTGTATGTGATGGAATTCAAAGAAACAAGGAAACTCAAAAAATCAATCTCCTAAGCATGCAATCAATACTTATTTATAGAAAACTCCTAAATTAGATCAGATTACATTTATAGGTAAACTCCCAGTACCAGACAGAATTAATATAAAACATAACCTTAACTAACTTATCAAAAACACAAATAATAATGACTAATTTAAATAAGTTTTAACTCCTATGTGAAAAGGGGTAAGACCAATAAATCAAGTCTGCTAACTGAAGATCCTAAATGAAACATAAAAACGATCCTGTAAATCTACAAGATTATCAAGTAGAGCAGGTAAATCTCCAAGATTATCCATTTTAAAATCTTATAGAAGTATGTCCGTGGACCGTAAACATTCTTCTTCTTGGAGAAACCTCTACCTCCAAGTCTGTAATACAAAATGCTGAAGAAGCTTGAATTGAAGAGGATGAGCATCTAAGAAGTATGGTATGCTAGGGATGCATATCTATGTCGGACACGTGTTTGACACGGATATGCTAGAGACTCGCCAAAAACCGTATCGGACATACCATATGATGTCTAATAAAATAAAGAAAAAAATATTGTATCATTATCGTGTCTGAGGTTTTTGTAGGTTGTGCTCTTACCGTGACCAAATTTCTTGTACGTTGTGTCTGAAAAAATTGAAAATAAATATGATAAAATTGGTAATATCGATCTATGCTTAGTTGTATGAAGTTACACTTTAATACTTTCATGTGGATATGAGCGTTGTTTGGTTCTATGTTTGAAAAAATAATTTTTTGTATTCACATTCTTTGCTGATCTATGACCCACTATTATCACAACCTTTTCTTTTTTTAGCTCTTTGCCTATAAAATGTGTGAGAGAGAGAGAGAGAGAGAAAGAGACTTTCCTTTTGTAAAAGAATGAAGAGACATGAACTCATACATTACCATTACTTTTTTTCTTGGATATTTTAGTAAAATTATTATGTTAATAATAGAAGAATATATACTTATATTTATATTTTTTCCCCTTGCCCTTGTTGTGTCTATGTCACTCATTTTTTTAGAAATGTTGTGTCCCTGTCTGTATCTGAGTCCGTATCCGAGTCCATATCCGAAATCTGTGTTCGTGTTCGTGCTTCCTAGACAAGCATATGGGACAAACATGGAGGATTTGGCAATAAAATGCACAAAATAGGATGTCATATAGGTCGAGAGGAAACGTGAGATGACAAAATTAATCACATTTGGTATGACATTAACATGACGAAATATTCATCATCATCCTTGCTCTTTATTATAAATATTATTTATCCAAGAACTGCAGTCAGTTTGTCTGGCTTTTGCATGAATTGGCACAGAATTATCATTGGGGATCAACTCGCGTTGTGTCACGGATTCTGATTGTTGCATGAGATTTGTATCCTTACGTGGCCTCTAAAGCTCTAACTATAGTACAGCATCTGAACCTTGCTCTGCCTCAGGTTTGGTTGTTCTCCATCACATCAGTTTCTTTTTTTTTCCATTCAAGTTTAATGAAATCAAAGGTTTGGATGCCATTACTTGAACTAATACTAGCACACTAGCACATGAGACTATTCATACTTGAAGATTAATCTCCATGTGGTGCAACTTACGAGAGAAATTTAAGGTGCACAAATGTGAACAGTGTTTTAAATATCGGATACCGGTCTCGTACCGGTCAGTCAAATTGCATACCGGTTACCGGATACCGGGCGGGATATCGGGATATGACCATAAATACCGGAGTGTCATATCGGTTAAAGAATAATCATATAATTGGCTATATAGAACATAATAAAACGCATAAAATGTGTTTATAGCACTTATATTGGCTTATTTACATTCAACTTACGAATTTGCAGATATCGTTTAGAACGTTCGCATATGCACAGAGACAGAGCGAAATACAATCATAAAATAAAGAAAAATAAGTGATTTGGTTCACACAAAATAAAGAAAAATAAGTGATTTGGTTCACACAAAATAAAGAAAAAATAATCTTACTCAAAATTCACACAAAATCATTCCTTGAATCACTGATTCACACTGAATCAGTGATTCGGTTCACTGATTCACACTGAATAGTGATTCGGTTCACTGATTCAGTGTGAATCAGTGAACTGAATCACTGATTCAGTGTGAATCAGTGACTTGAATCACTGATTCACACTGAATCAGTGAACCGAATCACTGATTCAGTGTGAATCAGTGATTCAAGGAATCACTGTAGACTCCCCTACCCGCAGGTTCACTGTTCAGCCCTCCTAATTTAACAATTCCCCTCAAATTACACCAAAAAAAATAAATCCAACATAAATCGCAATCAATTAAACCTAAATAGCACAATTATAAAAGAAATTGAAGAAATTTATAATTCTAAATCAAATTTAAATTAAGAAAACAAACTGCGGTTACCTGGCCGGCGGCGACTGCTCCTCTGGCGAACGGCGATCACCCTTCGAAGACCCCCAGAGCTATGGAGAGCGAAGAAGAAAGATAGAGAGAACGCGAGAGAGATTTATAGATGGATTGGGAAATGGAAAATTAGGGTTAGGGTTCGGCCGTTCGTCTCGATCGGTCGACAATCGCGGAGAGAGAACGAGAGAGAGAGCCAGAAGTGGAAGAAAAAGAATCAGAGAGAGATTTATGGCGGATTTGGGAAAATTTGGGGTTAGGGTTAGGGTTTTGGTCGCGAGAGGGAGTCTCGGATCGCCGGGAGAGAAAGAGAGAGAGAGAGTTCGCGAAAAAATAGAATTTCTCCCCCCTCCCGATCCGTTTTATATCTTAACGGGTCGGGTCTGAACGGATTATTGGGTTTAAACCGTAACCAAAACCCAATAACCGATATTACTAAATACCGATCGGTATTAGACATATCAATACCGGCCGATATATCGCCACGTGGCCGATATATCGGCCCATACCGGTCCAAAACGATATCCGGTAAAAAAATGCCCATATCGTCTCGTTTCTTCAATTTTAACGATATATCGGCCGATATACCGGTATATCGGCCGATATTTAAAACAGTGAATGTGAACCAAAGTTCGAGGAGACTCAAGTCTTAATTTTAATGTATAAGTATAATTAATAATAATTAAGAAGCTTCTTAAGAAGAGTTATTGGTATAGGCTCTAACAAGATGTGGTTGCCAAACTATCCAACTAGAATGGATCATGATCTGGTGAAGGATGGAAGATATTGTGGTGAAGATGAATCTAGTAGCAAGATGACAATTTGGTAGTGATTAGATTTGAAGTCAATGTCGAAGGGATGTCTGTGAGGATTTTGGGGGTAATAAGGTTGTACTTTTTTTCTTTTGTTCTTTCTTGGGTTGGGGTGTTTTGTGGTGCTGGTGGGGGTGCAGAAGTATGCAGTGTACTGATATTCTGATTTGGTCAGGGGACCTTTTTCTTGCAATTATCTTTTGCAGTTATTACTTCTCTGGATCACATAGGAGGGAGGCAGGAGATCTGACTATACTGTTGTTAGAGAGTTGGATTTGGTTTGGATGTTGAAATTGGAATTTAGATGGAAGCTTAGGAGGATGGAATTGTAATGTTAAGATTTAGAAATTGCTTCTTTATGACTGTCTCTAATGCATGGATTTGGGAAACGAGTCACGAACCCAAATATGCTATTATCAAATTTGTATTCATGTGGATTCTATTGCGATTAACATAGAGTATATGTCCTGTAATACTGAATGCAGTGTTTTAAAAGGTGGATTGGGTGGCTGCCTAAGCACTCACCTTGGCGTATGTGGTCCTGGGCTGCTTGATTTTCTCGGGGGCGGTCTGCCTCATAGATGGCAGCTCGGACGTTTGCTTTGGTGGATTTGGGCTGTGTAGGTAGTCCAAACCGCCTAAGGTGGGTATGTTCTGCTTAGGCAGCCCATCAAATAAACTTTTTAGTCTTAGTCAATTAGGTTGGATTTGTTCCAAAGTTGGATCAACTTGTCTTATAATAAGGGAGTATAGATTTATGGTTGCAATTTAGCCAAAGATCCTGCCCATTCTCTCTTTTCAATCTCCCACCAAGTTCTAACTCCTTCCTCTCATCTCCACTTATGCCTCATCGCCACTTCCTTGTTGCCTCAGTTTCTAACATCTCGCTCGAGTCCCTCATCAATTTGCACTCCTTAATTATCGTGATACTTTGTTGCCTCTTTGTAATAGGTCCACCATCACTTTGCTACCTTATTGACATTCTGCACTCTCACCATCTTGTTGGAATTTGAAGGTTAATATTAGGAGTTATCTTAATGTGTATTAACAATTCTCCGTGTATTTTAAGAAATTTTTATGTGGATCATAGACATATATATAAAAAGTAAAATTGTGCGCCAAATACGCAGCTAAGCATTGGCGGGCTTGGCCATCTTGCCACTGCTTTTCTTGAATTCTGGTTGAATCTGACCTGATACATATTCAAATTGAGAAGAAAGAATTTGTTTTAATAAAAAATAAATATGCAAGTGCTGGTGACTAAATCAATGATGCTTCCAAAAGGGAGGGCTTAATCACTCTCACATGTAATTTCTATGAATACTTCATTAACTTTTATGTACATGGTGTGTTAAAAAACATATTGTCTTCACTACATGTAAAAATATATTATCTAATTAATTTAAATACTAGAACAATTGGTGTTCCCACAACCCCTTTGTATCGGTGAATGTTTGAAATTTACTTACCTATGTATTTGTATTCCATATGTGTACCCTTCATTGCGTTAAATATCCCTGATATGGTCGATATATCCCCCTGATATATTGTTTTTTGTGACTAGCCGAGATGATACATTAAAAAGGGTGTCATATCGTTTTGTGCGCATATCGATTGCTATTTACAATATCGCCTGATATATAGCATCGATATATCACCCGATATATCAGTCGATATGGTTCATTTTTTAAATTGAATTTTTAACTTAGAAATAGATTTGGTGTTCATACCTAACATTATTCTTATATGCGAGGGAATATTCAAATTCTTTCACCTCGAATCAAGTAAAATTTTAAATTATTTTCATAAAAACGTAAGAGCAAGACATGCAGGGAGTTACAAATGTTAGAGATCTATAGTGCGGGAGCGCTTATTTGAGTACTTCTCATGACTTAAAATCATCTCTAAAATTCTCTTCTTTCACTTCTTTTTTTTTTACGTCTTTTCTTGCTTCGTTATTGTTGTTACTAGTATTCTTTGTCTTGTTTGTTACCAATTTTTCTCAACTGCTTTCCTTGTCATGTCTTTTCATATCTGAATCTCAATTACTTATATAATCTATGTTGTCAACTTTATTTGAACCTGTTTTATAGTTTATTTTATTATGTTATTTTTGTATACATGAACATGTTCATATATATTGATACAGGACGGAGGCGAAATTAGGGTTAGGGTTTGAAAATTAGGATTTTTTTTAGAGAAATCGGGAAAAATAGATAAATTGGGGAAGAACTTACGGGGTTTAGGAATCCACCCAAGCGAATTCACGCCCACTCTCCACGAATCCACGAGAAAAGATTTAATTCTGCAAAATCCATGCCAGAAGTTTCTCAGAATTTTCAAATATTATTCATTTTTTTAAATTCTCCATACAAACCCATATATATATATATATAGGAAAACCCTAACAAAAAAAATCCTAATAGAATTCAAACTCCTAATCTAATCAAATATCCTAATAAGATCCAAATCTAATCAAATCTAATCTATTCCCAAATCAAATCTTGATTTTCATCATATATATATATAGAGAGAGAGAGAGAGAGAAAACGGGAAATACACCGGCGGTGAAGGAAGTTTCCTTCACCGCCGCTTAGGTGGCCCAATAAAATTATTGCACGTGGTGTCATTTAAGAGAATTCATTTATTTGTTACCTATAATGACGTCCCGTGTTATAATTTTATTTGGCCACCTAAGCGGCGGTGAAGGAACTCCTTTCACCGCCGGTGTATTTCCCGTTTCCTCATATATATATATATATATATATATATATATATATATATATATATATATATATATAAGAAAATATGATAACTGTCAAGCCTGTCTATTTCGGATTCATGATAATCATTTTCAATTTATTCAATATATTATCTGATATCTATGTCTTGTTAAGTGGCAACTGCTTGAGGTTAGAAATATTTTTCAAACTTGAGGAAAAAGCCCTTATCGTCCCTTCATTATTTGAGTTTGTTCTCCTGTGGTTTGTGAACGACACCACTCAGTCAACAATTTCATGCAGTCGACTTTAGGGTGGGTTTGACTGTGTTGCATGAACACAACAATGCCAACACGAAGACATGTCAACATCTGCCGCTAACTCTAAAAGATGCATAGGGTACATGTTTCAAGTACACATATTCGACACGATATGGCTTCATGATAGAACTGTTCATATTATAAAATTTCACTAGACCTGCTAAGTTTTCTCCGTTTCTTGTCAAACCACCCAACTTATTTGTGCATGACAATGCCCACCCTGGTTTTTTCCGAACTTCTCACATCCATTCCTTCTGTTAAGTTCCACACTCACATGACAGTATATGATCTAATTTATTAATTTTTTTTCCTAAAATGCCCCTTTTTGTATTTAAGGATATAAATATTTGTAAAATGATGATTAGCCCAATTCAAAGCGGGTAAATTTCAAGCCAAATTCGTACCCATTTCTTTTTCTTCTTCATCCACAATTCCACCCATTTTGCTCCTATAATCTCTCTCTACCACACCACCATCCATTTATTCTGCAATAACTGCCGAATGTTTAACCTTTATACAACCGATGGGCTTATATTTTCTTCATAGCCCAAATGTATACTCAATACCTCTTGAACCCAATGACTTGTTTTTTTTTTCCCCCCAAATTGACATGTTAATTTCTTAACTCAGATCCTGAAGTTGACACCCTATATAAGCTGATTCTTTGATTCAATACCTCTTGATTTTGTGTTAGTGTTATGATCATGAGATGGGAGAAAAAGAAGGGAAAATTTTGATGTGATATAGTTTTGGGGCTGGGTTCATATTTTCATATTAAATTTTGGTTTAAGGTTTAGCTAGGGGAAGGAGATGAGAAGGCTGTTGAGGATTAGGGTTAGGGTTGGATGAAAAAGGCTAAAGAAGAAGAATAAAAAGTGGAGCCTTTGACCTAGTTGGGGTTTGTAAACATTTTTTATTGGACCTATCAGCCCACTAATCCAGTAACCTGCTAGCTTATGCATAATCATCCAACTAACTTGAACAGTATTCAGGCAAAGCCACTATTTCCATAATGAATTACTGGTAATGATTGGGGCCTTATATAATGCCTCCAAGTGAATTCGGAAAAGGTAAAATTTATTCTGCTTTCCTACAAGCACCCCACACAACAAGAAAAAAGGAATAAAAGAAAAGATAAGGGCAAAAGTAATATTTATTCAGTTATTAAAGCGTCTTGCTTTCTGAAGTTCCAACATTTGCGTTTTTTATAGATCCATGTTTCACAATCTTATTTGAAATTATATTTCAAATATACCTAATTGAAAATTTTTGTTTTTAACTTATTATCGTCTCCTTGACTGGTGAAATTTTTCAGGTTATTTGAGGAATGCTTCCAAAGAAGGTGGTACAGGACTGCTGCCTGTTATATATTGGTAAGATCTCCAATTTCTTGCATCTTACAGCTGATTTCGAAACTCCTTGTTTTGTTTGAAAATCCAATGAAGATATGGAGTACAAAATTAAAAAAAAAGCTTGTTTAGTGATCTTATGTGCAAAAAGTTCTTATTTCCCATTCATGTTATAAGTGAATTGGATATAGCAGTTAACTATCCAAACAGAGGCTGATATCTTCCCCTCCTGGAGCATGCATTCTGGTCTGAGTGATCTTATGTGCAAAAAGTTGTTCTTATTTCCCATTCATGTTAAAGTGAATTGGTTATAGCAGTTAACTATCCAAACAGAGGCTGCTATCTTGCCCCCCTGGAGCATGCATTCTGGTCTGAGTTCCATTTCACATGGTTTGATGGGTGGGCGTAAATTGAAGTCTGATTCGGAGCAAGCCTGGTTCCCCCTTGAGTCTTTGTGTCTTAGTACAAGGCTTGAATGTACTTTTGTGCAAACTATAGATGTTTAACACAGAGGGGGTGAGGACAAACTTGATTCTTCCTCAAGTTTTTGGTGTGAGGATCTCTTAATGCAATGCTCGACTGTACTTTGATACAACCTGTGGATATTTAACATGTAATTTGAAGTCTGATACAAAACAAGCCTGATCTGAGGAGTTGCACCCATTTATCATCTAGATTGAAGGTTATTAGATAAACTTAATTTTATAGCGTTTTCATTTGCTTAACTTTTCGGTCCTAGAGGGGATTGGTTCTAAAAAGTTGGTTAAGACTTCGTCCACTACCTCATTATTTTACCAAGCTTAGGACAATGGATTACTTCATGATGTTGGTTGATTAATGAACAATTTTTTTATGAAATAGCTCTCTTAATTGTTGTTTTGAAAGAATTATGGACCTAATGTTTTCAGTGATTCTTTCTTACACTAAATATACATAAGAACGAAATCAGCAGTGCCTTTCCCTGTGTTGTATCAGTTTCTTGTATAATATGGAATCATTGGAATGTGTAGTTCATCAATAATCTTGTGCACTAACGCGACCACAGGTGATTGCTAAGCTAGAGGGTCCTGCTGTGAGCCAGTATTGTGCCCTTCGCTTATTACAAGTAAGCTAGATTCACGCATAAGGATTTTCGAAATTTCTTTTCTCCTTGACTACCAATTTTGTACTTTAGGATACCATGTGGATCATTGGAATGGTGAATTGAACTCTTGCAGGCAACACTCGACGAATCATTATACGAGCTTGCTGGGGAACTGGTATGATTTTGCATGTAATACATGTGTCTTTTCCTTTTTACACCTGATGTTGCTAGGGATTGGCTGGAAGAATAATTCTTAATTGATTAGGTGAGGTTCTTGCTGAGATCGGGAAGAGACTATGATAATGTGAGCGGGGAGTCTGATAAGTTGTCTCCTAGATTTTTGGGTTACTTCCTATTTCGTTCTTCTTTCAAGAGGCAGTCATCTGACTTAAAAACGTATGAATGAGTAATTTGTTCTCATCTTCATAATTCTCACATGTGGATTGGCTGTTATGACTAATTTATTCTCTGACGACTTTGTATCTGGAGCAGCACATCATTCAAAGAGCTCAATGCACATATTGCTTCTGTCAAAAACATTTTGGAGAACCACGCTAGCTATTTGATGTCTGGAAAAGAACTTTCAAAACTTGTAGCCTTTGTAAAGGGGACTCAATTTGATTTAGTGGTGAGATTCATCTGTTCTCTCCATGCCCATTTGTCTAGTTTGTAAGAAGCCTAACATTGCCTAAATCCTACATTTTACAGGAATATCTTCAGCGGGAAAGGCTGGGCTCTGCACGTCTGGACAATTTTGCTTCTGGTCTTGAACTGATTGGGCAGAAGGTATAAGTTTGTTGATCTGAGCTTATTTGGGTGTACCATGTGTTTGAGCCTTTTATTGTTTGGAAGGCTGCTTTTGTAAGTTGTCATGCTTATTATTCTTCTATCTACGTTTCTTGCATCATATTTCTTAAATACATGTCATATAACTTAAATACATACATTAATAGCTAGATTTGAGAACCGAGAACATTATGCTTGATGATAACTTAATTCTCTGAAGTCTCTCATATATGTGCCTCACATATAATGTTCAAGTATATGTACATTTAAACTTGAACATGTTACCTAGCTAAAAAGACTTCCCTTCTGCTGTGTATGCTTTGGTTCACAAGCCTGTGGTTGTTTTGAAAATGAGATATGTTATTGTCAATTGTATGAGAATTAATATATATTGTTAATCTTTTTATTTATTCTCTAAACACAGCTCCAAATGGGCACTCTTCAGAGCAGACTGGATGCTGAATTCCTTCTAGCTCATATGTGTTCTGTGAAATTCAAGGAATGGATTGTAGTCCTGGCTACTCTATTGAGGCGTTCAGAGGTATTACTGCGAAATCATTTGCTTTCATTTTTTCTAATGGTTGTACTCTCAATAAAAAGTCATGTCGTTAACTGATTTCAATATGCTAGATCCTAAGTTTTTTATTTCGTTTTGATAGGCGTAAACCAATGTTGAAAATGACACGTTATGAAACTCGTTATATTGCGTTACGTAACCTAATGGAATCCCAGCGCTACGGAACAACTGAAAATAACTCGGTGCATCGTAACAGCACGTTTTTTATGTTATTTTATGTTATATTACATAACGTTACGTTATGTTACGTTATTTACAATTATATTTTTAGTAGTTTCTATAATGTCGTTAATTATTTTTTTAGTAATTTCTATATTGTTGTTGATTATTATTTTGTTTATTAGCGAATTGTAATTTTCTTGATTATTTGTTGGCTTGTTTGATCGCTTATGGAATGGCTAATTTGTTAATTTGCAATTGTTTTCTTGTTCGCTTGTTGTAATTCCTCTCCGATTGTTGAAATATCTTACTTGTTAATTGTATTGAATTTTTAACTAAAGTGAAATCAACAATTATAAATATGATAAATTGAACATTACAAAATATAAATTACTACAATGATAATAACTGGAATTAAAAATGAAAATTTGGAATTTTGTTTAACTAATGACTGGAATTACGGTTGGAAACTTAATATAATTTATGAAAATAAATGTGAAAATTATTGTAAATTTTAATATAAAATTAGAATAGATTATGTATTACAAAATGGTTATATATTCTTTTTTTAAATATTTTAAATTTATTTTTGAATTTATAAAAATTATTTTATATAGTTTTATATTTATTTTTAATTAAATAAATAGGAAATTGCATAACCTTCGTTATGTGTTACGCTTTATGTGACATAACCTAACAGAAACAAAACGTACGCTATCGTTATCGCTATTTTAAACATTGGCGTAAACTATGTTTCTTGTGCTTTGGAAATTTATACAGTTCTTGAAAACTATAAGCTCAGAAAATCATGTGAAATACAAATACCATAGGACTATTTTTTTGTCTCCATTTCCATACACATTTCAAGGGCTTTGCTGTATAACCTCAGAGGCTACGTTCTGGCTAAGACTCTAGCTTACCGGTCATGTATTATAATCTCATTGTTGGAGTAGTAACTCCCCAATGATCTGCTAAGGCAAGAAAGACGGGGACTGGAGGAATGGGTCAACAGCTTAATATAAGACTTATCTATTTAGAATGGTTTGGTATGGTCGCAAGGTTAATGAAAGATATGACTATTTTATGATGGGCTGTCAACCTGATGTCAACCCTCAGAATAGGTATCAAATTCTGTGCTGAAGACAGTATACATGATAGAGGGGTTTAGCCTAAAATGCCGAAGGCTATTTAGATAGGATGACCCACTTTATTAATATGTTTTTTATGCTCATGGAGCCAAATGGCAACTTCAAAAATTTTTCTGATAGAATATAGAAGAAATGTGAACTGTGAAGGTCAAATTTACCATAGACTACTAGATTCTATTCTACGGCAGAGAGATGAAACTGAAGAACTATTGAACTGTACCAAACATTTAAAACAAATATGCTGAATTCTTCTTATCAAAATGCGAAAATCATTGACAAATTTAGTCACAAGTATGTTATGGTTGCGAGAATTTTAGGCCTCAAAGTAAAGAGTAGTAAAAAGTTGGCTATCAGAAGAAGAGAAGGGGTTCTGCATTAGCTGTGAACTGCAAACCAGGAGCACATGTTTTTCAACTTCAAACATTTGATAGAATATGAAATGCAAATCTCATCTCTGAGGAGTTATCGATAAATGTTTCGCAGGTATTAATTGATCTCTTTCGGCATGATTTGCGGTTGTGGAAAGCATACAGCACAACACTTCAGGTGAAAATTCCATCATACTTGAATCGATAACTTGGCTAATAGTTTTCAGCCCTTTGAGAGTAATTTTCGATGTCAAATTTGCAGTCCCATCCAGCTTTCGAGGAATACCTTGATTTGCTAAGTGTCTTGGAAGAGCAGCTGTCTTCAGTTACTGACTTGGATGGGGAAAGAACATCAAGCATGTCATCTGAGCACGCTGGAGGTTTGTCGTGATTCATGTAGGTACTACTATACTGTCTCCCCCTGGTGTCACCATGGGTTGATTGTTGCAGCCACCGATGTGCCTTGGGACAGAATCAAACTGCCTCCATCTATGCCGATACTTACATGACCTTGGCATAAAAGAAAATGAGTTGCCTCCTGTTTTATTAGAAGGCTAGGAGCAGTTGTTGTGAATACTCATCTTTTTTCGCTCCATCTATTGCAAAGGTCATGGCCTCTTTGTCTAGAGGGATTAGGTTCAAATATGTTTCCCATCTGTTGTAAATTTGCACAGCAGCAAGCATTCGGAGGAATGAAATTATATTTACCCAGTTTACGCAATAACAGGAGGACTTTAAAGCTTTGTACTGTGATTTTTCAGAATTCAGTATATATATGTCCCTCTCTCTAAATTTTTGTACATCCAAGTATGTGTTGGTTCTTTAGAAGTATCCGGGTATTGCCAAATGTTTCACTCTGGTTGATGTTTTACTTGACTATCCCACGTCAGTTCATGGTCGATGCTATTGCAATCGCAACGATCTTGCCATGTAGTATGTGCTGTGATGCCAACTGAAACGGAGCAATCCCAGTATGAACTACTGTAAGTTTGTTGACTGTAGAGCTAGAGCAATGGAGTGATTGTTCGGTGAAAATTTTGTGACTGGGTTATGGAAGCTTGCATGTTGCTGTTTTCCAAGTACAGCCACAACATGCTGTAATTTGAAACTATGAGCTCTAGTTAGGCGATTTATTGTCAACACCAAACAACCAAGGACCTTGTTTCAACGTTGATGTAGTTTGTTCTATTATCGTTTGTTCTATTATCGTTTGTTAGTTGAAGCACCGGAGAGCTTACGCTTGCCATTTTAGCCTTAAAAAAATGGACTCTGTGACTTGATTTTCTTTATTTTATGGAAGACCCAAGATAGATTTATTGTCATTGTTCAGAATAATGCTTATCAGAATGGCTTCCTTGTGCTCAAGCCTAGCTGTTATCTAATCAAATAGTCTATTTATCCTTCTATTTATCGAGAAAAGAAACAACGTTTTAGAATTCATATCTCTATCAATTCAAATCCTTCTAAAGTCAGTCTAATGGCAATATTTTTTTCCGTATACCCCTTTGGGAGGAGTCATCGATCGTACTAAGCATTCAACTAACATTCTATCACCAATCTAAACATGCACGGTCTTAGGTAGAGTAGCATTGACTCTACCTGAGATAGCATGATATTTTTCTTACCAGTATTTGGTTTTGTTAGCTAGATGCTTCTTTTACTTGGTTAGGCTCTCTCTCTCTCTCTCTCTGTCACTAGTATTTGGTTTTGTTAGCTAAATTCTTCCTTTACTTGGTTAAGCTCTCTCTCTCTCTCTATAGTATTTGGTTTTGCTAGCTAAATGCTTCTTTTACTTGGTTAAGCTCTCTCTCTCTCTCTAGTATTTGGTTTTGCTAGCTAAATGCTTCTTTTACTTGATTAAGCTCTTTCTCTGTGTCATTTGTTTTTTTAAGTGTAGAAGTGTCCTTTGGCTTAATGAAGGATTGCTCTTTCAGCACACTTCCCTTTCACTTTCATGCATTAGAGGAATAATGAATCAAAGTCCATTCTATTGCATTTCGATAGATACTATCAATTTGATCGTTACAACATGAATTATATAAAGCACCAGAAAAATATAGCCATGTCCTTTTTTTTTTTTTTTTTTTACAGTAGAAGAGAATATATAACCGTATTTTTTAACATCTAAAAGATATTCTATTTACAACACATTTGCTGGGGATTGTAATTCACCAAGTGAGTTTGCTATCGTAGTTTTGTGTGATGGACGATAACACACACAATCTGATCCTGTTTGAACTTTTGTAAAGATCATAATCTCATTATTATTATTATTATTATTATTATTATTAAACAAATTTTTATTGTCAAACTCTGTAGAATTCTAGATCGATCCCATAATATGAATTATTTTGTTATTTGTCGTGGCTGGGGAACATATATTATATGATAAGAGAATATATAGCAGTGTGTCTTGTTGAAACTTTGTTATTTGTCGTGGGTGGGGAACATATATTATATGATAAGAGAATATAGCAGTGTCTTGTTGAAACTGTACTAAAGCATTTCCTGCTACTACCCAATCTCTGAACACCAAGAAATTTAGCTGGAAAAGAGAAAAATTTGTGTACAGAAGATATTAAGTAATAAAGCACCAAACCATAGAGATTGAATTATATAAGAGGTCACAGATTCAAAAACAAGATTGTGGTTTGCCCTAAAAAAAAAAAAAAGTGTTAGAAGAACTAATATTAGAAAGAACAAAGAGAAGAAAATGGAGATTCCTTGGAAACGAAGGCGTAGATGGTGGAAGGCGTAGATGGTGGCAACTTATATAGAGGATTAATAGTGAAAGGTTACATGTAAGAATGAGAATAGATAAGTCTAATGATTAGTACTTAGGTCACTCTATTTAAAATTTTAAATTAAAATAATAACTTTTTAATTTTTAATTTAAAATTTTGAATAGAATGAGTTAAATAGAGATAAACAATCAGCCGGAGGGGGCGAAAATTGGAGGATTCTTACCGATTCTGATCAGAAAAAGGAGGTGAGACTTCAACCGTCTTGCTTAGAATTTGATCGAACTCCGACCGACCTAGAATCGGTCGGATGTGGCCTGAGTTCGATGTAGTCAGTCGGAGCTTCCTTGAGCAAAAATGGATAGAGAAAGCTCTTCTCGAGAGAGCGACAGGGAAGGAAGAGCTGAAACAAAATGAGGGAGGGAAGGAAGGAGGGGGAGAAAATGAGCAAGGGGGGAGGGGGAGGGGGAGGGGGAGGGGGAGGGGAGTAGGGGAGGGGGAGAGAGGTGGGAGCAGAAACACCGCCATTTTCTCGCCCACGTCCATGAAAACCATCTCGTCGACTTCGTCTGACCAATTCCAACGATATTTCAACTGACTCTGGCCGATTGTTATTTTACGTAATGACTCCGACTTTACAACTCCTTATGCTCCAACTGGATACGATTGGAGCCGAACGGTATGGTCGGAGTCAAGGTAAGTGTTTATTCCTAGAATTGAGGACTAGCTCTTAGACTGATCCATTCTCATCCCGAGTTAAACGTACCTAACAGAGCGAATAAGTTAGGATCACGAGCTTCTCTGTTGCCAGAAAAAGGAAAAAAACAAAAAAGTACGTTAGTGTGGAGGAATCTTCGTTGTTTTTTAAGTAGCTTATAAGCATGTCAAATATAGAGGAAAAATTTTATAAAAAAAATAAAAAGAAAAGATCATTTGAACCGAAACTGCATGCGAACTCTAGTTAATTAAACGTGTGATCAGCGATGGACTCAGCAAGAAGCGAGTCAATGAGTTTCTTGGCGCATGCAATTGTATTCACGTAAAAGGCTTGAAATATTAATTAAGATAAGAGACATTGGATCTGGTACTGTTAGATCGACCAATTTTAGAAAGAAGATTAAAAGACTTCAATTTTTATTTAAGCAGATCGAGGAAATCATGTCACAGTTATTATAAAAAAATATCAGGAAAAATATGGCAAGTATTTGTTCCTATCCAAAGTTTATCTTTTTCAGAATGGATCTCGTCCTTATGGGCCACTTACTACTAGGCTTATACCGTGGACTTTCATTGTGTACATGAAGTGTGTGAATTTATATATCAATATGTTGATATAGTTGCACATTACTTTTCTCCTTGATTCGATTAGGGAAACTAATCCAAGTGCAAAAAACTCAAATGAATTTTCTCACATTAAAAGCTTATCACTATATCTTACAATAATGTATGTGAATGGTCAATTCCAAGAACCAATTCTCGATCCGTCCTATTTCAATTTTGGAATTTAAAAAAAATAAAAATTTTATTTTTAATTCAAAGTTTTGAATTTTACGGGTTAAAAATTGGTCATTGGACTAAACTAAAATAAAAATATAGAAATAGCTTTATTAAAATTTATCGTACTTTAGATCTCTAAACAGTTGCTAGTCACTTTTTGAAAGTAATAAGAAAAGAAGAAAAATAATGTATTAAAAATAACTACTTCCACTGCTTCCAACTTCCAACTTCCGTACAAATAAACACACGTTAAGGAAATTAACGAGTCTTGATTCAAGTGGTCATCATCTCTTTTCAATTTTCGAAAGGTTCTAAATTCGACTTTCAATATTTTTGAAAGGTTCTAAATTCGACTTTCAATAGGATTTAATTTGAATAATTTTAGTAAAAATATATTTGCATATGAGTTTGGCTAGAAAAAAATACTAAACTAAGGAAATAATATGTTCCGTTAAACAGTGTGATATGAGTTGTCAAATGTTTTACTTTTGAGGTATTTACTGGTTTGTCCCTCAAATCTTTAAATATTATGATTTTACCCCCCAAATCTTCATATTTATAATTTTGCCCCTCAAATCTCATAAGTTACAACAATTTTGCCCCCTTCTCTAACTTTTCCAAACACAGTTAATTTTTTGACCATTTTACCCCTTATTTCCTCTTTTATTTTCCTCCTCTTCTTTTTCTCTCTTCCTCCTTTCTTCTTATTTTCTTCATTATTTCTCTTCTCTTCCTCCTCTCTTTTCCTTCTCTTTTCCTCTTCTCTTCTCATTTTCTTCATTTTTTACTCTTTCATGTCAGAGAGGAGGAAAATATGAACATGAAAGAGTAAAAAAAAAAAAATGAAGAAAATGAGAAGAGAAGAGGAAAAGAGAAGGAGAAGAGAGGAGGAAGAGAAGAGAAATAATGAAGAAAATAAGAAAAAAGGAGGAAGAGAGAAGAAGAAGTGGAGGAAAATAAAAGAGAAAATGAGGGGTAAAATGGTCAAAAAATTAACTGTGTTTGGGAAAGTTAGAGAGAGGGGCAAAATTGTTGTCACTTATGAGATTTTGGAGGTAAAATTATAAATATGAAGATTTGGGGGGTAAAATCATAATATTTAAAGATTTGAGGGACAAACCAGTAAATATCCCTTTACTTTTTTGGTTAACTTAGTATAGCCCATCTATATATTTTTACGAATCATCAAGTACTCCCCGTCTACTTTATAACCAATCACACAGACACCATCATTGATGTGACACTAGCTAAGGGAAATTCTATCTACTCACGCCCAATTTACTCTTGATTTGATG
Organism: Dracaena cambodiana; assembly: GCA_036321105.1. Lineage (NCBI taxonomy): Eukaryota > Viridiplantae > Streptophyta > Magnoliopsida > Asparagales > Asparagaceae > Dracaena > Dracaena cambodiana. The sequence continues at coordinate 45,423,286 of JAYEPQ010000007.1, forward strand.
CACACATTACTCTCTACACTGCCTCTTATTTTGAATCATCATCCCAATTTTTTTCCAAATCTAACCCATACGCCTAATTTTTTTTTTCCGGATCTAACCCTCTATCCGTCTCTTATTTTTCATCCATCGCAATCTCATCCCCAAATTTTCCAAACCTGTCTCCTTTGAGCCCTACTCCACGGTTCACCCCGCCTCCGTTGCCCCTCGACTCCGTCGCCGGCCCCCGACCTCCATCGCCACCTTTCGACTTTGTTGCCAACTCTTGACAAGGTTGTCCGCACACCTGTTCGCTTTTCTCTGTCGGCCACTCTGTCGGTCCCCGCCTCTATTGAAATCAAATAAAAAACTAAGAATAATTTTAATTCGTATCTCTTTACAAAGAGATTTGTCATCTGACACCAATTGTATGTTTGATTTTTCCATTTTCTTAAGAAAACTCCAACTCTAAATCTAATTTCACTTATTCAGTGAATATAAATAAATTAGAATTCTTCCTAACTTTTTAAGGAATACAAATATAAAAATTTTAGAAGTAAGAAAATCGAGGAGTATGTGAAAGGTGTTTATCTTGAAGATTTAAAAAACATAAAAAAAGTGTTTTTTTTTTTTAAATGAGAGGAGAAGAAGAAGACGTGTTTTTAATTTTTAAGAAGTTGAGATTTGGATTTTGAAAAGGCAAGTTAGTCTTAAAAAAAACAAACTTGTAATTATTTACAAGTTTTAAATGTGTGTGAAGAGTAAATTTGTGTGGGTGAATAGAATTTCCCCTCTAGCTAACGGTGTTAACAAAAGACGATAATTACTGGTATGCCCCTCGAATTTTTAAGGAAATAATATTTTTATGCACAATATTTAATTTATTCCTCACTCAAATATCTTAATTTTGTGAACAAATCTTTATTAACTAACGTTTCATTAAATGAAGAATTTCGGTCATATTACATTTAAAATTAAATATTGATATGATACTAGTTGCGTTATCACATGTGGCACGGAAGATGATATTTTGATAATAGCATAATTAAAGTTAAATATTGAAATGACATGTAGGGTATTATCCATGATATGTCATTAAAATAATAATTTTTAGAAGGATTAAGTGCAGTGAGACATCTTGTAATATAGAGACAGTGTAATTTATCATTTCTTAATTTCAAATCTCTCAATTTAGTCTGGAATCATAATCAACAGTTTGCTATTCTCACATATATTTAACTTAATCTATACATTTTTTTTTATAAAATTTTCAAATTATCCTCATCTCCCTCACTAAGAACCCACCCAAAATATGTCCAGAAAAAGGTAATTTGGGAATTTTATAAAAAAAAAAAATTGACGAACGCCATTAAAAGTTCAGGACTAAGTTGACACTTTTAAAAATAAGAAGTAATAAGTTGCACTATCTCTATAATATATAGGGCATCACTGCAATTAACCTTTTTTAGAAATATATATATGAGTATATATATCATGATGAGTTGAAAATAAGAGCTGAAGTATTTGATTAAAATTAATAAACTATATGGGTTGTATGACATCAAACCTTACTTATTTGTGAGCAATACATAGGCATCAAGACCTTAGCTCATGCCATACTATTCATCATATTTTTTTTATTTTTTTTTTGTAGTTTCTTATAACTTATTACAAGTAAAAATTTTGTGAGTTTATATTGTCGAATATACTTTCTTTACGTCTCTTATTACTATATCACCAAGCTGTTACTTGGTATTATTTTGGTATTCTCTCGATGGTTAGTTAACAACATAAACAATTGATAACAGTTGCTTATAAATATATACAAATAATATATAGTTAGCGATGATTAGATAGTTAGCGAATGATCGAAGAGAGAGTTCATGCGAAAATAATATCTTCTCTATTTATTTCTCACCTAACAGTGATTTGATTTCAAGGGCATCATCAATGTGAAATATGCAAGTCAAATATTGTTAGATATAGATAACTTATCTACCTACAGATTATTTCTAACCTGATAATTGATAGTTGAGTATCTATGTGGCCATTTTCTTAAGAGTTGGTGGTGGTCGTTACTATATTTACAAGCAAGAGTTAGGGTTATAATTATATAAAATAGTTTCTCTCAATTCTCACTACAATTTCATATTTGTGTAGGGACAGGAATTTCAAAATAATATTATCAGAGGTATATTTAATTGTGGATTTTAGAAATCGAACCTGAAAATAAAGCTTGATGGTAGGACAATAGTTGTTTAGTAAACAATTAATTAATCAGTAGATATTTAGAACAACATGTAATATTTAGTTGGCTTATTTTATGTTCTTAATTTAAAATAACATGCTATTTTTCTAATATTATGGAATAGCATGGCCCGAGGCTAAGGTGACCGTTAAATGACTATTTCCGTAGACGTTTTTTCTTTTTCTTATTTAATAAAATTCACATATACATAGTTTTTTAGTATTATCCAAATTTGAAGCATCTCACAAATTGCAAAGAAGTGATACTAGTATAAACAAGGCTTATTAGTGCCCATCTTTGTTGTTAGATCCAAATCCAACCACATAAGAAAGGAGAAAAAAAATGGACAATGTTAGTACAAAATCAATTTTCACCGAATCGTCTTGGTCACTTTGCTATATGATATACTTCCATTAAGATCATATATGTACGGTACTAGAAAGGAGTAAATGAGTCTATACCAATACCAAAATAAAGTCGATATGGCGAACCGTTATATGAAGACCGAACAGACATAGTGGTCGTGCATGCGAGGCTGGAGTAACGTCTCCCTTTACCCCTTTCTAGATAGCATGTCATTTTCTACTTAATATTTGATTTTGTTAGCTAAATGTCTCTTTAATTTCTTTTAAGTTAAAGTCTTATTTTACGTGTTAAAATGTCCTTTGCAACAATGAAGGGTCGTTCTCTTATACATTTTCCCTTCATTTTTGTGCAGAAAGGGAAGAACTGATAGCATCCAAATACAGCCTAATAAGAAATACTCAAAACATTGAAAAACTCTATCTTATATATATATATATATATATATATATATATATATATATATATATATATATATATATATATATATATATAAAGATATGGGATTACTGTAGGTGAGTGCCAGCTCAGGAAAAGTTACGTGAGCAAGCGGCAAAACTATAATGATCCAATTATTGTTCTTCAATTTTTTTTACAATTACTATTTCTACATGCTTAATTTCTTTCGGATTAAATTTTATAAATTTTTGAGTTTATTTACTCTTTCATCAAGTGCATACAAAATATTTTATTCATTGAAACCTGTTAATTTTGTGTTAATTTGATGGAGGACCAAATCAAAACTAAAACCCAAGAAATTTGGTATGAGTAAACCCTAGGGGGTCGAGATCATGATCCAAAAGAATTTTTTTTAAAAAAGTTATTGGAGATAGTAGAATCGAACTGCAGCTCAGGTAACTTGCGTGAGCTGTCAGCTCATTTCCATTTTTCTCTCTCTCTCTCTATATATATATATATATAAAGAGAGAGAGAGGGAGAGAGAGAGCATGGAAATTCACTGACAGTGAAGAGAGTTCCTTCACCGTCGTTTAAATAGCCCAATAAAATTATTACACGTGGCGCCATTCAAAGATAGTGGTTAAGTGAGTTCTTTTATTTGTTATTTTCAGTAGTACCGCATGTAATAATTTTATTAGGCCATCTAAACTACAGTAAAGAAACTCCTTTTATCGCTAGTGAATTTTCCGCTCTCATATATATATATATATATATATATATATATATATATATATATATATATATATATATATATTTGTTTCTCAACTTCAAACTTAGAACAAGCCCCATTATTTAAATATTATTAATAATAGCTATGCTTGACATGCTATAGTAAAATTATACTTTGTAAGCTAGGTCTCAGAAGCAATGTGATATTGGATATTTATATATATATATATATATATATATATATATATATATATATATATATATATATATATATATATATATATATATATATATATATTACAGTACGCATACAATACATAAAGACATGATTAATATGTATGTGATATGATATATTGTGATGCTCAAGGATTCGGTCTTATTGCTTTAATTTTTATTAAATACAATATAAAATTAATATTTAAGAAAGAAAAGAGAAGAGAGAATGGATAAATACATGATTCGACTCACCCACCAGATATATATAGAAATCAATTATTAATAGATTACAGAGATGATTCTATTTATGGAAAGATATCACTTGGACAGGAACAAGTGGGTCTATTAAAAGAAAGGGGTATTTATTGGTTTGTCCCTCAAATCTTTATATATTATGATTTTGTCCTTCAAATCTTCATATTTAGGATTTTGCCTCCTAAATCTCATAAGTTACAACAATTTAGTCCCTTATCTAACTTTTTGACCATTTTACCCTCTTTTCCCTCTACTAAGACATCGAATCCGCCCTCAGATCCGCCATGTCCCCTCCCCCTCTCGCCGGCATCGACGCTGCCCTCGTCTCCACCGTTCGCCCCAGTGCCGACGGCTACCCCACTGCCATCTCCGCCGGATCTGATCTCCAGCTACGACTGGAACCTCGCCCACGTCAGCACCGCCCGCACCCACCTCGACTCCATCACCTCCCTTCGCCGCGTCTGGCCCGAGATCTCCGCCGTCGGATCCCTCGACTCCCCCGGCCTCCACTTCTACGACGTCTCCAGCGGCCGCCACGTCGGATCCGCCCATTGGTCCGATCCCGCCGACCCCCGCGTCTTAGCTGCTGCGGAGGGGAGAGCCGCAGCGAAAGGCGAAGACCAGAGCTGAAGCACTCCAGTCACATCTTCTTTCTATTTTTATTTTCTTGGTAGAGTAATGTTTTACTACTGCAACTGGTATGTTTCTTTAGTTGTGAACAAGATTGTCAGCATATCGTGCTTCTTTTTTAACCTGTGATATAAATCTAGCTGCCATTGTAGTCATTAATATCATTTTTTTTTTAATAAAGTTTTGTTTGGTTGTTTTATTCAATTCTCTGGTGCTGATGATGGATTTGAGTTGTCCTTGACCTGAGCTGCATCTAAAACGAGGATAATTGCATCAATCTTTCTTCCATCTCCTGATACAGGTTGAAGAAAGAAATGCCTACAACTGAGAAGATCTCAATTAGGTTGGCAGCCAAGAGAGTCAGAGCTGAAGAATCGTCGCTTTGAAGTTCATCTAAGCAGCTCAAACAATGACTTGTAGCAACAACATGCTTACATATAGTCAGGTACTCTGCCGCGTTCTGTCAATGGAAGATATCACTAGCTGATACAAATTTTTCCTGGCAAAACTTTCACTTTCAACTGATTTTCAACAGTACATAATCAAAGCCATCAGCTCAAACGCACACATACATAGCAAAAAACACAACATTTAACAACCAGCAAATCTACTCATCTCTCATATCACAAGGCAAATTGAAAACTGAACACACACCGATATCAGTTAACTCATTTTATTTGTCACTCAAAGTTTAAACACGACTTCAGCTTGTTGTATCAGCAGCAGTAAAAGTTTATATCTGTGAAGGAGTTTCACAAGTCATGAGAAGAACAATAAAAGATCAAAACTGAATCAGGCCACATCGAAAGCACTGATTCCAAAAGCGATCTTTAGAGTTAGTCCCATTCTCCCATTCTGCCGATGTTAGTAAGCATAACATTCTGCCGTTCTGCCGCCCGAGCATAAATCATGTTAGTAAGCATAACATATCGAGCTCCCATTCTACCGCCTGAGCTCCGAAGCGATCTTTAGAGTAGTCCTGTCGATGGATAGGATGCAGTTCTCGCGGGGCGGGCACTCGAAGGCGGCGTAGACGGGGTGGTTGGGAGAGGTATCAGTCGCGACGGCAGTGGCGCGGGCCTTGAAGACGCGGGGGTCGGCGGGATCGGACCAATGGACGGATCCGACGTGGCGGCCGCTGGAGACGTCGTAGCAGTGGAGGTCGGGGGAGTCGAGGGATCCGACGGCGGAGATCTCGGGCCAGACGCGGCGGAGGAAGGTGATGGAGTCGAGGTGGGTGCGGGCGGTGCTGATGTGGGCGATTCGATGCCTTAGTAGAGGAAAAAGAGGGTAAAATGGTCAAAAAGTTAGATAAGGGACTAAATTATTGTAGGGGTATTTACTGGTTTGTCCTTCAAATCTTTAAATATTATAATTTTACCCCCCAAATCTTCATATTTATAATTTTGCCCCCCAAATATCATAAGTTAAAACAATTTTGCCTCTCTCTCTAACTTTCCCAAACACAGTTAATTTTTTGACCATTTTACCACTCATTTCCTCTTTTATTTTCCTCCTCTTCTTCTCTCTTCCTCCTTTCTTCTTATTTTCTTCATTATTTCTCCTCTCTTCCTCCTCTCTTCTTCTTCTCTTTTCCTCCTCTCTTCTCATTTTCTTCATTTTTTTTTTTTTCTCTTTCATGTTCATATTTTCCTCCTCTCTTCTTATTTTCTTCTCTTTTTTTACTTGAGATAATTGATTTGGTGAACTAGAGGAAAAATACATGACATGAAAGAGTAAAAAAATGAAGAAAATGAGAAGAGAGGAGGAAAAGAGAAGGAGAAGAGAGGAGAAAGAGAGAAGAAATAATGAAGAAAATAAAAAAAAAGGAGGAAGAGAAAAGAAGAAGATGAGGAAAATAAAAGAGGAAATAAGGGGTAAAATGGTCAAAAAATTAATTGTGTTTGGAAAAATTAGAGAGGGGGGCAAAATTGTTGTAACTTATGAGATTTGAGAGGCAAAATTATAAATATGAAGATTTGGAGGGTAAAATCATAATATTTAAAGATTTGAGGGACAAACCAGTAAATACCCCATTATTGTAACTTCTGAAATTTGGAGGATAAAATCCTAAATATGAAGATTTGGAGGGCAAAATCATAATATATAAAGATTTGAGGGATAAACCAGTAAATACCCCTAAAAGAAAATAAAAAAATATAATAGCAATACTTTAATTAATTAGTTATTTAATCTTAAAAAATAGTATCTAATAAGTTCTTTTTAAATAATTATTACTAGGATCAGCAATTACTATACAATACTTTCATTTTTTTTTTTTTTTTTTCTCACTTTTAACACAACAAATTCCAGTCTACACGCACTCTTTCCTATTAAATCCCATTCCTATCCTATCCTTATTTACAATTTTTCGCCCCAATTCTAAAACCTTCTAGCGCCTCATTTCTCGCACAAAGCCCAGCCCGAAACAGCCCATTAACGGCACTTCCCAAACGGTACAGTCCCGTCGTCAACTCCTTCGTTCTCTTCTCAGCGTCCTCCGTCAAACTCCGTAGGTCATCCGTCTCCTCTCCGTTATGTATAACCGCCGTCAGTTTCTCAACACAATAATCTACCGCCACGATCTCCGCCACAGGGGAGCCGTCAACCACCGTCAAGACGTCGTTAAACGCCTCCAACCAGGAGTACTCGCTGGACACCCGAATCTTCTCGAGATCCGCTCTCTGTCCGAGGAACGACGAGACGAGACCGACGACGAGAGCGGAGACCGACTCCACGGCGTAGATCGCGCGACGGACAGCCGAGTTCTTGCCACGAGGCGCCTTCCCGCTGATCAACCCGCTCACTGAGATGCTTTTCTGATCAGCGTTCTCGTGCCACTCGGCGATGGCGTCACGCGCCTTGCGCGCGAGCTCGGGAGTGAGGGGGCGATGGGAGAGGAGGTGTAGCCCGAAGGCGAGGCTGAGGCAGCGGTGGGAGAGGCGGTCGATGGCGGCGGTGAGGGAGTTTACGGTGTGGAGGAGGGCGGCGGAGGAGTCGAGGTGAGAGGAGAGCGCGGCGACGTCGGGTTCAGATCTTGATAAGCTCCGATCCGAGAGCAGCAGGGAGAACGACGTCAGCGTGGCAGCCAGCAGATCGACGGCGGCGGTGAGCACCGACAGCGGTACAGCCGGTGAGGTCTGATTGATGGAGGTCAGGAGGCTCTTGAGGCGGCGGATTAAGGTTTCATCGAAGGGTTTGGGGGCGGAGAGGAGCTTCGAAGGGTTAGGGTTTGGGAAAGGGAAGATTTGAGTGTTTTTTTGGATGAGCGACATTTATTTTACGAAAGATTCGAGCCTTTTTTCTTTTCAGAGAAAAATTGAGGGTCTGAGATTGACGGAAGGGAAGTTATGGATAACACGAGGAGAGCACGTTTCTCTTGCATTTATTTATAGGAGAGGAGAGAGAGAGAGAGGGAGAGGGAGAGGGAGTGTGGGCGCGTTTTATGGAGGAAAAGGGCACGAGGTTGGGATTTAATTACGGTGGGCGCCATTGGCCCGGGTTTTTGTTTTGACTCGTGGTACTCTGTGGATTTATCCTGGAAGCTTTGTTGACTAGTTTGGGATTTCGAAAGGTCTAGACCGAGTGAAATTTTCGGGAATTTCTAAATGAGCACACCAAGGCCTCAAGATCAGACCAAGAGACAAGATCTCTCTAAAAGTGGGGGTGTGCTCATTTAGAAATTCCATTTTCGGCTTGGGACCTCGCTAAGGAATTCTGTGGGAGCTGTGTTTCCAAGTTCTTTACGTGGGCTTCCCGTGTTGGTGACTTGGCGCGGGCAGTTGAGGCGCGTTTTATGAAGGGTTAAGAAATTTTCAGTGGGAAACTTGATTTTTTTTTTTTTTTTTTTTTTTTTTTTTAATAATCAAGTCTGCGGCGACTTGGATAAGATAGAATTTTCAATGGGAAACTTATTTTTTTATTTTTATTTTTTTTTAATATCAAGTCTGCGGCGACTTGGATGGGATAGGATAGGATTTAGGCAGAGAAGAGTCACTTCAAAACAAAAATAACAGACCAAAACAAAAATAAATGATCAAAATCCATTAAAAAAATAAAATCGAATTAAACCAAATTTTACTTTCAAACTCAAAACTGACCGATTATTCATCCCTACTTAGTATATATAACTAGAAAAACATGTTAAGTTAAGATGTAGCAGCGACAACGATATAAATGTAATGGACAGTGAAAAGAAAACAAATATAGAACACTAATGTATAATTTCCTTGCATTGTGGTAAATTGTAATTATATCTCGATGAAAAAATTATTTAAAAAAAAAAAACACAACCTCGATATTTTTTTTAATATGGAACCGCTTTATGGAGAGTTTAAATTTATGAAATTTAAGAGTTATTAGTTTGTAAATATCATTGTAAAAAGAATTAATTACACTCAAACCCCCTGTAGTATGGGGCATGTAACACTTAGACTCGCTGAAGTTTAAAACTCTCACTTAGACCCCCTGATCCAGGGGGTCTGAATGTAATTAAAACACAGTGATTTAGATATTTCAGAGAGTCTAAGTGAGAGTTTTAAACTTCATGAGGTCTAACTGTTACAAGCCCCATACTACAGGGAGTCTGAGTGTAATTAACCCTTATAAAAATTTGATTGGTTAACAACCTATGACTTGCTCAAATGAAATAGTAAAAATTCGATTGGTCAGATTGGTCAGTTATGAATGTAGTACTTTCTCCGATCCATTTTATATCTAGTTTTTATTTTAGGTGTGTTTGTATATAAGGAAGTAAAATGAAAGTAGTGAAATTAAAGTTATTTTAACTGCTTCATCTGTTTGTTTGACAAAGAAAAAAAATTAGAAACTACTTCTTCTAGGATGATATTTATCTTATGTGACACCTTTAATTTCTCTTTTCGCTTTCTTTCTCATTTTTTTTTTTTTGTTGAAAGTAGTAGCTGAAGCTTAAGGAACTAGATAAAATATTTTTTTTTATTGGTTTCCTATAATTATAATTCAAAAATACTTTCTTTTATATCTAAGAACTAAATAAAATAATAGTATCTTGTTTTATTTAATCAATAAAATAATACTTCCTCCACTTTGTTTTTCTTCAAAAGAATAACAAACAATTAGACGTTCAAGAAATATGTTTTCCTAAACTTTCATTTTGAAAGTAACTTTTTTTTTTCTCTCTCTCTCTTACACTATTGCGGTGAGCCAAACAAAACCTTTATACGATCTTCTTGCTTGCGCTTTTATCCTACTATTTCTTGTGTTTAGTATTGATTATCCTTATCGCTAATTTGGTGAAATCTTCAATCTTAATTTTAATCAATATTTAAAATAGTGATAATGGTAACATAATGTTATCTCTCCATTAGGTAACATCACATATATTGCAACGCATAACGTGTGTTATGTAATTTTCAATTTATTTAATAAAAATAAATAAATAACTATATATAAAATTATTTATAAATTAAAAAATAAATTTAAACATTCAATGAAAACTATAAAATCATATTATAATAATTAAAATCTGTTCTAAATTTCTAGTAAGTTTCATAATAATTTTAACAATTTATATTTATAAATAATATTAAGTTCGCAGCCGTTATTTCAATAATTACAAAAAAAAAATTAATTTATTTATTTCAGTTTCATTCTTCACTAATACTGTAATTTATACTTTATAATACTCATTTCAGTTCAGCTGAAAGCTCAACAATAATTAGCAAAATTCAACAATCAAGAAAGAATTATAGCAAGCAATCACAAAGTAATAAACTGTAAATTCCATAAGTAATCAAATAAGCAAGCAAATAACAAGCAATAAAGTTTAAAAAAAAATTACAGCAGTCAGCTGTTGGCAATCAATAAAAAATAATATGCAGCAATTCAGAAATTACTCAAAAATATAACTATAAATAACGTAACATAGCATAAAAAACACACGGTTACGGTGCAATAAGTTACTTTTTACTATTAGATAATAGTATGCAATATAACAAGTTTCATAACGTGTTATCTTAAATATTAATTCTTAATGTGTCTACTTTCACACCGCACAATAAAATAATAAATACCTACTTAAGATGGTATTTGCCGATATCAAAGACTATATGATCCTATTAAGATTTTGACTATTGTAATAGCAATACGCGGCAACATGAATACATGGTAGACTACAAAATCCAAGTTTAGACATTTCTTGGTATCAAAGACTCCAATTTTTACACATGATAAGGTGACAAAAAACAGTACCATAAGGCTGTGTCAAACACGTAAATATCTGCATTACTAAGACCGAAGTCAAGTATTTCGAACGCTCGAATAATTTTATCACAACGAACACGGCATTCTCTTGAGATCACAGCATCCCATGCCTTTTATGTTCCCACGCTCACTTTCCCTAGCCCAAGGCATGCTGCCAAACAGCACCACTCCATAGCAGAAAGAAAAGGAGAGTGACGATATCACGGTTGCGATGCTTCGCGAACATTTCTCGCATGGACTCCGAAAAGGACAGACGGGCCCCGTGGGGAGTTTCCAGAGGAGCACACCATTTTTCCTAGTGAGCCCACTAGTGGGCTCACTAGGAAAAATGGTGTGCTCCTGTGGAAACTCCCTGCCCGGTGGAGGCTTGTCTCCAGGATATTTCGTGAGAACCTTCCAGATAATCCCATATTCTACTATAGCAGTCTTCGTCTCGATTAATTTTGCAACTTTTACTGTTAATTTTTTTTAGCATTGGTCGGTTTTTGTCACAAAACTGAATCAAACCGATAAGGATGAGAATCAAATTCAAACCGAACTACTTGGTATTTAGAATAATATTTATTTAAAAATTATAATTTTAATTATTTAAGTAAAGTATATTTATTTAATATATCCAACTAGCGTTAAAATTATTATCGATAATACGAAAAAGTGTATCTCCCATAGGTTATCTATATATATGCATCTAAATTTCAAAATAAAAAGTGTTTATGGACAATCCAAACAGTTAATAGTGATCTTCACATTCAAATACAGTAATATATAATAAAACAAAAACTTGCATTTTAGAAAAATTTTGATCGTATATTGAATATGTACAAAATAAATGATTTTTTAACAACACAACAAATAAGACTTCTTAATCGATGATAAATAAGTGTTCAAATTAAATATTATTTTTTTTATATACACCACCTATTTAGAGCATGAAGATTATAATTAACGGTTTGGATTGTCCAAATACATTTTTTTTGTTGAGATATATGATACTTTCATAAACAACTTCTCTATTGAGGCACCATAAGTATACCATCCCCTCTATAATATATATTATTTTAATAATTCCGTTAGATGATTTCAAGTTTCAAAATTTGAGATTAAAAATTAACCAAATTATTTTGGTTTAAACCGATTCTACTTATTTTGATTAGTTTTGACTGGTTATTTCGATTTTAAGCGAAGTCTGAGTGCCTATCATTGCACGTTGGGCAACAAAGCAAGATCGGTCTGCTTGCGGCCCGAACCCGCAATTTAAGGAATTTCCGCCGTCCATTTGTGATCATGACTTCGGTCCTGATGAATGGACGGCAAGGAATTGGTGGCTCTTGTTTGTACACGCTTTCTTGTAGGGTGTGCATATAGGATAAGAATCCAATCGCTCATGCTAGTGGGAACTTTAACTAGTGGGCCAATGATATTACGACATCGTCGGCATCATGGGTCCCTTTCGGCAATTTTTATGATAAGATTTCTGAAATAAAAATAATAGTAAACGAATAGACCCTATCTTATTAGTAAATAAATAATTGGAGTCTGTGAGTGGGGACTTGTATCTACTTCTGGACAATGACTGATCCTGACGGTTTTGTTCGACTTCGAGAAAAATCAGTAAGAAAAAATTTTCTCATAGTAGTTGGAACCTTCCACTCTCGAATTCATTCTCGAATCCGATTAGAAAATTTCAATATTTAATCAATTGACCAGCTGAACATCTCTATTTTTGGATTATATCTAAGATTTGCAAAGTGAGTGACATGGTTTTGGTGACAACCTACATGCAAACAGTCAAGTTTTTTTTTTTTTTGGTTAATTACAGTTAAACTCTCTATAGTATTGGGAGTGTGTAACTTAAAACCACTGAAGTTTGAAACTCTCAAAAAACCCACTGGACTTAATTATTTTCACTCTTTTTTTTACTAAAGTACACTCTTGTATCTCAAATTCTTATTCTATCATTATCTATCCTTTTAACCAGCACATTCTTTCTCTTTCTCTTCTCTCTCTCTCCCTCTCTCTCAGTCACTCTTTCTCTATCCCTCTCTCTCAGTCAGGGTGGGAGCGTGAGTGACTGAGAGAGAGGGAGAAAGAGGGAGAGAGGGAGGAGAGAGAGAGAGAGAGGAAGTGTGCTGGTTAAAAGGAGAAATGAGGGTAGAATAAAAATTTGAGGGACAAAGAGTGCACTTTAATTAAAAAAAGGAGAGTAAAAATAACTAAGTTTAGGAAATTTTTTGAGAGTTTCAAACTTCAAGGGGGTTAAGTTACACACTCCCAACTCCCAATACTATAGGGGTCTAACTGTAATTAATCCTTTTTGTTCTAGTAAAATCGCACACAAATATTTTTTTATAACATACACAAATTTCACTAGGAATTTATTTTTTTGTTAATCCAATTCACACAACACATTTTTTTTTTTTTAATTCCCACTAAAAAGAAGAAAAATGAAAAGCCAAGTACTTCATAGACACATCTAGACACTCGAATCCGAGGCATAATAATAATCGGTAATATTTGTTAACTGGACATTGGCAACTAATCAACTTAAGATTAGATCAATTTATCATATCTATATGTAAAATGAGTCACAGGATCAGCAAATATTGATTTTTTATTTTTTATTTTCTCCCCTCTAATAGAGACCATTACTAGCTATTTCTCATTTAAATTGATGCAAGTGGAGTTTAAATCTCCGCAATTGCTATAAATAGTCAAAATATTGGCAAAAAAAGGAAAATTGATGTGCAGTTTGAGTGAAGACAACATTCACAAAGTAGGTCCTGAAGTATCGTAGATCCACCTAAATACTGATGAAGAATAATATATATAATTGCAAAATTAGGATCGAATGCTGAAATTGATAAGGGATATGATTCGTTTTGTAAGTAAAAAAAAAAAAATAGAGAAGTGAAAGAAAATTGGGCAATATGACAAGAACAACAAGAAACTACTTTCTATGGACGAGTTTCCGTACATTCCCCATACTTTCTATGAAAAACACAAGAAAAGAGCTTAAATAATGGCACTTCTATTGCTAGAAAGTTTAGCTCAAATGCAACTTCCCTCATAGGTGAGGGATTTTAATTCCATATTTGTCAAAATTGTGATTAGCCCTCACAAAAGAATAAAAGTTTGTCGTATAAGCAACAACAATCATGTAAATTGATGGCTTATAAACCTACTCCCTTCTGTTTTTAATCAGAAAAGTTTAATCCATTCCTACTATTAATAAAACGCCTTCTATTTTTAATCAGAAAAGTTTAATCCATTCCTATTAATAAAATGCAGAGTATTTACTCATCGTTTTCCTTATAAAAAAGATCATTTAATCCATTAATTTCTTGCAGACTGGGGATCAATTTCTTGCAGACCGGGGAACCGAAAGAAAATATTCATTCTCATCCAAATTTCTTGATATTCAATCTTTCTAATAAATGGGAAACACTAGGATTAGGAGAACAACTTGTTTACATGTAATATTGTAATATTGTTACATCGGTAGCTGATACCGTGTATGAACTGCCCAAGGATACACATTAAATCAGACCATTGTTCTTCGGGGGTTTCCTAGAGCCTTCTCTAACACGGGCATTGCCCGTTATATGCAGGCAATTCAAAATCTGTAACTAAAACTTTGTCTCTAGGCTTCCAAAATGTAAGGAGAAGTGTACTTGCCAATGCCAAGATATTTTTATGTTCGAAATGTAAGCTTGAAAGTTTGAACTTTGTGCAGCAACTATAACACAAGTATGAGAGCTCACCCACTTTGCATGGCCGATGAGGATCAATGTTCAAGAATGCGTTTTCAGTATGCGTGCGGTCCAGGACCGCATAACGCATAATCGGATTACGCGCTGATTATGCAGATTACGCGGAATTATGCGGAATATTAATATTTTAATATATATTAATATAATAATTATTAAAAAATAGATATATTAATGCTATAAAACTCTAAAAAATTATAAAACAATTATTTCTCATTCAAAAAAATAATTCATACAATTAACAAATCACCAAATAATTCAAATAACTAATACTCTACTACATCTATGTAAAAATAATTTTACAAATTTGTTCGTTGGTTTTACTTGATTATAAAATTTATCATTTTGATTCAAATTTGACTAGTAACCAATATAATCTAAACTATAGGAATATAAATGAAGCAGCTACAGTCATTATATTATTATCAAACTGTTATTATCAAGCAGCTACAGAAACTATAGGAATATCAAGTTCAAAACTGTTATTATCAAACTATTGGAGCAGCAATAAAATTCAAGTTCAAAAAATTATGCAGCAGGAAAAAATTATGCAGCAGCTACAGCAATTATGTAGCAGGAAAAAAATTATGCAGCTGCAGAAAATATTATACAGCAGTAATTATGTAACAGAAATTATGCAGCAGCAGAAAAATTCTAAAAAAATTTACCATATAAATTATAAATTAAACAAAAATGAAGCAGCTACATAACAAAGATTATAAATAAAATTATGTACAATATTTAGCATATAAATTAAAGAAGCAGCTAGCGAAACTAAACAAAAATTATAAAAAAAAAAATTATGTACAAAATTTAGCATATAAATTATAAAATTAAACAAGCAAAAAATGAAATTGAAGCAGCTGCAGAAGATTTACCACCGGAGGGGGGACTGCCGGAGGGGGGACTGGTCGCCGGAGGGGAGAAGCAGATCGGAGGAGGCGGAGGCACGAAGGAAGGGAGAGAACTGCTCGCCGCTGCACGATTGGAGGAGGCCCGAGGGGATTCACGGTATCGAGCGATCACTCGATCGACCGATCACTCGATCGACTCAATCGATTAGGCAAAGGGGACGACGACAAAGGATTTTAAGGGTCGGCGAAATTATCCACCTTATCGATCAGTCGATTGACGACGTCGAAGGCGATCGGAGGGGAGAGAATGGGTGATCGGGGAGGGAATGGGTGATCGGAGAGGGAATTTGGGCGCTAGGGTTTTTTATCGCGAATGGGGATGGGCTCATAGAGAAGAAACGAGAGGGGGAATTAAAAGGGAATTGATACGGGTCGGGTCGGGTTTTAAAACGAGTTCGAAACCCATTAACCCACGTTCTTTGCGGGTCGGGTCGCGTACGATTATGCGCCCTATGCGGATTATGCGGCCGCATAGAGCGCATAATCCGCATAATCGCCCTGTCCGCATGGACAGGGCGATTTTCGCTTTCTTTGTGCGGTTTTACACCGCAAACATTTATGCGGGCGCATATGCGCCCGCATAGAACGTTTTTTAGAACACTGAGAAAAATATTAAGAACATGTCTTAGAGAACAATATATATGCCACATACTTGAGAGCAGTAAGGCATAATAGGGCAAGGGTATGGTTGTACCCCAGAAACATCATCCTTATTGCAGATGAGAGCAGTAAAAATTGTTCTATTATCATTACTTAATCTCCAAAAAAATATAGAAGAAATTTACAGAAAAGAGGAGATAATATGGAAACGAAGAGCACGATGCAAGTGGATAAAGGAAGGGGATGCTAACACTGTCTTTTTTCACAGATCTGCTTGCATGCGTAGAAAATTTAATAAGACTAATGAATTACAATCTGAGGAAGGACTTATTCATGGACCCCAATTACAAGACCATATACACCATCACTTTAAAAAACTATTTGGAGCAAAAAACCATTTCAGATTGCGAATGCAAAGAAATGCCTGGCCCACCTGCCTGAACTTATATGAATTGAAACTAGAGATTCAAGAAGAAGAAATTAATGCAATATGGGAATTGGGGCCTGAAAAGACACTTGGCCCGGATGAGTTTCCAATGTTCTTTTACAGGACTTTCTGGGAGACAGTTAAGGATGATCTTAAAAAAGTGGTCGACGAAGTCTACCAAGATTCATCTAGACTTGACAGAATCAATTATTCTCTCATCACACTTATCCCCAAGAGGGATCAAGTAGAGCAGATTGGGGACTACAGACCTATTGTCTTGGTGAATTGCTCTATTAAAATCATCACAAAAATCCTTTCCAATAGATTTGCACCCAAATTACAAGTTATGATTGGGGATTATCAAACTGGGTTTATCGCAGGAAGGAATATATTGGAGGGAGTAGTATCAGCACATGAGATCATTCACCACTGCAAAATGTCCAAGTTGAATGGATACATACTCAAACTGGACTTTGAGAAAGCTTATGATATGGTAGAATGGGATTGTTTATTCGAGATTTACGTCTTCGCGGTTTTGGAGAGAGAGGTGGATCTCATGGATAAGGAACTGGCTTACATCTGCAAAAATACAGATCTTAGTTAATGGTGTAATAGGAAAAGAGATAGTACTCAGGAGAGTATTACAACAGGGAGACCCACTTTCCCCCCTTCTGTTTACTCTCGTTACTGATGGCCTCAACATAATGTTTAGAAAAATAGAAAATGTAGGCCTAATAAAAGGTCTTGCAGAATCTACCTCTACATCACATATCAACCTCCAATACGCAGATGATACACTCATATTTGGAGGCGATAATCTCTTTGAGGCAATCACATCAAATGGGGTCTTCGCTGTTTTGAGGCATGGTCGGGACTGAGGATCAATTTTGCCAAGAGCTTTCTTATATGCGTAGGACACAAAAACTTACTATGAATTTTATCCTCGAGACTTTCAGGTGTAAGGAAGAAAAATTCCCAGTGAAATACCTGGGTATCCCTATCAAGCCGGGAAAGCTCTCCAAATATGACTGGTACTCTCTTTTGGATTGCTTCGAGAAGAAACTAGATAGCTGGAGAGGGGGACTATTATCTTTAGGAGAGAGGGTTATCATGCTCAACGCAGTTCTTTCATCCCTGCCCCCCTACTACATGTTCTTCTTTCTATTACCATACTGGGTTAGAAACAAAATAGATCATATCAGAAGGAGGTTTTTATGGAATGGTACGGTCGATTCTAACAAATATTATTTTGTTTCTTGGAAGCAGGTTTGCAGGCCTAAGACTGCGGGAGGTCATGGAGTTCTAGATTTGAGAACTTTCAATTTGTCCCTAATGGCTAAATGATGGTGGCACTTACTCACTTGTCCCGATGGTAGCCTCCAGAAACTCATGCATGCCAAATACTATTCTTGAAATGATACGTGGTATGCGACTGATAGAAATTCCCTAAATTCTTCCTGCTTCTGGAAAGGGATGATTAAGACCAAACACATAGTCTGGCCTAGTCTGCAATATAAACTAGGCAATGGTCGAAAAATTGCATTCTGGCATGACCGATGGTGTACACAACTCCCCCTTAAAATCCTGTTTCCTAACAGCATTTGTATTATCCTTAAATAAGGATGTAGTAGTTATCTCCCAATGGGGAAGAGCGAGATGGTGACTGAATCTAATAAATCCCATATCAATATTGGAGGAAACTCAGGTCCGTAAGCTAAGGTCTATTCTAAATGAAATAATACCACCTGGGACAACCAATGACCAACCCATATGGAGATGGAACAAGAATGGAGTATTCTCAGTAAAATCCACATATCACCATTTTATGTATAGTGGAGTCAACACTAAGGACACAAATTGGATATGGAATACAAAATGCCTACTGAAAGTCAAGATATTTCTCTGCCTAGCCCATAGGAATGCACTCCTCACATGGCCAGTACTACAAAGACGTGGCTAGTCAGGCCCAAATTTTTGTGTCCTATGTAGCGCAGCTGGTGAGTACACTAACCATTTATTACTAAACTGTAACTTCGCTTATCATTTTTGGATTAGTTGTGCAAGAACTCTTGCGATCAACCCAAACATGGAGGAAGAAAATTGCATAGGGAGTAGACTATGTTTAAATAGCCATCCATCAAATTTAACCCTAACTGTAGCTTTGTGTTGGAATATTTGGTTGGAAAGAAATAATAGAATTTTTAATTCTACTGCTCGCTCTTTACATACTTGCATCCGTTTAGTTATGCATGATTTTTCTCAATGGACAGATATACCTTCCGATGAGGAGTGAATACATATCTCAGGGGGATTCTCTGAGGATGACCTGGATTCTCCTGACCACACATGATCCGCACCATTCAACCTACAACATAGAGAAGGAATCCACTCTGCGGCATTACTAAAAGAATTCTTGACAGGACCTGTTCCTGCTTCTATGTATCTTTCCTTTTTGTTTTTTGCAACTAATGTATTATGAGATCACTCATACGAGTGATCGAACTCTAACTCTGTTACTCCTTCTATAATTCTGTTATCCACTTGCTAATGGAACACGGAGGGCTTTCACTCACCATTTTATTTAAAAAAAAAAATTGTTCTATTATCAACAATCACAGTGCCTCCTCCAGTGAACCTTTTAATCACATGAATGCCCTATCTACGCACAGGTTCAAGTTCAACCAGTTCAGAGAGCCTCCTGATATTACAGATACCTTTCGCCTGTCAATACCGTCTTACTATTTCAGGCAATATGTATAAGACATGAATCAAAAGAATGATCAAATAAGATATGAAGATTTACCCAGATATTCCCATGACTATAGTAAGATGAACTGTCCCATCATTAACGATGAACCAATTAGCAGAGGAAGTTTTTAGCAGCCTTTCTTCCAAATGTAGAAGTTGTAAAATAGAAACTGATTTTATTAGTACAACATTCATCGGGGGCAAAACCATATCTTTAACTCAAGACATATTCATTACCTCACCAAGAATATTGCGGAAGCACCAGAAAACTAAATCAAATAAAATACAACCCTCAATCAATTTCAAATGTCATGCATGAGTTCAAAAAATAGACAAAATTTATTCCTATAACTATTCATAGGGGGCAAAACCATATCTTTAACTTAAGACATATTCATTACCTCACCAAAAATATTGCAGAAGCACCAGAAAACTAAATCAAATAAAATACAACCCCCAATCAATTTCAAATGTTGTACATGAGTTCAAAAGAGAGACTAAAAATGTATTCCTATAACTAGCTTGATCCCCTGCATATCACGCGGATGTGGTTGTAAGAAAAATATACAAATGCATAGCAAACCGAAGCAAAGTACGCACATCAACCATCTTTGTTGCATATCAAGGCAAATGATTCTTATTGCATATCCCTTCTTAAATTTTTTATTCTTGTATACAGCCGTGTATAGTTGGGTTACAATTGAAGCAACAAAAATCACTTAAAGCCCTCTCAATAAAAAAAATGTCGGTCATCATTCAATCACGAAAGAACACCACAAACTCCTGCACAACTACATATTCCATTCCAAAGCCGTTTGTAACGGAATTAGTTGTACTTTTACGGAGTTATTCTCAATTTTGAAGTAAAATTTAATAACAGGTTTGTAAAGTGCACGTAAATGATAAGTTAAATCAATGAATGCTTTGAGCACATTTTCCCTTTTGATGTATACTTTACCACACCAGAGGCCTTATAAATATTCGAGTCACGAACAAATCATTCAATCAATATGCTACGAGTATAGGCAGAAATAATTTTTAAACTTAAAACCTAATATCCTAAGCTTTTTCTCTTAAAAAAACTTTCAAACATGTTGTCCATTTGTTCTAGGTTGAGAGCAATGCATTTTATTTTCTAAATGTTTTAACATATGATAAAAAAAATATCAAAATTATATATATTTTTTCAAATGGTTAAATTATGACTCAATATGATGAGCTCCATGCCTAAATACATCTGTAGATAATATTTGATGTAATTTAGTAGAAAAAAAGGGTCACTAGAGCCAAATCGAGGACACCCAAATCGATTCGAGATGACCCAAAAAGATTTCCTTTTTCACTGCCAAAACATTACGAAATTGGGTTTTCGATTAGATTCAAATTAGGGTTTGGGGGAAGAAGAAGAGGAGAGTACCTGTTGCGGAGCAATAAAGAGGAATTGCGCAAATATCTCCAAATTTTATGGTTTTTTTTTTTTTTCCGTTAATGGCTATTCCAACGCTGAACTGCTTTAAAAAATCACTCCGAGTCAATAAAAAGGGATAAAAAATTCAAGAAGAGATGATGAGAGAGGGTTTTCTAAGGAGAACTCGAATGACAAAGTTGAGACCTTGCAGCCGCAGAAGGGAGGAAGAGGATGGGAAAGGGTTCAAATGGGTCGCATTTGGTTTGGATACCTGTAAACCCGAACCAGTAAGTCAAATTCAGGAGAGTTTCTAAGAGCCCCACCAGTTCTCAAAGAGCACCCAAGAAAAACTAATTCCAAATGCATTCAAGTTTCCATGAGAATTCAAGTTACATGATAATGATAATTTAAAATATGAATATTTTTTTTCAGTAAATTTTATTTATTTATTTATTTATTTCAGAATTGCTCCCTCTCTTGTTTCCTTCTTAGCAGTGGCGACAGAGGCGGCGACAATAACAGTAGCAAGTCGCCGCCTGTTGTTAGTTCATCCGTCTTTTTGAGGTTTTGCATTTGAATTTTGAATTAGCTTTTGAATAATTTTGAAGGAAGATTTTGAAAAATTCGAGGATAATAGTTTAGATAACTAAGGAAATCATTTTAATGGAGTACTCAATTGAAGTGAAGGTGATTGGTAGTCAAACAAGAGATGAAGAGGTAATTGTAACTCCGTTACTCCTCCAGTCACCTAGAGAATCATATTTCGCTCAGTTGAGCCCATATATCTAATAGCTTAAGTTTTTGGACATATCCACGAAAGCTTTAGAAAGGGTAAGATTTGTTATTGGTTTTATATTTAAACTCCATACCTGCAGTTTTTGATGTTTATCAACACTGATTGTTTGGGAAATTATGCAGAGAACAAAAACACTGTACAAAAGATCATTAGATAAAAGAAACAAACATTGCTATTGCAATGCAATTCATTAAAAAAAAGAAAAAAAAAAAGAAAGAAAAGAAAAAAAAGATCAGCAGATGAAGCTTTTCTCCATGAGCCCTACAAATCCATCAAGCTCCATCTTCTCATGATCACGACCACCATGAGTGCTTCTGATCATCTCTTCACATTTCTCCAACTCCACTCCTTCACTGAACCCCAACCTGCACAAAACCCTCTGCAGCTCCCATGCATCGATGAACCCATCGCCGTTCGCGTCGAACACCGCAAATGCCACCCTCACCTCCTCCATGCTCGGCTCCTCCTCGGCGAACATGGCCGATATATCCTCATCCCCCATCTCCTCCTCCATCAGCCCACTGCAGGACAGTCCAATCCTAGCCATGACCAGCTCAACCTCCTCCTTACTAAGCCTATAGCCGCCGCCGCCGCCGCTGCTGTTTCGGGCCGCCGCCGGGGTCTCCGCGCGTGTTTCGCGGTGAGACGTGCAATGCAGGTAGAAGGAGTGGAGTCTGGTGGTGACCCAGTTGAGGGTTGTGAGGAAGAAGAGCTCCATTGGTGTTGGGGTTTGATTTGGTGAAGCAAGAGGAAGAGAGAGTGCGCTCAGTTTTTATAGTTGTTAATTAACACCTAATTAAGCAGAAGAGTTGGAAGTTGGATGGTGGGGGTTGTTGGAAAGTCTAGAATAGAATATGGTGACTTAGGGTTTGGGAAGTGAGGAGAAGTTGCCAATGAAAGTGAGGGAGGAAGCAGCTGAGCTCTTACTGCAGGCCTTCCTTGAGATTAATGTTATATCTGTTTGGTGGACTAACTTGGTCTACTTAGGGTGTTTTTTTGTTAGGGTTTGTTTTCTTTGGTTTGGTGTGGCGTGTGTGTGTGTGTTTTTTTTTTTTGGGTGGGGGGGGTTTGGGGGGCGGGGGACCTAGGAAACAACTAATACCTAATAAATTGGAGACTCTTAAAAATATATAACTCTGTGACTAATTAGTGACTACTACTCTAAACCAAAAGTATCTTTCAGATATCTTGCCGGTCATATTTCTTCTAAAAAAAAATATGACCGGCTAGCAGAAATAATACAACTTATTCATTGAGAAAATAAAAACATTATTTACAATTAATAAAATGATAAAAATATTAGCATGCATATTGATCAAACTTTAAATTATTAAATAGAAAATATAAAAATTGTTGACAACTTGTCTTCCAAATTCCAACATTATAAATCACCATTTGTTAATTCCCAGACAACTTGTTATGCACTGGAGGTATTTAAAGGTCATTAATTAATTATTAAATTTAAACAAAGTGGGCAATCATTTTAGAATTAATTACATTCAAACACCTTAGTATGAGGGGTGTATAAGTTATCACTCCTAAAGTTTAAAATTGTCACTTAGATCTTCTGGATCACAGAAAAAAAACTGATAAAAAAGCTTAAACGAAAATATTTTTTCCCACAGTCCAGTTCACAGTCTAGGAAGTCTAAATGAGAGTTTAAAATTTTAGGAGTGATAAATTATACACTCTCATATTACAGGGGATCTGAGTGTAATTAATCCATCATTTTATACAGGTAGAAAATATTATATTGGTGGTGCTATACTACGATATTGCTCCCATATGGTTCAAATCTCCGGACCAATAATTTTGTTAATTAAGTCTGAGCGGACTCGAGAGCCTCATAATCTACTTCAACAAGCCCTTTTTTAAATTAAAATTCCAAAATACATTGAAAGTTGCTCCTTTTATATTATTATCCATGAGAATGTTTACGCAATTGGAGTCGGTCACCGCCACTCTCTCCTAGTAGTTTATACTGTGTTGAGAGCAATTTCTCAACAATTAGATCGATCGTGTTCTGATTGGTTATCCAAATTAAATTTCTTAACTAATGTTTATGAGTACTAATACGAAACATTTCCATGGAGAGTAAAGAGTATTACGGATCAATTTTACTAGAAAGCATGTCACATTTTTCACAAATTATATCCTGCTCTTTCTCAATTAAGGACGATCAATGGACAAATTTGTTCGAGACAAACTAGCTACTCATCAATTTACAATCTACTGCTCCGTTTAACTCATCTATACATAGTAGTTGGCATTATTTTATTAGGATAAATATATCGTATCCAGTTAATTATAAGATTTTTAAACTATACCTAGCAAGTGTATGATGCTTGAGAAAGAGCAACATGCAATATTTTATGTGTTATTTAGTGTTTTGGCTTGTGAATTTAAATTACAGAAGGCCATTACTGTTCCTTAAATTTTTAAAAATTAGAATTTAGTTCCCCAAATTTTTATATTTAAAATTTAATCCCTAAATCCTTTAAATTAACTCACTTTAGTCTCCAGCCATATTTTTGACCCGAATTTTCCGTTATACCCATGAATTACTTTACTTTAATCATCCCTTCCCTCTTCGTCCTCTCTTGCTCTTCTTATTGGGTTCCCTCTCTATTTTTATCTTCTCTCTCTTCCCTCCTAGTTAATCTCTAAAGTGAAGTAACTCAGGAAAATCCAATAAAAAATGGAAGAGAGAGAGAGGAGAAGAATGGAGAGGGGAACCCAATAAGAGGAGGGAGAGGGAATGGAAAACTAAAGTGAAGTAACTCAGGGTTATAACGGAAAATTCGGATAAAAAATATGATTGGGAGAATCATGGGTAGAGTTAGCAAAAACCTTTTAAATTCCGTTAATGGCATTTAAAAGGTGAAGGTGGAGAGGGATTAGGAGAATAGATTGGATTGAGCAAAAACCTGTCGTAGCACAATCCAATCTATTCTCAAACTCAAATTATTATCTGAATCATGGGTAGAGTTAGCAAAACCTCCTAGTTCTTCATCTCACATGCATGTCAAGTAACAATCTCTGTAATCTGAAAGGCACCATTCTAGCTTCAACAGAATGGTGATTCCAGCCAAATTTTCATAGGTTTCGTTGGAACGGGGATGAGACCCGTCTGAGGAGACAAATTCATGCAAAGCACCATCAACTTCAATCTGACTAACACCTCGATCTTTCTCTACCCTTCTTTCCTTCATTGCAACTCTCAGATTTGCCGCTTCCTCCCACCTCCCGGAGCAAGCGTACATGTTTGCTAGGAGGGAATATCCGCCACTAGCTTGTGGCTGCATTTGGAGAAGAAGCTTCCCGATTCTCTCACCTAAAGCAAAATCTTTATGGATCATGCAAGCACTTAACAGAGCACCCCAGATGCCACCACTCGGCTCCATAGGCATGCTTTCAATTAACTGCAAAGCCTCCTTCAGATGCCCTGCTCTTCCTAATAGATCGACCATACTACTAAAGTGCTCCAACTTTGGCTTGATACCGTAGTCCTCAAACATGCGATCAAAGTACATCCGTCCTTGATCCACAAGACCCCCGTGAGAGCATGCACAAAGAACACCTAGGAACGTGACCTCATTTGGCCTAACTCCGTCCTTCAACATCATATAGAATAGATCCAAAGCCTGAGATGGAAGTCCATGCATCGCCAAACCATTAATCAAAGCAGTCCATGTATACACATTCTTCTGTGACAAGCCGTGAAAGACTTTGAATGCGTCGTCTACGTATCCACATTTCACATACATATCAATTAACGCTGTACCAACAACAGAGTTCAATCCTAATCCACTCCTATCAATGTAGCGATGAATCCACCTCCCTTGTTCCAGTGCTCCTAGATGACTGCAGGCATTCAAAACGCTCGTCATTGTCATCAGATTCAGCTCCAAACCTTCGCCAAGCATGTCCCGGAACACTGAAATAGAATCCCTATACCTACCGCACTGCACGTAGCCCGAGATCAACGAAGTCCAAGAAACAACATTCCTACAAGGCATTTCGTCAAACACTCTCCTCGCACCATCGAAATCCCCACACTTTGCATACATATCAATCAGCGCACTGCCAACGTAAACATCCCCCTTCACTCTCCCACACTCCACGTAGAAACCATGAACGCATCGGCCCAACCAAACATTCCCGATCACTCCACAGCCATTAAGCACGCTCACAACCATCATCTCGCCGACTTCGAAACCCAGAGCTCTCATCGCAGAAAACAGGCTTAAACCCTCGGCGGGCCTTCTGTTCTTGACATACCCATGAATCATGGCGGTCCAAGAGATTGCATCCCTGTGACGCATTTCATCGAACAGTTGACGGGCACGGCCCAAATCTCCGCATTTAGCGTAACAAGAGAGCAGAGAGTTCCGAGTGAATGCGTCTGAACTGAACCCGAGTTTCAAGATGTGGGCATGGATTTGGGGTGCGTTTTGGGTTTGGGAGCTGGAGAGGGACTTGAGGAGTGATGGGTGAGTGTGCTCGTTTGGGGTTTGTCCTTGTCGGAGCATCTGGACGTACTTGTTGATGGGTTTCTTCCCGTGTTGGCAGCGGAGAATGGGGAGAGATTTTGACATTTTGATGATGAGGTCGTTAGTAATAGAACCATTTGTTGTATGTTTGAGTTAGAGGGAGGACGACGAGAGAAGAGAAAACGGCGGAAAAATGATTAGGATGTCACTTTTAATAATTGAATTTGAGCCTACAGGCAACTAAACTTATGTAGGCCCAGTGCAGTATTGGACTGCAAAAGCCTCAAAAATAAAAGGTACGATTAAATAAAGTAAATGTAGGACAATCTATGGAAATTGGGCTGAGCCCTATCAAGCCCAGATCCGAATCGGACTGGACATTTGGGAGTTAGATCCCGTTTAGGCAAGGCTTCTCCAAACTCTAAGTAGGTTGTTTTTCTATTTCTTTAGTTTTATTTTAATTTACTTTTTTTTTTTTTTGGCTAATAAATGGGAGTGGGACTTGATGTTTTGGTAGTTGGTCTAGTTAACAATACCACAGCCTAATAGGTGGATTGATATGTAAGAACCAGTAACCCTAGTCGCGCTAGTAATAGGAATGAGAATAGACGGATTCAGAGGGTCAATATTTTTAATTAAAAAATAAAATTATATTTTGCTAATTTAAAATTTTGAACAACATAGCCATGACTGTCATCTTCTGACTTCTACTTTATTATCCATTTTTGTAATGGTGTGGTTGCATTTGATATGTTGTCTTGCTTTCACTTAGCATATCACCTTAACTCATTCCAAGGGTCTTTTCGAATCCCTAATACTTAAGAGTCTCTTTGCACTTTTAATAGGACATATAAGTATATATTAAAAATAATCATGGAAATTTGCACTTTTAATAGGACATATAAGTATATATTAAAAAAAATCATGGAAATGAGCTTACAGTATATGTAAGTTCTTTGAACTACAGTCTATTTTCACTCTCTTCAATAATTATTTTTAAATTTTGTTTTGGATTATAATCGCAACTTCCTAAGATTCACTAATATCCAATTTTTTTTTAGTTTTGATTAGATATTTCCATCAAGTAGACTCAAAATTAACAATTTGTTAGGAACATAACTTTTTATATATACTTGATAAAAAGTCAAATAAACTCAAAAACTAATGAAATTTGATTCTAAAAAAATTAAAGTTGTAGAGATAATAATTCAAAAAAACTTGGAAAAAAAGAAATAGCATATTATTTTTTGCTTGTAACTTGCATGAACTAGTAGTTCATTTACAGTAAATCCCAAATACAATTTTATTTCCACTAGAACTCCTACTCATGACAATCCATAATCCATACAAATTTCTCTATACAATTCAAACTAGTCAAGTTAAATATTTCTACTATACTTTTTTATTACCCAATTCTACAATAATCATGACTCCTACTAGGAATTTTTCCACCTTTTTTACGAGTGTCTTACCCTTAGTAGGAACCACACGTCATTTTAGGAGTATCCGTCTTAGTAATTAAAATTATATTAACAAATTATAGAATCTCCACTGCTATAGTCAGTAAAAGTTCAAGCAAAAAATGATTAATAGTAAATTAAAACTTCTAAGTAATTATAAGTTTGTTATTCTGTTTTTACTAAGTTACCCTTGTTTTCCTCTCTCTCAAGAACAGCCATTCTAGCCCAACAAAATCCAAAAAATCATAAACTCTAACTTCAAATTTCTCTCTATTTTTTTTTTTACTTTTTTCAATCCTAACTAAAAGATCAGAGGATTCGCCTTTTTGAAAGCCTTTTCCCTGACTCTTTGAACTAAATTTCCATTACTTCTTAGAAAAAGATTGTGGAGATCAAATTTCGTTCGAGTATTAACATCTGCATAAGCACCGTAACGATATTAACAACCGAATGTATAGGACAGATGTGAGAATGTTTTAGGCAATTATGCAAGAGTAGATGTGGAAATCTGGATGGATTCACTTAGTAAAATACTCATTTTACAAAAGAATGGGTGGGCATACTTAGCAAGAGCAAGCGGGCTCACTTAGCAAGAGGGTGGGCTCATTTAGAATTTCCCCTTGCTCTCGGTATATAAAAGGGGGGCTGAAAGATGTCAAAAAGCAAAATATTTACGAGTGTTTTTAAAGTGTGTATTCTGAAATATTTTGCTGATATATATTTAGTGGTATTCTGATCATAAATTTTTGAGTGTTCAAACTTGTACTTTTGATTCTAGTTTCTCATATATTTTATAAACATGTAATAAACAAATATATCACAATTTAGATTTTATAAACATGTAAAAGATAAATATAGCTCAATTTAAAAAAAAGACGCATGAGAGGGTTGAAACGAGAAAAAAAGATAGGGTGTTTTTGGATATAAACTTTTAAATACTCCAAAATAACTATTGAGATATTTTAAGAAGTACCTCAAACACTTATCAAGAAACTTATAGGAAACATAACGCATCATTCCAAAACGCTTCAAAACTAATCTCTCAAGCATATCCACTGAACTTTATCATCAATAGAGTCGTTTTATATTGAAATTCTTTCTTCCTTTTGATGACTTCAAGGTCTTTGGAGGATTTCAAAGTATCTCCTGAAGTTCTAAACTTATATATCAACCTCTTTTCTGCTAATATCTACCGAATCATGATCCAAAGGCCAATTTTAGGGGGAAAAAACCTTGATAAATCAAGCTTTTTCCCCCTAAGGATGTACAGAGCATGCGTTATCTTCTTCATTATGCACCCAGTTGTAATAACATTGTGCATGAATTGTACGATTTAAAGCCAACTTCAGAGCAAGAAAGCAATGTCTCAGTCATCTCACTCCCACGCTTAAAGAATATCAAATAATTCATTATATTTGATATTCTTTTCTTTAAGTTATCTTTATTTTTGTTGCTATGGTCTTTTTATTACGTTCCATATTTGATAACTTTTTATGTCTATGGGTCCCTAATAAACTCTATATTCGGATATCGATCCCTAATAAATTATTTATTAGATTATTATTAATCCCAATAACGTTAGACTTGCCTTGTAACAATCCCTACGCTGAACATTTAATTTAAAATAGCAACCAGTCTTGATCAAAAGTTGATAATAATAGTAAATAAATTTACTTAATTATTCATAACTTAACTAATCAAATTAAATTACTAAATATCATCCAATTTCCTCATTTTCTTTTGTTCCATCTACGTTTTTTTTCAACTGTCCTAATTGTTGAAACACGAAAATGATGAAAAATTTTCTTTAGTGATCTGATTACAACTAGCAGAATCACACTAAGATGTCATAATGACTTTTATCAACAACAGTCTACAAAATATGCAAAATAAATGAAAAAGATTCCCAATAAAATGTGAAGACTATAGAGGGAAAATTTATTTGGCTCCTTGAAGGTAATTTTAACTAGTTGTGGAATCATGTAACAAATAAACTTAAGAGGTTGATAACAAATAATCCCAACAATATTAAAGACTAATATCTAAATAACAATTTGTTATGGGCTAAATATCCAAATATGAAATTTGTTAGCAATATATATCCTAAAAACTTTTTTTTTAATATCTACCCTCAGTCTTCTTAACAAATTTGGAGGGGAACAATATCCATGAAACTAGGTGGCCACATATTCCATCTCTGGCTATAAAAGGGGGAAAAAAAAAAAAACTAAATATGGAGAAATATAATTTACTTATACAACAAAGTAGGAAATAATATGCGAGAGGGAAAGAGAATTAAAAGGTTTTAAATTGATCTTCTAATAGAATTTTGCTCTCGTTTTATTCAAAAAATACATATATTTATTAGCATATTTTTTTAACATTCTAATTATTACCCTCAGAATAAGCTACCAAACGGGTGACTCATTGACTGTCTGCTAATTAATTCAGCATAATTACTTTACCAAAAAAGCCAAAACGAATTAACCACAAAATACAAAAAAAAGGGACATGCCTATAACTGAATGGTCAACAAATTAATTTAGCAGAGAGGATTCCATTTCAAAAAACAAAATAAACTTTATATTCATCCACTCAAAAGGTTATTTTCCAAAATCAATGACTAAATAAATGTTCACCTGAGGATTACTATTTAAGCTGAGTAGATCCTTTGTTCCCTTGGCAAATCAATTCAGAGCAAGCCAAGAAATATAAAGTTTGTGCTCTTGAATTCAATTCAAGATTCTGAGTGCAAGGTGAGAGCAAGAGAGTGCAAGATTCTTTATACCTGATAATTCTGATGGATGGTCACGTCGATGAAATGAGCAAGGCCTACGATTCCTTTGTCGATTCGATATCAGAGTACATCCGCGCCATTCAGACGTCATCTGGCCAGAAGACACCATTCACCAACATGGCTCTTGAGAATTTCAAGAACATGTATGATGCCTTCAAGGTCGCCTGCGACAAGGCCGATGACTTCGTTGACACCATGAAGAGGCGGCTCGCAGCGGAGTATCTGGAGAGTGCTGCGGATCTTACTGACACCACAGGCATGAAGGCTGCAGGGGAATCATCTGGCAATGCTGACAATGTTGCCGAGTTTATGAAGCAATTGACTGGGGAGTCGAGCCACTCAGCAGAGCCCAGTAGCACGGAGGGCGAGTTTGCAACTAGTATGGCCATGGGGCAATCAAAATCTGAACATGCTGAAGAGATTATGCAGATGCTGATGCAATTGGTTGCCCGACAGAAGGAACCAACAAAGCCCAATAATGCAGAGGCTTCCAATTCCGCGGCCAAGAAGTCAGAGGGTTCGAAGGTTTCTGAAGATGTTGTGCCAGATTGTGCTACAGAGGAGCCTGAGGGTTCAAGAAACTCTGGATGTGCTAGGCCAGATTCGCCTCCCAAGAGTTCTGAAGATAATGAGCCAGGTTCAGCGATTGAGAAGCCTGAGGGGGAGGGCACTGAAGATACTAAGCCAGCTTCGCCCTCGAAAGGTTCTGAAAATGTCAAGCCAGCTTCGCCTTCGAAAAGTTCTGAAAATGTTAAGCCAGCTTCGTCTCCTAATGACTCTGAACATGTTAAGCCAGCCCTGCCTCCTAGTGATTCTGAAAATGTTAAGCCAGCTTCGTCTCCTAATGACTCTGAACATGTTAAGCCAGCTCTGCCTCCTAATGATTCTGAAAATGTTAAGCCAGCTTCGTCTCCTAATGACTCTGAACATGTTAAGCCAGCTCTGCCTCCTAGTGATTCTGAAAATGTTAAGCCAGCTTTGCCTCCGAATGATTCTGAAGATGTCACGCCAGCTTCGCCTTCTAAGGATTCTCAAGATGTTACGTCAGCTTTGCCTGCCAGTGCTGAGTAATATTGCTATTATTCCTAGTTAACTAGGGTTTGAAGAAATGGCTTTCAGGATTCTCATTCCTGATGTGAGTTTCTATACTCAAGCTCTAGTAGTTGATTGAGTTCTTGGATGTGCCTTGTAGGGTTTCTTGCACTGTTGTCTGTAGTTTAGGTGCTTTCTGTCTTAGATTTTTACAGAAATTTCTTGAAATTGGTCTCAGGGTTCTGAACATGTCAAGTGAATTTCACCTTTGAGTGCCGATCAGTAATCTTGCTAAAATGTTTTTTAGTCAGTTTGGGCTTTCATAAATGTCTTTCAATACTCCAATTATTGATGTGTGTTTTCTGTCTCATTCTTGCAGTTGACTGATTTAGGAGATGTCCCTGCAAGGGTTTCTGTTTTTGGAGTGAATTTCTCCTGAGTTAGGTGGCTAGCTTTCTGTTCTTGCTAGGGTATAGATGTTCCTTTCTTGATACATTTCTTATAGCATGTTATTCATCATTTGTAGTTAGAAATTAAATTTGAACATTCTGCAAGCATAATTTTGATTCAGATATGGTGTAAATCCATATACCTTCATGGAGCAAAAACTTGTATATATTTAGGTGATTAGTTTATATTATTATAGAATTATTTTTATAATTTTGTTATGCTCACACATTCCAGAGATTCAGATATGAACAGTCATTTGGCAACAAAGAATGAAGTGATCTTTATGATTTTTGAGATGTGTTGGTCCTGGCTTTCTGGTTAGGATCTTACTTATAGGCTGTATTCAAAATCAACCAATCAGGAAAAGTAAGGATTTTGGTAGCAACCTCAAGTTCTCGATTTCTTGACAATATATATTAAGATTTTCTCTTTTCATCTCTCCTTTATTGCTATTGTAAGATTTCTTTTGGCCCGAAATCTTGATTTCTGGGGTGGAAAGGTTTTTTCCCTAAAACTGAACTGCAAAGACCAGACGAACATATTCCCTAATTTCCCTTACACTCATGAAGATGAGAATTCATAGCAATAGAGATTTGTGCTTTTTCAATTAGTTTTTTCGTCCACATGCACACAAACCTTAGCTAATACTACAGATCAAGCTCTTAAGCTTTTTCCTGACATAAGATCTTGAGAAGCCTGGGTATGTCAGTTTATACATGCTACTGTTGCTCTAATTTTGTATTTCTCCTACAGTTCCATAAATAAAGTGCAACTGAGCTCTGGCAAAGGTGCCGGAACTATTGGGTTGAGTTGTAGGAAGTCTCAATATAACTAGCAAAACTTTTTTTTAAAAAAAAGAGGATAAAAATTAATGAGGCAAAAATACATAAAGAGGGCAAGCCTCTGATACCATATACAACCACCAGATTCAAGGAAAATTGATTTTTCCCATGATCTACCTTAGAGAAGTTTCTATAGTTGTAGGTCACAGTCTATGCAGACAATGAGGAAGATTTTTCCTCTGTCAGAATAGAGATATTAGAGTTGAAGAGTTCTCTAACTGTACAAGCTATGATTATATGAAAAGTGTTCCATTGTACATGTACCCACATAAAAGGTTGAAGCCATTTATATCCATTAAAGGTTATAGCAAGGTTATAGCTTTTCATGGAAAAAAAGCTTTACATGTTATATGCAGAAATACTATCAGAAAGACAGTAAACAGGAGTATGATGCTCCCAGCAAATATACTACCTAATAAGATTATATATATTATCTATGCTCCGAAATTCATTCAGTTCTGACAAAGCACTATCTTGAGCCTCAAGATATCAAAAGCAGATTCGAACCATTGGTCTCAAACTTTGGAACAGAAACTCACAATATAAGCTCCGCCTTGCCGTCAGGATCAAGCATTCGAAAGAATAAGTTTCTCTTGAAGTTTTGCAACCCTAGCCTGTGGCATGAAAAATTGTTTAAGAAAGTGAGCATCTAACATTACTACATTAGCAGCTTCATTACAGAGATTTAAAGAAACTCGTACATTTTTCTTCACAAAAAAAGAGAGAATAAAGGGTGTATGGGGATACCTTGAATGATTTTGACCTGCGAATGGAAGGATCAATAAGGAGAGCATTTGAATAAGACTTTTCAGCCGCAGCCCACTCCTCCATTGCTATGAAAGCATCACCTTGACATATGTAAGCCTACAGAATCACACCAATTAGTATTTTTTGCGAGTACCACTTGAAAGCATAAATAGACAAGAAACCCAATGCTTAAGAAGAAAAACGTCTAGCCTTAGGTGGTGAAATTCCAAACGGAATGAAAGGTATACAGTTCTTCACTTATTATTTGCATATATGTTGGAGTTGATTTTGTGCCATGAAAAGTATAGGGTCTTTCACAATAAAGTGATATATTGAATTGCTACGAAACGACTTATTAGTAGGTTAATAAATCATTTTGAAATGGTATATACATCACATATTCTAGCCAAGTTAAAAGAGCAAAGTGAAAATCGAAGAAAATATAGATGGAGGGGATATGAAAATATATGGATGTTTGAAGCTTAAATAAGACATATAGCTCGATAGGAATGAGCGGAGAAGGACAATCAATGTGATCGATCCGGCGTAATTCTATTTTAGTTCATGTAGCCTACACCAAGTACCGGGATAAAAGACTTAGTTCTTGTTTTTGTTGTATATATCACATATCCATCAATAATCGTTAGATTCTCAAACAGTTATCAAACCAATAAAAGTCTGTAACTTCACATTGTATTACTTACAACAGGTACCTGAGGAAATCTTGGAGCAATTTGACTTGCTTCTTCAGCATCTTGAAGAGCACCCTCAGCATCTCCCCTTGCCAATCTCGCAGCTGACCTGCAAAATTTCACACCAATCATGTTCAAGTACCCAAAAAGATCCCAACTTTAGCTAACATCAGTCGAAAGCCACAAAACCTGAATCTATAAACAAACTGCAAGCCCCCGGAGGGCTTGAGCTCAATCGCTTTCGAAAGCATAGCCTCGGCCTCATCAAACTTCCCTTTCTCCAACGCATCCTCCCCCTTCTTTCTCAACGCGAGCGCTTCGAGGTTCCGATCGGCATCGAACCCGGGCCCGCAGAGCTCCACGAGCACAAGAGCGGCGCTCGCGGCTGTGCTGCAGTGGCCGACGACGGATCCAAGCGGGATGACAGCGAGATTGGGGCCCGCGCCGCAGCGGCCGAGGCAGCCACAGGAGGAGACGGCGATCGCCGGCGGGGCAATGCTGGAAAGGACGTCGAGGATCGACCGGGAGCCCTGGCGGCTGCAGCTGCGATTCACGCAAACCCTAATTTCTAGAGTTTGTGAGCTCTCCGCTACAAATATTTTGGAGAATTTTCTTCTTCTTCCTCCTCCTCTACTTCTTGTTGCTGATCTCCAGTTTGAGAGGGGGCTGATAGTTGCGATTGCCTCCATTTTGTAACTGAGCTCGGTACAGTTGAGATCGGACAGAGAAGATTGCGAGTTTCGAAAGGAGCACACCACTTTTCCTTGTGAGCCGACTATTTCTTTTTCATTCGGGCTTTCAGTGGGGAAGTGGGCTCACCAAGAAAAATGGTATGCTCCTTTGGAAACTCCCAGAAGATTGGGGAGATATTTGCACTACGGCATGAGAACGGGAAATTCTAAATGCGCACCGCATTCACCACATACTATATAGTAGAGTGGGGAACTTCTAAAGGGGCACAACTTTTTTCCTAGTGAGCCCAGATTTCCTAGTGAGCCCAGTAAGTTTTTGCTAAAAAGGGAAATTTCTTAGTGAGCACATATTGTATTCCCAAAATACCCTTCCCCTTATATCTCCTCTCCTCTTCCTCTTCTCTCCTCGTTTCTCCTCCAAACCCTAACCCAAACTTCCACTCATCCTCTCCCACTTCCACTCATCCTCTCCATTCTTATTCTCTCCTCATTTCTCCTTCCAAATCTCCCTCCCTCTCTCTCCCATTTCTAAACCCCTGCTACTCTCCCTCACGCCGCTGCAGGCCGCCGCCGCCGAGGTCCTGCCGCCGCCTTCCCGCCATTACTAAGTAAGTTTTCCAAATTTAGTAATATTTATTTTAAAATTTAGTTTTTATTATTTTTGGATTAAACAACTCTTCAAATATTAGGGTTTGGTGATTTTGTTGGGTTTGGAAGGAGGAAGAGGGGATGAGGTAGTAAGTTTAGTTGTAGCATTTTTTTGTTAATTTTAATTTTTAATATTTAGATTATAATTATTAAGAAAATTTAATATTGTAATTCCAATTGTAAAATA
Organism: Dracaena cambodiana; assembly: GCA_036321105.1. Classification (NCBI taxonomy): domain Eukaryota; kingdom Viridiplantae; phylum Streptophyta; class Magnoliopsida; order Asparagales; family Asparagaceae; genus Dracaena; species Dracaena cambodiana. The sequence continues at coordinate 45,459,045 of JAYEPQ010000007.1, forward strand.
TGCGAAATTTAGTTATTTTTTATAATCATGAACGTTAGTATTAAAATTTATTAGTTAATTATGAAGTTTGATGGTATTATCCTAATGGTTGATTAAGTTGCAAAAGACGATTTTAGTGTCTTTAAAATTTAATATTATACTATCTTGCAGCAAAAAAAAAAAGACAAAAAAAGATATTTGTAGCAAATTTTACTTTGTAAGTTCATACTTACATGTACAGAAGAACCAATCAGAAGAACCACCAGAAGAGCAAGCAGAGGAACAAAGACAAGATCAATTCACTCCTGATGCACCCGATACGGCATTTATGTCTCGAACCAGAAGCAGACGTCAATCCCCGAGGAAGACAAGGAGACAGTGATTAGATTATATTAGTTGTGTATTGATATGGATGTTGTAAGGAACTTCAAGGAATAATTGTTTTGGCCGTAGCGCTGGGAGAGTCTTTCACCACGGAAGGGCCGGTGTAATTGTTTTTTTCAAACATTTTGAAGAATTTGTAGAATATATGGTTTTTGTTTGTAATGAACCCTATTATTTGCTTTTTGTTCAAGGAATATATACACTACGTTTGTATTTGATCTTATTTCTTTAATTTGTACGTGATCTTGTTTGTTTTATACGTAGGGGACTTTGTTTATAATCTTCACTATATCATTGTATCAGTTATTGTATCGTTGTATCATTGTATCGGTGTATCAGTGTATCATTGTATCGTTATATCGGTGTATCAGGAGTATCATTGCATTTGTGTATCAGAAGTATCATTGTATCGTTGTATCAGTGTATCAGTGTATCATTGTATTGGTATATCGATGTATCAGTGTATCGTTGTATCGGTGTAGTAGTGTATCATTGTATCGGCGTATCGATGAATCAGTTTATCCATATATTATTGTATCGGTGTATTAGTGAATCATTGTGTTGGTGTATCAGGTATCATTATATCATTTTGCTTCCTTCACTATATTTTTGTAATAATGTATAATTAGTTGTTAATATAAGTCCGTAAAGTGACGTTAAATTGGATAAACTAATGATATATCAGTTTATTACATAAATAGAGTGGGTGAGGTGTCCGGAGTAGCAGATCGGGTCAAGCCCCTGTCCGGACTGACAGAGTCCGAACATGACTGGTCCGTTCAGACTGACAGTTCGAACAAGGCCTCCCTGTTCGGACTGAGAGGCCCGTTCGGACTCTCAGTCCGAACAGGGAGGCCCTGTTCGGACTGTCAGTCCGAACGGGAACGTAGCGGGAGTGGGAGGCCTGGAGCGGGAGAAGGAGGAAGGGCAAAATGGAAAAATTTTTTAGAGGGTAAACTTGATATTTTTGGAAGTTATTAACTGGGCTCACTAGGAAAAAAGTTGTGCCCCTTTAGAAGTTCCCAGTAAAGTGATTTACAACATAAAGGAAAATGGTGCTCACTATTAAAATATGGTGCGCATTTAGAATTTCCCCATGAGAACTGCGCGTGCCCATTTGATCGTAAGTGGATATTCGGATATAAATCCTTGTCGGATCACAGATTCGCATATCCGCTCCGGTTCGTAATTGGCTTGCACACCCATAGCGCACCATTTCTTTACTCATCAAATTATGAGATCAAATCTATAGCCGTATCAACAATTTTCAGGGCAATGAACCAAATATAGAATTTGATAGATTTGGAGAATACTGTAAATTCCAAATCCACTCCCAAATCTGCGAAGTTCCCAATTTTTTGATAATAAATAATAAATTCAAGATAAAATCCATGCCTAAATGCCTACACCAATCATTCCCACACTATTCACGGGTATTTCAGCAACTCTAGTTAGCTAACTGGTGCATTGACTGCCATCCATATGCCAATGTTCGAACTAGGTGTTCAGAAGGTGGGGTTATCGAATCAGCCTACTTAATAACATCAAACATTAGTTATTGCTAGTGGTGGAGTCCGTAACAGGGGTGAATACGACAGACTCCGGCGGTTTCACCCGACTCCGACCGAAATCAGTCGGAGTTTGGTCGAAAAATTTTTCTGGCGGCGATCGGAGTCTTCTATTCTCGGATCCGATCACATAACTCCGATTTCCAACCAATCAACCAATTGAACGTCCAAAGATGAACTTTACCACCAACTCTGACGACTTCGCCCGACTCCGACCGAAATCGATTGGAGTTTGGTTAGAAAAAAATTTCGACGATGGATGGAACCTTCTACCCTTGATCAAATTGGAAAATTTCGATATCTAAGCGATCGACCGATAATTTCATATACTTCGATAAGGAAATGCACATGCAGAAGTGGATCCAAAGATCTAAAGCTAAAATTTAATTTTAATAATATGTTAACAACTGATCGAAGATAATTAAGGATGCAATAAACTAAGAACAGAGTTTAGTTAAAACCAAAATAAGCTATCTATAACATCACAAATAATAGAAAATATTATTGATATTAACTAAAAATATTGATAAGAATATTTTTTTATTTATAAATTTAAACCATGGAAATTAATTCCTTTCTTTTCTTTTCTTTTTTTCTAAACAAAAATAATGGAAATTAGTTTCAATTGGCAAAAATTATGTCTAGAGGGAAATTCTAACTGCAAACTCCGAATTTCTAAGTGTGGTTCTTAGCGAGTACACTCTTATGAAATAAAAAAAAATATAAGATTTTTTAATATATTATTTTATATTTCTAAATTACTCCGTTATTTTTTTCCTCCAAACATCTATATTCTCTTCTGCATTTTCTTGTGAATGTGTCCATCTAGGGATGGACATCCTTTTCAACTTTGACCAATATGACCTATTCCGATCGGACTTTGTTGGAGTTCGGTCAAATTATAGGGGTTTTATCGAATTAGAGTATAAGATCAGTAGGTTGCCGAAATTGGTCCGACTCAGTCGAAATTCAACCACATCTGACCGATCCGAAATCGGTTGGAGTTCGATAGGACTCTACATCGCCAAAAAATCGAAGTCTCGCATTATCTGTTTGGTCTGAGACGGTTGTTCGCCATAAAAATTGCAAATGACACTCTATTAAAGTTTTTTCAACAAAAGATTACAATCCAACGGTTTCCCATTTACGGAAGATGAGGAAAATGGATTTTCTCTTTGTTTAAAGCTGGGTTCCGATGTAGCTGTGGAGGACGATTCTACTCTCCGTTGACACTCCGCACAATCTCTCTCAGTTGGCTGGAAAAAAAAGGAAGGCTCTAGACTTTTTGATCACAAAGGGTAATTTTTTAGAAGAAGCTCCTCTTTCACTTTCGTTCTCCCGCCTTTTATAGGGGTTATAGAGTAACGTCCCGCCTCATTTGCTCGACCGTTAGCCCCCACTACTCGAGAAGTGCCATTATATTCGTTAGGTGGTTGCTCCCACGATCGAAGTAATGCCGCTGCATTCGTCTGGCAGTTAGCTCCACGATCCAAGGTGGCAACTCTTTTGTTCGGGTCGGGTGACTTTGTATTAAATCCCTACCCGGAAGCTATAGGTAGTATCGCGAATCTCAGTTTTAGATTCGCGAATCTGCTCTGTCGTCACTGGGTCGCGAATCTCAATCTTTAGGTTCGCGGATCTACTGAATTGAGGATTTCCAACCCTAAATTTGTGGATCTGCTTTATTTTCCAGAATTCTTCGCCGACAAAACCCCCTCCAAAGTTTTTAAAACTCTTATGATTTTTGAGGAGTTTTGGAATACTTTGGATATATCATTCTGTATTAGAATCTCCATTTTTTATATTTTTGAGAATACAATTTTGTATTAGAACTTTCTTCAACTGAGGGTAGCATGACTCTGTCTCAATATCTCTAACTCTCATTTTGAAAAGAACACGACTCTGTATTAGCGCCGTGAATTTACTGTCTTTGAAGGAAAATGCAACTTTGTATTAGCGCCACAATTTGTTGCTTTTGAAGAAAATGCGACTCTGTATTAGCGCCACAATTTTCAACTCTTGAAACATACGACTCTGTGTCAGGGCCGCAAACACGACTCTGTATTAGGGTCGCAAACTTTCGTCTTGGAAGGAACACGACTCTGTATTAGGGTCGCGAACTTCCGTTCTGGAAGGAACACGACTCTGTATTAGGTTCGCGAACTTCCACTTTGGAGAAGAAGACGACTCTGTGTTAGGGTCGCAAACTGTCATTTCGAAAGGAACGCGACTCTATATTAAGATCGCGACCTTCATTTTGGAGAAGAAAACGACTCTGTATTAGGGTCGCAAACTTTTATTTCGGAAGGAACGCAACTCTGTATTAGGATCGCGACCTTTTCCCTTGCGGAAAAATCGGAAGGTTGTTGCTTTCTACGGCGTAAGAATTAAGACGTTCTCTGAGCCGCATCAAATGAAAAGGTACTCACGAGTTTCGGGCCAGATATCACGTCTATCTGAAGATCTCGGCCGTCAAATCATCTGCTATATAACCTCGATTTCATGAGAGAGGCAATTCTTATCTCGAGAAATTTGAAATCCAAGTTTTTTCTTTAGAGTTCCTCAGACTTCTCGTCTTCAATCTCTTCTAGTTTTCGATATTCTTTGTGGAGGATTTCCTTAATCTGCAAAAGATGCCGAAGAAAGCTTCCTCATCCAGTGCTGCTGCTAGTGGTCATCAAAACCCTCAAGCAACCTCCAGTTCGATGGTGGTTCGGCAGGAACCCTTGATTGGAGGTAATAATAATAACTTTAAAAAGGCAACCCCTTTCTTAAAAAAAGTTTTTGTCTTGAATCTGAATATCTCCTTCTGCAGTTGATTATACTTTGAATCCTTAACCTAAGGATCATTACTTCGAATACTTGGATGGTTATGACGGGGAGAAAGAGTTTAGATTCGGTCAAGTTTTTCGCATTGTACAGCATCTGATAGGCAAGAGAGTGAAGATAAAATTCTCCATCCTACTCGCTCAACATTGCGAGAACTGATAATAAATGTACCCTTTGAAGGAGATGATTGGTCCTTGCTACACAAACCCTCTTTTTTGTTCAGGGACCACGTTTCGGTGCCTGATAGCGGTTTGAAAGATGGAGATTACAAATGGTTTCGTTAAGTCGAAGGCCTCTACTTGTTTCTCCCTAACATTGAGAGGTCTTACCCGTTCTTATTCTTCCAATCCCTTTCCGTGCCCAGACTAATGGACTGGCACATAAACAGGCCGCAGGACGGTATCTTATTGGGAGGATTTAACTTTCAAGGTGCTTTCCCTCGTTCTACTGGAACACTTTTGTGGATTGCTCCCACGGCTGCTTAATCATGACTTCCCTAGAGGTGAAACACCGATAGTCGCACAGACTTTCTTACACAGATTTGTCGATGCACAAGGGGAATTCCCTAATCAAGATTTTCGTCCCCCTGGATGGGTTCACTGTTCCTCAAAAGGAGAGTGGGCAGTTGTGACTGACTTCTTTCTGAAAACTTTCAGAGATCAGCTTCATCATGCGGGGCTGTATCGTGCTATCAGGGCTGTTCAACACGGCATTCCCGCTAGCAGATTCTATTTTTTTGGTTTACTAGAACTGTACAATCCTGATACTTGTACAATCTTTTGCCCTTGAGACGAATTAGGTTTCGCTCTTCACGAGATATATGAAATTTTAGGACTGCCCATAGGAGACATCTCGTATGAAGAGTACGTCCCTACTGGGGAAGAACTCCATCTGCTAAAGATCCGGGATCGTTTGGTCTATAATACTTACTGAGAGTTGCTATGCCATTATCATATTTGCACCCACACATCCGGCACTCGCAGTTTGAAGCCAAAGAGGTGGTTGCAATATCTTCTGCCCAACTTTTCCAAGAGTAATTCTAATTTTACTCGCCTTCCTCCAGTTTCTGAAAATAAGGTTGAGAGAAGAATAGCAAGTTTCAGGACAGACGCTTACGTCGCCGAATCTGATGAGGACGTTTTTAAGGCTGGAACGTCCTTTGAAAGTTTTCACTTGAAGGCCCTCCAGCCTTTATCTGATCTTGCCTTCTTGGCAGGCTATTTGATGGTATGGCTGAAGAAGTGTGTTATTCCTTCGCAGGAAAACATACCCATTAGGGCCGTATACCCAGCCATCCTACTAGCATTTGGTAGGCGACTCAGTCTGTTGCCCGCGATTGTTTGCAGCTTCCAAAGCGGACTGAGGAGATTATCTGATAAATTCTGCAATGTGAAGAAGGAGCAGAGGAAGAAAGGGGATCCGGTCATTAAGACTCATAATCCCCATGTAGAACTCCTTTATACTTATTTGATGGCTTGGTTGGTTCTACATTGCCCCACTTTGATGAGTCCTGCTGATTCGCAGATAGACTTAAGTGATCCAAAAGTGCAGCACTATGAGAGGTCGTAATGGAGAGGGGGCTATATGACTGCGATCCGTAAGACCTTCCGTCACTTCGCGAGTTTTGAATTATTCAGATGTTTTCCATACTTTCCCAATGTTGGATATGGAGAAGAATTCTCATACATGGCTGGTGCTGATAAATTCACTGTTCTGTCTCCGGGGTGCTTCTGGTGCTTGATAAACATCCATCCAGGACATTTGGTTTTTCGTTTTGGGAACCATTGTTATATAGAACCTTATTACCTGAGCCGTTTCGCTCGACAGTTCGGATATGATCAGCTCTATGTTGGTAATCCCAATAGGAAAATGAGTTTTGTTGGGAATGCCTTCGAAGGAGCTCGAGCTTGGTTTCATTTCGTCGCAGGTGGAACCCAGGCTAGATTTGATCTTTCTCTTAAAGATCCCGAACTCGAATATGAGTTTTAGTTTCTGTAAATGGTTCGTGGAAGCTAATTCCGCTCCTTAGAACTTCAGTGTAAATCATACCTGCCTGAGGGAGATCAGAGCTTGGTATGCTCAGAAGAAGAAGGCTGACAGCACAAAAGTAGCAGGGATGGAAGATTTTGGGGCAGAAAGTGTCTCTGATAAGTTAGAACCGGTGACTCAACAAGGGGAGGAGTACAATAATGCACTGGTTTTATCAACTCAACCTGCCTCCCTTGATGCTTCTCCTCTCCCAACTTTGAAGGAAACTTCTCCTCAACCGCAGTCTCCTCCAAAGAAGATTTCACATAAGCGAAAGAGACTGAGGCACCTTAATGACTTGCCTATTAATCCGCGGGGCGTTGATCCGCAGGACACCCCATCTGGAGCCGGTACTGCGGCACCCAGTTTGGTCTCCGAGACCCTCGCGGAGGAACCTGAGGAGGATGAAGACGACTCATCTTTAACTCTCCACTCTCTTAAGAGGCGTCGGAGTCAAGAACCTGTTTTTCGTAGCGATCCTACTCCCACTACTCAAGAGGATCCCGCGACTCTCACCCACCAGGTCGCTGTTGAAGTAGGAGATTCCTCTACTGTACAAGAGGGTTCTGCAGCCCTTGTGCATGAAGTTACTGCAGATGACGAGGTACAAATCATTGGGGAGGTTCGCGCATCAGGTCCCCCAAAAGTAGAACCTCCTTCAGAAGATCAAGATGAATGGGAGTGATGACGACGATGTCAGCAGTGGCAATCTTCACTTTTCTACCCCTCCCTCAGACCATGGTAAGTACGTCTATTTGAACGAAGACGTCCGGACCGAAGTATACGGGTCTGAAGTGTTCGGACCGGAGGTGTACGGACCTGGAGAATCCAGCGTTCAAGCTTCAGGTTCGCACCTTTTTTTCTTTAAGTATTCTGTTCTCATTGAATGATACCGTGACATTCAACTGTCAACTTTCTCCTTTTTGTCAGCTCTAGTTTTGACTCCAGATTTAGAGTGCATAGGCACGAAGGTAACTTCGCCAGATGACACCATCGCAGAAGCTGACGCCGATGAAGTGACCAAGGTTACCACTTCTGTTGTTGATACTATAGAAGTAATAATTTTAGAGACTACTGTGTCCACGGTCTCGGCCGTAACTGCTCCGTCTGATATTTTGGTTCAGGATATTGTAGCTGGTGCCGGCGAAAAATTCTGGAAAAGCAAAGCAGATCCACGAATTCAGAGACAGAAGCCCGCAACTCATCGGATCCGCGAATCTAAGAAACTGAGGTCCACGAATCTAAGAAACTGAGGTCTGCGAATCTAAGAAACTGAGGTCCGCGAATCTAAGAAACTGAGATCCGCGATCCAGACGACGGAATATGTTCGCGAATCTAAAGCTGAGATTCGTAACACTACCCATAGCTTTCGGGTGGGGGTTTAATACAAAGTCACCTGACCCGAACAGAAGAATTTCCACCTCGGATGGTGGGAATAACTGCCAAACGAATGCAGCGGCGTTACTTCGATCGTGGGAATAACCACCTAACGAATATGGCGGCACTTCTCGAGTAGTGGGAGCTAACGGTCGAGCAAAATATGGCGGGACGTTACTCCAAGCCTCCTATAAAAAGGGGGGAGTGAAAGACGCACGGACAGAGACAGAGGAGAGCACGGCAAGAGGAGCTTCTTCTGAAAAACTATCTTTGTGATCAAGAGCCAAAAAAAAAAAAAAACCTTTCTTTTCCCTTTAGCCAACTGAGAGAAATTGTACGGAGTGTCAATGGAGAGCAGGATCGTCCTCCATAGCTACCTAGAAACCCAGTATTAAACAAAGAGGGAGAGCAATCTTGCTCATCTTCTGTAAACGGAAAACCGTTCGATTGTAACCCTTTTATTGAAAAGACTTCGATATAAAGAGCGTGCAACTTTCATGGCAAACAGAAGATTGACGACTCCGCTGAGAACTACCATCACCTCCGGTGACTTGGTGGTAGCTCAATCCGACAACATTCCAGTTGGTAGTATGGTCGACTCGCTCACCATTTACGTCGGCCAGGAAAAGTATGAAGAATTTCTTTCTTCAGGCTCCAAGAGCCCTACTTCCCTAAGGGGATACCATAAAATCTCCAAGGGATCAATTCCCAAGGAGATGGCAATAACCCAGTTAAGGGAATCAACGGACCAAAATAGTCCGAAATCCCCTTCCTTAACAATGGGCTCTCTGCCAGTTCCGACAAAGACTCTTGATCTCTCAAGCAAAGTGGACCAAAGTCCCCGTTTCAACAAGGGGAAGCGACCAGCACCCGCTCCGCAAAGCTGTCATGCAGAGTAGGAGGTTCCTCCCACTCGTACAACAAAAAGAAACCTGAGGAGAAGCAAAGCTCGTGCCTTTCACAGGAACGCGCAACAAAAGGGAACCGCCAACTCATCTCGGCAGAAACCTACCATCCAAATATGGAAGCCTAAGGGAGAGATTGGTCAAGATGCAGAGGGATTCACTCACGTTTCCTACAGGAAGTGGAGTGAACTCGTTAAAATTGTCCATAGTCAACGCGGAGCATACATTCGCGTCCCAAGAGGAAAATCTGAAGAAGCTCGCGAACCTCAAACTCGCAAAAAGTGCATGCCTATCCGCGAGGCTGAAACTCCACCGTCCCTGAAGTTATCTCTCGCAAATGAGCCCATCACAAGGGACTCCAGTGCAAGAGATCTTAAGGAACTTCCAAACAGAAGAAGAGACGAATCCCATGTATCTCAATGCCACTGTGAACGACTGATCAATACAGTACTGTCTCACTGTCATTGTTCAACTCATGCCCGATCCTCGGTGTTTTGTCGATTGTCGTCTCTGTCAACATCGTCATCCCAATTGACAAAAAGGAGACGACGCGGGCTCAAGTTTTTTGAGCCGGAATATCCCGCGATGACCTCCAACATGATAAGCGTTGGAGAAAAGAAAAGAAAAAGAAGGCGAAGAAAGTCTCCGAAGAAGAAGCTTCTGACCCAGAGCTCTCTTCGAGTTCAAAAGACCCATCCAATGAAGAGCGAGGAGTTTTTTGGCACACTCGACTTAAAAGTGGGGTGGCGATCCCTATGAATTATAGACAGATGGCGGGGATCTCATCTGATGAAGAAGATATAGCCAAGTCTGTTATGGCTGAATCACAGACGTCTGATTCATTCTTAGAAGACTCCGCCTCTGCATATATGACGCAGAACAATATCCCAGAAGAGTTCATACAGAGAATGAAGGAGCAAGATAGGCATATCCAGCAACAGCAGAACGCCATCAGCGAGCTTAAAGATATGCTACACGTTCTGATGGAGTTAGAAAAAGCTAAAATGAAGAATATAGGAAAGAAGACTGAAGAAGAAGGTCATGGTCCTCATAACAATCGAGAAAAAGAAGAACATCATAAAGATGATGACAACCGCTCCATGCACCAAGAGGGAAACGCAAATACTATCTGGATGGAGAGCTTCCAGAACCAACTGAATGCCCTCATGTATAAGGGCGACCTACAAGAACTGGGTGTAGTAAGGCCATATCCCATGGAGTGGGAAACGGTGCCGTTCCTAGAAAACTACAAACCGTTGAAGCTCAAATCATTTTAAGTCACAGATCCCGTTGAGGATCGCCAAACCAACACCTCTACTATTTTAAGTCACAGATAGGGCATTTATCCGGAAATGACCATATTATTATAAGAATATTTGTTAGTACCTTAACCGGGCTAGCTTTTGAATGGTTCCGGAGATTAGAATCGGGAACCATCAATTCCTGGAGCGACATGGAGAAAGCCTTTCTTACTACATTCTATTAAGATGATATGGAGGTATCAATGCCGGCGCTTCTAGCCGCTAAACAAAAGAAAGGAGAGTCAGCCCGGAACTTCATCAAAAGGATTCGGAACGATTCTCTCAGATGTCCGCATGGGATGCCAGAAAAGACCCTGGTAGAAACCTGTCGACATAATTTATCGATCAAGATTCTAGAAAGAATGGGGGCGGTGAAGTCCTCAACTTGGAAGGATCTCGCCCTACAAGCTGAAGAAATTGCGCAAAGGCTTGAAGAAGAAGGAGGCGAGGAGAAATCGAAGCGAAGTGGTGATAACAGTTATAAGTCCCGACCCCTAGGGTATAAGGGAAAGGAAACAATGGTCACTGATGCGCCACAACCCATGAAGACTCCCTCGAAACTTCCTCCTCAGACGTGAGTGCTACAAAAGCAATACTCCTTTAAGGATGAGCACACGAAGACTATCTTCAACCTCCTCATGAGTAAGAAGATGCTGAAGTTGCCAGAGTCTAAACGTCCAGAGGAAGCTGGGAAAGTTAATGATCCTAACTACTGTGTCTAAAATAGGATCATTAACCACCCCACCCAAAACTACTACATCCTTAAAGATAAAATTCAAGCCTTAGTGGACGCTAATATCATCAAGCTTCAAGAGCACCAGAAGAAGGTGACTGCGAACATGGTGACCGTCAAGTTCGGTAAAGCGCCCCACTCGATAGAGTCAACAGTTCAAGATGGAGTGCAGCCCATCCATAAAGGCACGATGCAAGTCGTAAATTTTGATCCACACTAACAGCAAAAGAAAGGACTATTCCCCTTTGAAACTGATAGGAGGGAGATACTATGGGTACATCATGATCTCATAAATGATGAACAATGGAGTTCCAGTTCATCTGGAAAGAAGCGAAGAGAGAGAGTTTTCACCTCCAATGTCGTTTCCATAATTCCCGAAGACGATGAGATCATTCTTGCTCTGATCGATTCGGAAAAAGAAATCGGAAATTTCTTGGTCGCCGATGCAGACCCTCCCTCCGCGGGGACCCGTTCGGGAAAAGATTACTTAAAGAATTATGGCCAAACAACAGGTTCTCAACCATCTCCAGAGAAAGTCAAGCAAAAAGAGCTGAAGTTTGACAAAGCTCTAAAGAAGAAGGGAAAAGAACTTGCGGAAGACTCGCGAAAGTCATTCCAGTTCGACATCCTAACACAGTTGGCCAATATCCCTACAAGGATAACCTTGTACGAGTTCCTGAAGCTCTCCAAATCTACTAGGGAAGCTTTAAGAGAGGCTCTGCAAGATTCGGAAGTGTTCTTGGCGCAAATACCAGAGATGATCGAAGAAGGAGAGTCTCTTTGCGCGACATGTCACCAGATCTCTGGTAAAAACATCCCTTGCGTCACCTTCTCTCCGGAAGATATGCAAGTCAGGAGTAATAAGCATCATCGCCCTTTGTATTACAAGGGATACATATGATCTACGGAGATTGATCGTATTTAAGTTGATCCAAGCTCGGCCTTGAGCATCATGCCGCGAAGGATGCTACGATATCTTGGAGTGCCGATGAACAGATTAGCCGCAACCAACACTACTATTTTCGGGTTCAATGCTAACGGTAGTAGAACCCTGGGTAAAATAAAGCTCAAGTGTCAAATCGGCGACCTGAAAACGGAAGTCACGTGTTACGTGATAGATGCAGACACATCATACAATCTGCTATTGGGGAGACCCTGGATCCATAGCAATCTAATCGTGCCCTCCACGTTACACCAATGCATGAAGTATGTCGACGAAGACACGAACGTAAAGACTCTCATTGCGGAAAAACAACCCTTCAAAGGAGTTGAAAACTACTTTACTGACGCATTGCTGTATCAAAATGCGTTTGGCATCGCAGAGCGGCCCGTTCAGGATGACTCTGATAGTGGCGAAGAGGCTGATACAGAATCAGGATCCGAAGATTCAGAATCCGAGGATGAGATTTGGGATGGTGAGCCCATTGTGGTAAGCCTCGAAGGCCTTGATGTAAATAACACCATTCACTCTGATGGTGAATGGGTGATAAATGAAAATCTAGAATTTGCTTATTTTTCTGGTATTGATTCTGAGCCCTCAAGCACTAGCACAGATGCATTTAGCGACTGTGTAAATGATATATATTCTCTGACTTCCTTCCAAGCACCTATCTGATCATCCTTATATGAATTAAGTGATGACGTTGAAAGTGCTGACCAAGTTATTTTTGAGGTCACTCCTAAAAACGGAACCCAAAAGGCTATATTATTTGGAAGAGCAAGTCACAGGAACAAAGAAAAATGTTCAGATTCTGAGGAAGAATAGGGAAAACCCGAGTTCTTCCATTATGATTAAAATTCCCGTGGAATAATAAAGAAAATGGGATACAATCTGGCCGAAGGCAGGGGGTTGAATTTTGGAAAAGAAAGGAAGACAATCCTTCAACCTTTTATCCCCAAAACGCCAGATTATTACCAGAAAACCGGCAGGAGGCTGGGATGCGTCACCACTTCCGAGGCCTCCTCAAGCGACAAAGCTGAGGAAAGACAGTACGATCATTCGTCAGAATCATCATGCTGGGATTCAGATGTCAGTACAAGTGTGATTTTCCACGAGGTATCCGCGAACATGGCTTCCGCGATCCAAGAAGACGAAGATTTGAAGGAAACCTTACCAGTAAGAGACGACCCTTGGGACAAGCATCTTAATATGGAGTGGGAGATTCAGTTTGAACAGCGGGAGCCCCCAACTGAAGATAAAGTGATCCAAATCAATATGGGAGATGAAAAGAATCTTAAACCCATATTTATAAGTGAGAACATATTCTCGGAAGAAAGGAAGGAATTGATATTCCTCGTCTGCGAATACATTGATATTTTCGCTTCGAGTTATGAGGAGATGCCAGGGTTGGATCCAAGCGTGGCGGTTCACAAATTGAAGAACTGACCAGAAGCTAAGCCAGTAAAGCAGCAACAACGAAGATTCCGCCCAAAGATCATGGAAGCTATAGAAGCTGAAATCAAAAAGTTGATCGTGTCAGGCTTTATTCGCGAGGAACAGCACCCTGATTGGGTCGCAAATATAGTTCCTGTGACTAAGAAAAATGGAAAAATCCGAGTCTGCATAAACTTTAGGGATTTGAATGAGGCTTGCCCCAAAGACGAATTCCCATTACCCATCACTGATATTATGATAGATAATACTTGTGGGTATGAGCGTATGACGTTCATGGATGGATTCTCGGGATATAATCAAATAAAGATGTATCCCGATGATGAGAAGCATACGTTCTTCAGGACACCACTCGGAGTATACTGCTATACAGTCATGCTCTTTGGCCTAAAGAACGCAGGTGCTACGTATCAATGTTGGCAGTGAAAATTTTTAAGTTAAAAGGATTTTCCACAACAGAACGCGGAGCTAATTCAATAGCCCCGCGTTTGGTTATATTAACCCTGCCTTTGAATAAAACGCGGAGATGTTTAATAGCTCCGCGTTGATTCCGCAGTCTGGCTTGTATTAGCCTCGCGTTTGAGTAAAACGCGGAGATGATCAATAGCTCCGCGTTAACTCCGCGTTTTGGTTATTTAGCGTCGCGTTTTGATGCGATTAAAGCCCCGCGTAAGCAGATAACCAGAATCTCAAATTGATTGAGATTATGATTCTGGGCTTATCCAAATACCCGAATCAAGTCTAATCAGAATTCCATCAAAACTAAGATATTTGATCGGAATCCTTGATGAATGCGAGTTCTATTTAGATAGAAACTCTTGCATTAACCTGGGGCTATAATACCTTCCTGGTGAAACCCTAGTGGTCTTCTTCTTCTTTTTGGCATCGGAAGCCTCCTATCGATCCTTTGGCAATTCAAGTACGCGAGAGAGCCTTGAAGCCTTTGCTGATCATCTTCTGAAATCTTGGAGAATTCAAGTTATGCATAGAGCCTTGAGTTCGTAAAGATCAGAGAAAATCACCATATTCTTTCTGGAGTTCTTGAGAAGTTCGAGTTACGCGAGAGAGCCTTGAACAAATCAAAGCCAGAGAAGATCGCCTATATTCGGCCGATATCTTTAAAAGAGAAGATTTCAACGTACCGATCGTCCAAAGGAACTGCTTGACAGATCCCATCGCCACAGATCCCACAACTATTGTAAAAGAGAGAGATTGAAATATAAAATCCTCTCGTTTGTTCTTTTTATATCTTGTTCACTTCCGTTGTAATTTAAGTTAATTCAGTGGGAGGAAGCGAAGAAACTTTTGCGACGAACAAACTGGCGACCACAGTGGGAGCCATCTCTTTCACTGATGAAGAGATTGTGGCGCAATCGGACGTTGACTTGATCGGATCCGAAGTAGACACGCTGGTCGTTGAAATCGACCAGCAGAAGTACGAGGAGTTCCTCTCCTCCGGATCAGGTGACTTGGATGAGACACGGCACTATTGTCGTATGTACTCCAATGCCCGAGTGACGGGTAGAAAGGTATCCACCGAGAGACGGGGATCCTTGGAGACTACGGTTATAACGCCGGAGTCCACACAAAAAATCCTAACCGAGGAAGAGCTTCCGATTGCCGAAGAAGACATGGGAACTGGACTGACCAGGACCTAACTCTGGAACAGGAACCGGAGAGCGAGGCGTAGAGCCCTCAAAGCCCGCCTTGGACGCAGAGCTAACTCTAGAGGACGCGAGGCTATGGTCCCTCGCAAATTGGCTCGCGCTACCCGCGAGACCAATCTCTATCGCGTTAAACGCGAAGATACAACTTGCCTTAAAAGCAAGGAAAAGCCAGCGTGTGATTTTCCACGCGAGGCTGGTAATACTGGCGAGTTACGCAAGATTCCCAACACTCGCGAGTTACGCGAGTATAAAAATTATTCAAAGTCAGCGTGTGATTCTCCACGCGAGGCTATTACTGTGCCTAGCGAGAGACGCAAAGCTAGTAAGGGTTGCGCTAGTCGCAGAATACCCAACACTCGCGAGTTACGCGAGTATAAAAATTATTCAAAGCCAGCGTGTGATTCTCCACGCGAGGCTATTACTGTGCCTAGCGAGAGACGCAAAGCCAGTAAGGGTTGCGCTAGTCGCAGAATACCCAACACTCGCGAGTTACGCGAGTATAAAAATTATTCAAAGCCAGCGTGTGATTCTCCACGCGGGGCTATTACTGTGCCTAGCGAGAGACGCGAAGCCAGTGATACTTGCAATAAACGCAAGACTTCTGACACCCGCAAGGAACGGGAAGATGATTGGCAGATAGTTGTCAGTCGTAAAAACCGCGCTAAGTGCTAAGCTATGATCTGCGTCAATCGCGAAGATAAGCCAGCGTGCGGGGCTATTATTCCAGAGGCTAAACTTCCAAGGACACACCAAGCCAGCGAGAAACGCGAGGCTAGTGTGGATCAGCGCGGAGCTATTTTTCAGGCCCGCAATGTGAAACGCGAGGCTATTCCTAAGCCACGCGAGGATCAGTCCGACCCCAGAGTCAGGGTTGATCAATCAAAGAAGCTTCAGTGGATTCCTAAACACTCTCAAGAGTTGAATGGACCTCTTGATTTCATGGCTAGAGGCACTGACCTCAGGGAGCATCTTTCTAAGAAGAGAGGCATAGACCAACTTCAAGTTGAACATAGTTGCCATTGCCAGCAACTTATGACAACAGTATCAACCGTGATGAATAACTGTGGCTGCAGCAAGAACAGGATATCTGTGTTCGACCGATTAAATGAGTCAAACCAGAATCCTGCTAAGAAGACAAGAACCACTCCCCTGAAACAAGGGAGAGCTGTAACTTCCAACATGGAAGGAAAAGGGAAGAAAATTGCAGAGACGGATGATGATTCAGAATCGAGCGATGATGAACTTCATCGTGTTACTCGACTAAGATCAGGAGCCGTTCCGCCCCGAAATTATAAAAAGCTCGCAGGGGGTTCTTACGACGAGGACAGCGATAATTCCGCTATAGCCTCGCCTCCATCCTCTACATCATCTCGACTGCAGAAGTCAGCATCGCACATGGCAGATAAATCTGGTGATATCAATCAGAGATTTGAGACTCAAGAAAGAATGATTCGAGAGCAACAGAAAACGATTGAAGACCTTAAGATGCTACTTTTAAAAGTTATTGAAGATAATGCCAAACAGGGCAAGAAGACTCCAAATGAAGAAGAACAGGAGGAGAAAGCCCACTCGATGCATGAGGAAGAAGATAGATTTTCTTTCCATGATCCGCATGAAGAAAAGCTTGAAAAGTTACAGAATCAACTCGAAGCCTTGATGCGTAAAAAAGAGTTGAAGGAGTCAGGAGTCTCAAGACCGTATCCTCCTGAATGGGACATGATACCTTACCCACCGAAGTATAAGCCGCTCAAGTTGGAGCCCTATGACGGGAAGGGATCGCCCAGTCAGCACATCTATTATTTCTTGTCCCAAGCAGGACACTTAATGGGTAATGATCCCATCATGACCAAAGTATTTGCAAGTACTTTGCGAGGGCCTGCCTTTACTTGGTTCATGCAGCTGCCCCCAGGTACTATTAATACCTGGTTAGATGTTGAGAAATTATTTCTCTCACGTTTCTTCGAGGATGACACCGAGATTACGGTTCATTCCCTCCTTGCAACTAGGCAGGGGGAACAAGAAGCGGTTAAAGATTTCATAGAAAGGTTCCGGGAGAAGTCCGTACATTGTAAACACGGAATGATCCAGGAAACTCTAGTCGAGACATGTCGACACAACCTTAAGACCAATGTGCTCCTCAAAATGGGGGCCGTAGAGTCTAAGACGTGGAGGGACCTGCTCAAACAAGGAGAGCAAGCTGAAGACTTGATTCGCCGAGTTGAAGAGTCCCGCGGGCCAAGAAGTGCTGGGGGTAGTAAATCATATACCCAAAACAACAGCAACAAGAATAAAGGGAAAGCAGTAATGTCATCAGAAACTGCTCCTCAGAAAACCAGTCCTCCGCCAGAGCCGAAATCTCAAGGTCAGCGAGGGTCAAGGCAAATTAGACCGCAGCAAGAAAGAAATTACACTTTCAAAGCTGAACAGACACCAGTCCTCTTTCACCTGCTCCAAAAGAAGGGAATGCTAAAACTTCCGGAGAATAAGAAGCCAAAAGATGCGGGTAAGACTAAAGACCCAAATTACTGTCTTTATCACCGGAATATTGGGCACCCTACCAGGGATTGTTTTCCCCTCAAGAACAGAATCCAAGCACTAATAGAGACTGGAGTTCTGACGCTTAAGGAAGAGCAGAAGAAAGTCACTGCCAATATGACAACCATAGTGGTTGGAACCCACGAGTTCCCCGCAGGAGTGACCCCAATCCCAAAGGGTGAGGCAGTTACGAAGAATCTTGATCCGCACAACAAAGCCCAAGAGGGACTTGTCCCCGTAACAACCCAAAAGGGGGAAGTTATGTGGGTTCACCCTGATTTGCTGGAAGATGAACAATGGACTACTTCAAGAGGTCCAGAGAAGAAACGGGCTGTCAATGCCATTTCTGCGGATATAAAGGGAGAATATATAGCTTCAGGCGCCTTCACAAGTTCTGAAGAAGAACCCGAAACTATGGCCACCCATCAAGATGTGGCAGGCCCTTCCAGTACTCGATCTGGAAAGACATATCTTAAGGACTACACTAGAGTGAAACCAAAAGATATCTATGCAGAACTTGCAAAGCCTGCGAAGCAGAAAAGACTTCGTTTCCAGAAGAATTCTACCAGAGATGAAGGAGCCAAAGAAACTCCCTTCGAATTTGACATAATCGCGCAGTTGGCTAATATCCCAGCACGAGTGACGCTTTACGAATTGTTGAGATTATCAAAATCAACACGTGAAGCTCTAAGAGAGGCCTTGGCAGACTCTGAGTCGTTCCTAGCTCAGATTGTCGAGCCGGCCATCGAAGAGCGGGACTCTTGCCCCCACTGTCATCAAGTGAGGAGGCAGGTCCCACAAATTATCTTCTCTCCAGAAGACATGCAGGTGAGAAATATAAAGCATAATAGGCCTTTATATTTCACTGGATATGTCGGGTCCACAAAAGTGGACCGAATTCAGATTGATCCAGGTTCTGCACTCAGCGTCGTGCCCAGTAGATTGATGCAGCTGTTGGGGATTTCCCTTCATCGCTTGACACCTACACACACTACCATCTATGGATTCAACGCTAATAATAGCCATCCTCTTGGTAAGATCCGATTGCGGTGTCAAATTGGAGACTTGAAAACGGAGGTTACATGCTACGTAATTGATGCTGATACCTCCTACAATATTTTATTGGGGCGACCTTGGATTCACTCTCATATGATAGTTCCGTCGACTCTTCACCAGTACATGAAATATTGCGATGAGGAAGGAGAAGTCCGGACACTAATTGCTGACAAGCAGCCATTCAAAGGGTTGGAAAATTACTTCACAGATGCTGCACTCTACAAGCCAGCACATGAAGCCTCTAATGACAGTCTTAGCAAGTCTCCAAAGCCCGACGACAGTGGCAATGAAGCCGACACTGAGTACGAGCTCCTTGGAGAAGATGATGGGGGTGATTACGAAATCAACCCTCACATAGATCTTAGCTTAGGTCTTGATAATATAGTGGATGTAATAGAAAGTGAATGCGTTATTAATGAAAATGTAAAGTTAGTCTACGAACATGCTGTAGCTACTGAGTCTGAGCCCTCTTGTACCTCCACCGAAGCGGATGGCCTGACCGAACTTGAAGTTCTGACGGCATATCATTTGCCCCTCAGGTCTTCCCTCCTCTCTCAATTAAAAATAACCGAGGATCAAGGACACTTCTTTGAAGTGCCTCCCCGACAGAAGTCCCAAAGGCCGATCATGTTCGGCAAAGTGGCCACGTCGCCTCGACAGAGACAAAGTAGTGAAAGTGATGAACAAACATCACCTCAATTTCACTTATATGAGCAAAGGTCCCGACAGATGATGGAGAAAATGGGATATAATTTTACCCAGAAGCCGGGATTAAACTTTCGAAAAGGGCGGCGGAATCTCATACCCTCGTTTAGACCGAGAGGAAAGAGCCCTGATTATTATCAGAAGACCCGCAGGGGGTTGGGCTATGTGTCTACTCCACCCTCATCGCCATCCAAGGATGAAGAGAGTTCTTCGGATAAAGAAGAAACATCTTCACCAGATTATGATTCAGATATATGCACCGGTGCTTAGTTTCAATCTTTGACGATCAATATGGTTTCAGCCGCGCCAGAAAGCGACGAGGAACCAATTGACATTCAAGATGACGCTTGGGCTAAGCACATGGATACTCTCTGGGATGTCCGCTTTGAACAGCGTGACCCGCCTACAGAAGACAAATTAATACAGGTTAACATGGGAACGGAAGAAAATCCGAAACCCATTTTCATAAGCGACACACTAACTCCTTTAGAAAAAGAAGAACTTATATCCCTTATCAAAGAGTATATAGATGTGTTCGCTTGGAGTTATGAAGATATGCCTGGGCTTGACCCTCAAATTGCCACACACCGGTTAAATATAAAAGAAGATGTCAAACTTGTTAAACAGCAACAGAGGCGTTTTCGACCGGAATTGATGGAGGCAATAGTTACTGAGGTCAACAAGCTTATACAATCCGGGTTCATCCGTGAAGAACAACACCCAGACTGGGTGGCAAACATAGTGCCAGTTCGCAAAAAGAATGGCAAAAATCAGGATATGCATTGACTTTCGAGATCTGAACGCTGCATGTCCCAAGGATGAATTTCCACTCCCCATCACCGACGTGATGATCGATAATACTTGCGGTTATGAGAGGATGTCCTTTATGGATGGCTTCTCAGGTTATAACCAAATCAAGATGCACCCGGATGATGAAAAGCATCAGCTTTCAGAACGCCACAGGGGGTATACTGTTATACGGTGATGCCATTCGGATTAAAGAATACAGGTACCACTTACCAACGTGCAATGAGCGCCATATTTAAAGAACACCTACGCAGAACAGTAGAGTGCTATGTAGATGACTTAGCAGTTAAAAGCAAAGACAAAGAAGATCATCTTCACGATTTAAGAGAGGTCTTCGATCTTATGAGGAAACATCATTTGAAGATGAATCCCACTAAGTCATTCATGGGGGTATCCAGCGGGAAGTTTTTAGGGTTCGTAATAACTTCAAAAGGAATTTTCCTCGACCCTGAAAAGGTAAAAGCGATTAGCGAAATGCCGCCTCCCCGCAATCTTAAGGAACTAAGGGGATTACAAGGAAAGCTCGCTTATATTCGGCGCTTCATATCCAACTTGTCTGGACGATGCCAACCATTCTCCAAACTTATGAAAAAGGGAGTGTCTTTCATATGGGATGAGACATGTCAGCAGGCATTTGATGACCTCAAGGAGTACCTTACTAAACCTCCTGTACTAATGGCACCAGCCCCTGGGCAGCCCTTCCTTATATATGTAAGGGCCATGGATAATGCTTTAGGAGCATTACTTGCTCAATATAATGAGCACGGCCATGAACATGCCCTCTACTATTTAAGTAGAACAATGATTGGGGCAGAACAGCGGTATACCCCGATTGAAAAAGAATATTTAGCCCTAGTGTTTGCTGTTCAGAAAATGCGACACTACCTTTCGGGGCAAACAATTCATATCATATCACGGGTTAATCCCCTGAAGATTCTGATGACAAAACCGGGATCTTTGAATGGCCGATTGGCAAAATGGACGCTCTTACTGTCGCCCTATGACATACATTTTGTCCCTCAAAAGGCCATGAAGGGACAGGTAATCGCTGATTTCCTTGCAGACCATCCAATTTGGTCCAAATTAAAGCAGACATTAGAAGTCAACACAGTTACCGGAGAACAACCTTGGCAAATGTTCTTTGATGGTGCCGCGAGACGATCTGCTGCTGGAGTGGGGGTTGTGCTAATATCCCCACATAAACATATATTGCCTAACGGTTACTCATTAACAGAACCGTGCACTAATAATGTAGCGGAGTACAACGCGCTCATTATCGGCTTAAAAATAGCTCTGCAACTGGGGGTGAACCATCTAGAGGCATATGGAGATTCTAAGCTCATTGTCAATCAGATGACAGGTGAGTATGAAGTCAGACATGAAGCCCTCATCCCCTATCATCAGCTAGCTATTGAGCTAGCAGGATATTTTGAACAATTCTACATATATCATGTATCTCGAAACGAGAACATTTATGCAGATGCTCTTGCCGCATTTGCCGCAACGCTGGCAATCCCGCCAGGTGAAGCTAAAAGCATCACCATTGGTAGCAGAGAACTCCTCCACCCAGATGTGGTATCTCAAACCGAAGAGGTATGCCAGATTGGCTTAAACTTAGAGCCCCGTGATTGGCGATTTCCGTTTGTGGATTATGCTTTGCATGGGATATTACCAGAAGATCCTAAGGAAGCCACCTCAATAAAGAGGAAGGCCCAAAGATTTTATTATGACCATAAACTTCAGACTTTGTATAGAAAGTCAAGAGGTGGTCTATTGCTACGCTGCATATCGAAAGTAGAAGCAGAACAAGTGCTGAAAGAAACACATGATGGAATATGTGGAGCTCATCAGCCCGGTCCCAAACTTGGAGACCGTATAAGAAGGCTGGGGTACTACTGGCCGAGCATGGTTATGGAAGCAATGGCATACGCTAAACGATGTCATGCATGCCAAATACATGCCAATTTTATTCATCAACCCCAAGAATACTTGCACAATACCGTCGCAAGCTGGCCATTTGAAGCTTGGGGAATGGACATTGTGGGGCCAATAACTCCCCCGTCATCCAGAGGACATCGGTTTATTCTTGCAATAACCGATTATTTTTCAAAATGGGCCGAAGCCGTGCCCATGAAAGAGGTGAAGACGACAGATGTGATCAAGTTCGTCAAGCATCATGTCATTTACCGATTTGGCGTCCCTCGATGGATCATTCATGATAATGGTCCGCAATTCATTAGTCAGGGATTCTCCAGATTCTGCAATAAATTTAGAATCAAAGATATCGCTTCTACACCATATAACCCTGCGGCTAATGGGTTGGCCGAAGCTTTCAACAAGACGATCATCAAACTCCTTCGGAAGTTCGTCTCCTCCAATAAACGAGATTGAGATGAAAAGTTGGGAGAATGTTTGTGGGCTTATCGGACCACCGTTCGCACCCCGACTAAAGCAACCCCGTTCTCTTTGGTTTATGGAAGTGAGGTTGTTCTGCCTCTTGAAATCCAGATACCATCATTAAGAGTGGCTTTAGCCACAAAGATGACGACAGAAGAGCGCCATCAGCAAAGGTTGCAAGAACTAGAGGCGTTAGATGAAAAACGTCTCAGGGCTCAACAACAAATTGAGTTGTATCAAGCCCGAATATCTCAAACGTTCAATAAGCACGTTAAACCAAGGACCTTTAAACAAGGAGACTTGGTTCTGGCTGTTAAAAGGCCAATGGTGCTAACCCACAAGACTAAGGGTAAATTTGAACCCAAGTGGGAAGGACCGTTTATTGTGGAGACAGTATACTCCAGTGGAGCCTATCGCTTAATGAATCAAGATGGCGACAGGATGATGATGCCGATCAATGGCAAATTTCTGAAGAAATACTATTCTTAGTATCCCTGGAGATACCAGTCTTCTTCTTAGGCATGCGCATTGTGCGCCTCTGACCTAAACCCTGGCGTGTCTGGTTCTCAAGTTTGAACCACCTCCAGTCTTTTCTTGGGCATGCGCAGTTTGGCGCCTCTGACCCAAACCTGGTGAGTTTGGTTCTCAAGTTTGAACCACCATCAGTCTTTTCTTAGGCATGCGCATTGTGCGCCTCTGACCTAAACCCTGGCGTGTCTGGTTCTCAAGTTTGAACCACCTCCAGTCTTTTCTTGGGCATGCGCAGTTTGGCGCCTCTGACCCAAACCTGGTGAGTTTGGTTCTCAAGTTTGAACCACCATCAGTCTTTTCTTAGGCATGCGCATTGTGCGCCTCTGACCTAAAACCTGGTGTGTTTGGAGTACCCAGTTCGAGTTACGCGAGAGAGCCTTGAACACCCTCCAGTTTGGTTCTCAAGTTTGAACCACTTCCAGTCTTTTCTTGGGCATGCGCAGTTTGGCGCCTCTGACCCAAACCTGGTGTGCTCAGTTCTCAAGTTTGAACAGCCCCCAATCTTTCTTTTAGGCATGTGTAATTAGCGCCTCTGACCTAAAAGATATGAATTGCCCAACGCCAACTAGGCAATGGGAAGAGAACAAGTTTCTCGCCAACCCATCATACTGGGGTAAAAGTATGAATTGCCCAACTCTTCTATAACAATGGGAAGAGGAGATTAAATTCCTCGCCAACCCATCATACTGGGGTAAAAGTATGAATTGCCCAACGCTTCTATAGCAATGGGAAGAGAACAAGTTTCTCGCCAACCCATCATACTGGGGTAAAAGTATGAATTGCCCAACGCCAACTAGGTAATGGGAAGAGAACAAGTTTCTCGCCAACCCATCATACTGGGGTAAAAGTATGAATTGCCCAACGCTTCTATAGCAATGGGAAGAGGAGATTAAATTCCTCGCCAACCCATCATACTTGGGTAAAAGTATGAATTGCCCAACGCTTCTATAGCAATGGGAAGAGAACAAGTTTCTCGCCAACCCATCATACTGGGGTAAAAGTATGAATTGCCCAACGCCAACTAGGCAATGAGAAGAGAACAAGTTTCTCGCCAACCCATCATACTGGGGTAAAAGTATTAGTTGCCCAACGCCAACTAGGCAATGGGAAGAGAACAAGTTTCTCGCCAACCCATCATGCTGGGGTAAAAGTATGAATTGCCCAACGCTTCTATAGCAATGGGAAGAGGAGATTAAATTCCTCGCCAACCCATCATACTGGGGTAAAAGTATGAATTGCCCAATGCTTCTATAGCAATGGGAAGAGAACAAGTTTCTCGCCAACCCATCATACTGGGGTAAAAGTATGAATTGCCCAACGCCAACTAGGCAATGGGAAGAGAACAAGTTTCTCGCCAACCCATCATACTGGGGTAAAAGTATGAGTTGCCCAACGCCAACTAGGCAATGAGAAGAGAACAAGTTTCTCGCCAACCCATCATGCTGGGGTAAAAGTATGAATTACCCAACGCTTCTATAGCAATGGGAAGAGGAGATTAAATTCCTCGCCAACCCATCATACTGGGGTAAAAGTATGAATTGCCCAACGCCAACTAGGTAATGGGAAGAGAACAAGTTTCTCGCCAACCCATCATACTGGGGTAAAAGTATGAATTGCCCAACGCTTCTATAGCAATGGGAAGAGGAGATTAAATTCCTCGCCAACCCATCATACTGGGGTAAAAGTATGAATTGCCCAACGCTTCTATAGCAATGGGAAGAGAACAAGTTTCTTGCCAACCCATCATACTGGGGTAAAAGTATGAAATGCCCAACGCTTCTATAGCAATGGGAAGAGGAGATTAAATTCCTCGCCAACCCATCATACTGGGGTAAAAGTATGAATTGCCCAACGCTTCTATAGCAATGGGAAGAGAACAAGTTTCTTGCCAACCCATCATACTGGGGTAAAAGTATGAAATGCCCAACGCTTCTATAGCAATGGGAAGAGGAGATTAAATTCCTCGCCAACCCATCATACTGGGGTAAAAGTATGAATTGCCCAACGCTTCTATAGCAATGGGAAGAGAACAAGTTTCTCGCCAACCCATCATACTGGGGTAAAAGTATGAATTGCCCAACGCAACTAGGCAATGGGAAGAGAACAAGTTTCTCGCCAACCCATCATACTGGGGTAAAAGTATGAATTGCCCAACGCCAACTAGGCAATGGGAAGAGAACAAGTTTCTCGCCAACCTATCATAATGGGGTAAAAGTATGAATTGCCCAACGCCAACTAGGCAATGGGAAGAGAACAAGTTTCTCGCCAACCCATCATGCTGGGGTAAGAGTATGAATCGCCCAATACCGATAAAGTAAAGGGAAGAGGAAAAGTTTGGCATTTAAGCCCAGACGTAGTCCTCGACAACTCACCATGTTGAGGGAAAATAATATGGCTAGCCCAACTCAAACGGTAGTTGGTAAAGGCTAATCAAATCCGTTAATAACTGGGGGTTTGCTAAAAATCCCATATTAAACTTTAATTGTTATTTCGGTTCAAGAAATTGAGCATAAACGGTACCGAGATAAATCGTTTTGACGACAGGTTATTTGTTGGGCAAGCAAATCTGTTTTGAAGCCGGCAAATAAAAGAGTTAAAAGAATCATCTTTATTAAGATGAAGATACAAAAATAATTTCAAAGAAACATAGTAACGTTATCTCTCTCCTGTTTACGAAGTTCTTATTACAAGGAAGATAAAAGTGTAAAGAGAGATGAAACTATTGGCCTCCCAGAAGTCTCAATTGGTTTATTGTCTCGTCCAAATTTCTACGATGAGAAGCCTCCACGGTTTGCTGAGCTTGCCTACGCAACTCATCATCACTTATTGAAAGTTGTTGCTGACGAGATTCTTCTATGGCACGATTCCTGGCCATCTCTTCCTGCTGAATCTGCTCCTGCTGGACAAGCAACATCTCCCGTTTCTTGACAGATTCTCCTAATCGGAGTTCATTTTCTATCAAGGTGGCCCGAGCTCTCGCAATCGTCTCCTGGGCTTTAGAGATGGCCGCCTGACTTTCCTCAATTCCGAAGTTTACCCTTTGCAGGTCGCCAATAACGGATTCCCGACTGGCCTGGAGCTCTGTCAGCTCCTGAGACCATCTCTCCTCCTGCTGCCTTAAAATAGTTCTTCGAGATAAGGATTCTGTCCGAAGCCGCGCCAGCTCTATCTCAGTGATCGCCTCCACATCCGCCTGACGGAGTGTGTGTAGCGTGGTCACCTGCTCTTCTAAAGCTACAAGGCGGGCCCGGTATGGAGCTGCTCGATCTTGTCCACCAAATTCTTCGATATTTCCTAAATACCGGAGTAACAGTGGACGTGCGAAGTTGAAGGAATCGTGGCCAGCAAGAACCATCTCGACACATCTTCTTAACAAATGCATAAAATCCTCGACAGTGAAGCCGAAAAGTCTTTCAAGAGGATTTGCAGTGTCGGTAGGCAAAGTAGGCAATGCCAAAAGAGGTGTCGTGAGCAAGGGAGCAGTAGTGGCTGGGATTGGAGAAGAAGAAGCCCGTCCCTGCATTAAATTCATGATCTGAGGGACCAGTAGAGCCAGTGCAGATCTGGAAGAACTGGAGACCCCAGACGAAGTACTGTCGGTACAGATCACTTGGGTACCCCCACCAACAGGAAGAGAAGATGGGACCACTTCGCCTGAAGTTCCTCCGGTGGGAGAAGCATCTTCGAACGAGAATTTCAAATTATTCTCCTCCCCTGCTGGAAGGCTTGGAGTCGGAAGAGTTGCAGGTATCTCAGCAGCCACGACAACAGACGACGTTAAAATCGCTGACTGAGAAGGCACTCCAACGACCGTGGGAAATGTCTCAGAAGAGCAAACGGGTGTTGGAGATGGCATGCTAGGAGAAGGTGTAGCCTCATTAGCAGCAGCTGCAATAATAATCTCAGTTCTCTCGTCACTTCCCAATTCGTCAATTGGGGGAATCGAAGAGGAAACAGAGGCAGGAGCCGGTGTGGAATAATCAGCCGCAAACTCACTAGCAAAACTACCTACACCACCAACAGAGCCAGAATGGTCCATTCTATCGTCAGACTCTACTTGGGTAGTCAAGTGCATTGGCGAAAGAAGTTGATCACCTACATTTCAGAAGACCAGAAAAGCAGTGTTACGTTAAAATAATAACGGGCAAAAGATAAAATGCTAAAGGCCATACCAGGCGATACAAGTCCAGTTGTCGGACTTGAAGGGGGAGCCATTGTTATTTCCAGCAGTGTACCCGTCTCGCTACCCGTTAGTTGCGCCCCAGGTTCTGCCACAGGCTCTACGGCCGAAGGAGCTGAAATCTCAGTAACACTTGGAGCTTTGGCAGGTTCATCCTCCCTTGCCAACGCTGGGGGTACAGCTGAAACCAACAAGTCGGAAGCAAGTTTGATAGCCACTTCTTGGGGGGCTATCAAAGTTTCCTGTGCCAGTTTTTGCTTCTTACTCGGCCTTTTCTTTAAAGTGCCGCGGCGTTTGAGAGTTGGGCTCAGGGAACGACTGACAATAGGCTGAGGAACTCCACCAGCACCAGCATTATCATCATCATCACCGGCATCATCGTCTGATTCACTGATGTCCGAAGGCTCAGCCGCAGCGCCAAGGAATTTTTCCATTCCTTTTATCCTTACCCTAGAAGCACCCTGACGGCTAATATAGAGGGCTTCAATCTCTTTGCAACAACTGCGATTGAGAGAGAAGCCGGGCACGTCATCATTCGCAATGTTGAACCAATTGCAGGAGCTGAGGATCATGGCCAATTCTGGCACCTTCTGGGGCAAGGAGAATTCAGCTTCGGTCCCGCCCGCTGCAAAATGGAACCAGCCACGAGCACCTTCGTATAAATTTCCCTCATAAGCGAGATCTTTATTTGGATTACCCACATAAAGTTGAGAATATCCAAACTGGCGAGCAAAACGACTCGGAGTATATGGCTCAATCTGACACCTGAGATCTTGACGATACACCAAGTGTCCGGGACGGATGTTGAGAAGCCACCAGAATGCTCCTGCAGATAAAGTAGTGAACTTATCTGCTCCCATGGCATCCTTTAGCCTCGTCCCATATCCTCCGCCGGGAAAGTCAGGAAAACACCGGAAGATCTCGTAATTCTGAAAGCTACGAAGAGTCTTCCGAATCTGGGACATATAATTCTGCCTCCATGAAGAACGTTCATACAGTTCTACAAGGAAGCACTTTTCGCTCGAACGACGCTCTGGCGCACTCATTAAGGAGGGACAGTGCAAGACAAGCCACGCCATCAAATAGGTGTAGGGCATCTCCACCCTAGGGTTTGGAGTTTTCGGTTGGGCAGTCTCCTTCGACTTGCCCTTTCCTTTCCCCTTGACCTTAATAGTGGGGAGGAAATCACGACAGAATACCCTCAGTCCATATTGCAAATTGCATACCATGGCGGGAAGGAGTCCAAGGGGTCGGCCGTATGCAAGAAGAACTGCTGGATATACCACGGTCATTGCAATCGCTTCCTTGGGCAATGATGACACGACGCATCTTTTGAGCCACAGCATCAAAAACCCGGCAATGAGACCTTTGTTGGAGATCCGAAACTGGGCTTGATAGTGATAGCTCTTGAATGAAGTACCGGGACCGTATCCATTCTCATTGGATTCCGTAGTATAGAACAAACGGTAATGGCCCCTGGCTACACGTTGGTCGATCTCTGAAATGGGGATAGGAGAATGACCATGGATAGTGGCCGAGCTATCCTTAAAATTTAGGTTGGCAAAAAGGTATTCGGCCCACTTCTTGTGACCAATACCGTGATTACGCGTACCTGTCTGGTCAGCGCAGATATGATAATGGCACATCATCTCCCAGTACGTGACATAAATGCGCTCATCCCTCGCCAATAGCATGTTCAACTCATCGGTGGTGGGGATATACTCCTCGTAAGGGACTTCGCCCATCGAGAGCCCAGAAACTTCAAACATCTCGTGGAGAGCGAACCCTAGCTCACCCACTGGAGTAAAGAAAGTACAGGTTTCAGGGTTATACATCTCCAAGAGGCAGTAAAAGTGATAAGCACTCTGGGGAAACCCGAATTGGACATTCCTGATGGCTTTATACAAGCCAATATTCTTTAAAATGGGCTCGTGAGAATCCAGCATGTACTGAACAAGGCGTGCCCACCACATATTGTTAGAAGAATGAACCCAGCCAGGCATCCTAAAATCGCTAGCCGGGTACTGACCATCCTTCGCCAAGAACTCACTTAAGAAAGTTCGGGCACGAGATGGGACTTCTCCCACTGGAAGCTCCTTGCCAAATCGGCCTGGAATCAAGCCAGTAATGCATCTGGGGGAACCGTCTTGATAAACCCCTTTTGCACCAAATTTGCCTGTTGGGACGCCATCTTGCTCCTGAGTCAGTCCCCACTTTAATTCTTGAGGCATCGCTAGCCTCTGAAGATAGACCAGAGGATAGCTACGATCCATTCTAGGCAGAAACATCAGCATTTCGCCTGAGTTATATAACCAAACATGCTCCTCTTCAGAAAGGATCTCATCTGAGTGGTCCATCTGGTCTCCAAAGAGGAAAGCGGGTTTCTCCATCGCCTTTCTGTTCACATCTTCAAAAGCCGCGTCAGTTATGATTTCTCGCGCAGTAGTGGGGTGGTACTTGATCAGCTTCTGCTTGCGTTCCTTCGGGTCTGGCTTGTATGAGGGCAGGATGGTAGTGAAACGGAATTGGCCTGAGGGATCAGAACCCCCAGCAAAACCGAAGTAGTTCTTGTGGGGAAGAGATTCCATCGAATATCCTACTGCAAAAAAGAAAGCAGAATGAGAAAAGTTTCTCTAGGACAGAAAATTTCTCTAAGTATGGACGCGCGAAGCTAAAAATTAGAACGCGCGAAGTTAAGAATAGCGCCGCGCGAAGCTAAAGATTAGACCGTGCAGAAATAGCCTCGCGTTTTCAGTGCGACTGCTACTTAAAAATAGCCTCGCGTTTTCAGCGCGATTGCTACTTAAAATAGCCTCGCGTTTTCAGCGCGACTGCTACTTAAAATAGCCTCGCATTTTCAGCGCGATTGCTACTTAAAATAGCCTCGCGTTTTCAGCGCGACTGCTACTTAAAAATAGTCTCGTGTTTTCAGCGCGACTGCTACTTAAAATAGCCTCGCGTTTTCAGCGCTACTGCTACTTGAAATAGCCTCGCGTTTTCAGCGCTACTGCTACTTGAAATAGCCTCGCGTTTTCAGCGCGACTGCTACTTAAAATAGCCTCGCGCTTTAAACGCGAGGATGACGCGATAACTTCGCGTAAGAAGGCAGTCAGAGACTTTTCTTCTTCTCCAAGCCTTACGGCAGGAGTACGGCGATCTCGCCGGTAAAGGAGTTGATTGATCAGTTAAAATTAAGACAAATCACTCTAGAAATGTTCTAGAGAGTCTCGATGGAGAGATTCTTACCCCCGATAGGTGAAATGTGGGCTGGCGCGTCGCTGCCTTGGCCGCCGCCACCACTGCTTGCGCCAGTCGCCGAAGATGGAGCCGCTCGAGAAGTAGCACGAGTTTTGGGTGCCATTGCTAAGAAAAATCGACTGAAAATTTGGAGAAACTCGGTCGGAAGAAGATTGGGTCGTCTGAACTCTGATCGCCTGAATCTCTAAGTTTCTGGAAAATTCTCAAATAGAGTGAGAAGGATAAGAAATAGAAATTTCTTTTAAATGGAAGGAACCGCCTCTTGGAATTCGGTGCGAGTTTCGGAGAAAATGACTGGTCAGTTACTCTCTAAAAACGCGAAGCTATTAGCCTCGCGCGACTAAGAAAAAGCGAAGTTGATTAACTCCGCGCAACTATACAAAACGCGAGGATAGCCTGTGCCTTAGCTTCGCGTTTTCATGGAAAGACTTGGATTTTTGACGAGTGCAATTGAGCGCTTCCATCTAAGTTAAAGCGATCCTTATCCGATCATCTAAGTTGCGCAGAAGTGCCTTAGACTATTTTACCAAAATTATTAACCATCTGTCTGTTGAGCAAACAAAATTCTTGAAGCTGACAGATAGAGAGGAAAATAATTTGCCTTTATTTATAAAAGAAAGAAGAGATTACAAAGAGGGAGTTATAGCTCTCCCAAAAGCTTTTACATGATCAACTTGTCAAATAATCAAACAGTAAGACTTCTCTACGGGGAGTTGAAGCTCAGTTCCCTGGTTCACATGCAAAAGAAATTCAGGATTTCTCTACGGGGTGTTGAAGCTCAGTTCCCTGGTTCACATGCAAAAGATCTCCTCTGCAGATGTCATTTTGGACCTGTCATCTGAAATGAAGCACAAGAGGAAAGGAAAATGCTGCACTGAAGCGCAATTCTGCACTGCAAGTGCTGCAGCTCCTTATTTACAGCCCCTTCTGGAGTTTATCTCTCGGAGCCAGAGCTTGAAACCTGCAACTATGTTGTAAAGCATATGCTTCTGACTTCCTTAGAGTTACTTGTTCTGATGAAGATCGATGGACCCACATACGTTCCTCTTCAGAAAGGATTGGATTTACTGCAAAAGGAACAGCGTTTCCAAAAGAGTGAAAACGCGGAGCTAAGCTAACTCCGCGCACAGTTGAAGAAATAGCCTCGCATTTTAAACGCAGAGGATGATGCGATAACTTCGCGTAAAGGGGGACAAGATTTCTTTCTGCTCTTTCCTTCTCTTTCAAATTCATAGCGACTGCTAATCAAGGATAGCCTCGCAATTCCTCGCGACTGCTAATCAAAGATAGCCTCGCAATTCATCGCGACTGCTAATCAAAGATAGCCTCGCAATTCATAGCGACTGCTAATCAAAGATAGCCTCGCAATTCATCGCGACTGCTAATCAAAGATAGCCTCACAATTCATAGCGACTGCTAATCAAAGATAGCCTCGCAATTCATCGCGACTGCTAATCAAAGATAGCCTCGCAATTCATAGCGACTGCTAATCAAAGATAGCCTCGCAATTCATCGCGACTGCTAATCAAAGATAGCCTCGCAATTCATAGCGACTGCTAATCAAAGATAGCCTCGCAATTCCTCGCGACTGCTAATCAAAGATAGCCTCGCAATTCATAGCGACTGCTAATCAAGGATAGCCTCGCGGATTCATTGAGACTACTAGTAAAGCCCCGCGTTTCAAGCGCAGGGACGACACAATAAAACGGCGATCTCGCCAACAAGACAAAGCAATCGTCCAGATTAAAATCAAGCCAAAACATCTCAGAATGGTTCTGAGAAAACCAAGAGATGAGGTTTTTACCTTCGGAAGACGCTGCATAGACTGGTTCACCGTCGCGTCTACCTTCACGGCTGCTGCCATTAACGCCGGCCAACTTGCGAAAAACCAAACTCCTCTGGAGAGACATCCTATGGAGAATTGAACGAAGATCAGTTGGAGATCATTCGTGAATCACTCGAGTTCTCAGAAATTCTTCGGATGAGATGAAGAAGAAGATGAGCCGGGAGCTCTATTTAAACAGAATTTCCGTCGCTTGGTATTCGGCGTGGAAACTCAGGGTAATTAATGACATAATTACTCATTTCACTGAAGACGAAGTAAAGCTGATTAGCTCCGCGTAAGTGAGCGAAGTAACGCGAGATAGACTTGGTATTCTAACTCCGCGTTTCAGTTTGAAGATCCAAAGTATTTCAAAATCTGCTGAAGTTTAAGCCATTTTGAAAACTTTGGAGGGGGTTCTGTTGGCAGTGAAAATTTTTAAGTTAAAAGGATTTTCCACAACAGAACGCGGAGCTAATTCAATAGCCCCGCGTTTGGTTATATTAACCCTGCGTTTGAATAAAACGCGGAGATGTTTAATAGCTCCGCGTTGATTCCGCAGTCTGGCTTGTATTAGCCTCGCGTTTGAGTAAAACGTGGAGATGATCAATAGCTCCGCGTTAACTCCGCGTTTTGGTTATTTAGCGTCGCGTTTTGATGCGATTAAAGCCCCGCGTAAGCAGATAACCAGAATCTCAAATTGATTGAGATTATGATTCTGGGCTTATCCAAATACCCGAATCAAGTCTAATCAGAATTCCATCGGAATCCTTGATGAATGCGAGTTCTATTTAGATAGAAACTCTTGCATTAACCTGGGGCTATAAATACCTTCCTGGTGAAACCCTAGTGGTCTTCTTCTTCTTTTTGGCATCGGAAGCCTCCTATCGATCCTTTGGCAATTCAAGTACGCGAGAGAGCCTTGAAGCCTTTGCTGATCATCTTCTGAAATCTTGGAGAATTCAAGTTACGCATAGAGCCTTGAGTTCGTGAAGATCAGAGAAAATCACCATCTTCTTTCTGGAGTTCTTGAGAAGTTCGAGTTACGCGAGAGAGCCTTGAACAAATCAAAGCCAGAGAAGATCGCCTATATTCGGCCGATATCTTTAAAAGAGAATATTTCAACGTACCGATCGTCCAAAGGAACTGCTTGACAGATCCCATCGTCACAGATCCCACAACTATTGTAAAAGAGAGAGATTGAAATATAAAATCCTCTCGTTTATTCTTTTTATATCTTGTTCACTTCCGTTGTAATTTAAGTTAATTCAATGGGAGGAAGCGAAGAAACTTTTGCGACGAACAATCAACGCGCCATGAATGCAATTTTCCAAGAGCACCTCCGGAAAACAGTGGAGTGCTACGTAGATGACCTAGCAATTAAGAGCAGAAACAAAGAAGATCACTTGAAAGATTTGAAGACAGTGTTTAACCTCATGAGGAAACACCAGCTCAAGATGAATTCAGCTAAATCTTTCCTGGGGGTCTCTAGTGGGAAATTCCTCGGCTTTGTCGTAACTTCGAAAGAAATACATCTTGATCCAGATAAAGTCAAAGCTATCCAAGACATGCCACCTCTCCGTAACCTCAAAGAGTTAAGAGGGTTGCAAGGCAGGCTGGCATACATTTGCAGATTTATATCAAATTTATCTGGTAAATGTCAACTTTTCACCAGATTGATGAGGAAAGGAGTGTCGCTCATCTGGGATGACGCATGCCAAAAGGCTTTTGAAGAGATCAAACAATATCTCACGAAGCCACCAGTGCTCGTGTCCCCAGTTTCGGGAAAGCCCTTCCAGTTATATGTAAGGGTTATGGACCATTCATTGGGCGCTTTGCTAGCGCAGAAGAATGAGTCAGGCCATGAGCAAGTCATTTACTACCTCAGCAGAATGATGATCGGGGCGGAACACTAGTATAATCCCGTGGAAAAAGAATGTCTAGCGTTGGTGTTCGAAATATAGAAAATGCGACACTATTTAGTTGGACAAACTATCCACGTTGTATCGAGAGTTAACCTTCTGAGAATATTAATGACTAAACCCGGGTCATTAAATTCAAGACTATCCAATTGGGCTATTTTGCTATCACAATATGATATGTACTTCGTCCCACAGAAGTCTATCAAAGGACAGGCTGTGACCGACTTCTTGGCCGAACATCCAGTCCCGGCATCCTTGAGGTTATATGAACAAATCCCAGGAGAGTTGGAGGAACGGGATTTAATTCCAGAAAAGGATGGTTCGAGAAGGTCTTCCAAATCAAATACGATTTCGAAAGGTGTATGGCAACTTTTCTTTAATGGTGCCTCCCAAATGGGATCCAAAGGAAAGACGACAGCGGGGGTGGGAGTTGTTCTCGTCTTTCCTCGCAACCACATCATTCCTCAAGCTTACTCATTGACAAGCTCGTGCTCCAACAACGTCGCGGAATACAACGCCCTCCTAATCGGCTTAAGAATAGCCAAACAACTGGGGGTCAAATATTTGGAGGCATATGGGGACTCTCAACTCATTGTAAATCAAATAAAAGGGGAGTACGAAGTCAAACATGAAGACCTCCTTCCGTATTATCATATGGTGATCAAGGTCGCTAACGGTTTCACTGGTTTCTATATCAGCCACATAAAGCGCCACCTCAATAGTTATGCGGATTCGCTAGCTTCTTTGGCTACTACATTAGCCTTGCCCAAGCATGCTAAAAGGCAAATTATGGTAAGCAGCAAGGAGTTGTTCTGTTCAAAGGATGAGCTCAAAGAAGAAGCGAAAAAGCCACAAGAAAACAAAGCTGACGCTTGCGCATCTAGCCTAGAGCCAAGGGATTGGCGTTTTCCTTATATAGACTATGTCATTTACGGGATATTACCCAAAAGTTCAAAAGAAGCTAAAGCCATTCAGAGAAGGGCCATCCGGTTTTACTACAATGCAGAACTCCAGACGTTGTACAAAAAATCCTACGACGGAGTTTTACTTCGCTGTCTTTCTAATCGCGAAGCTCAAAAGGTACTCGAAGAAGCTCATGCTGGCATCTGCGGAGCACATCAGCCAGAACCGAAACTCTGGAATAGAATTCAAAGGATGGGTTATTATTGGCCTAAGATGATGATAGAAGCAGTCAACTACGCCTAGAAGTGTAGGGCCTGCCAAATACATGCAGACTTTATACATCAAGCTCCAGAATATCTCCACCCGACGGCTACATCATGGCTGTTTGAGCAATGGGGGATGGACATCATAGTACCAATTTCACCGCTATCAACGAGAGGACACCGGTTCATTTTGGCCATAACTGATTACTTTTCAAAGTGGACTGAAGCCATCTCCCTGACCGAAGTAAAATCGTCGATGTTATCAAGTTCATCAAGCACCATGTGCTTTATCGCTTCGGGGTGCCTAGAAGAATAATTCATGACAACGGATCTCAGTTCGTAAGCCAAGTGTATTCCAGATTCTGCAACAAATACAGGATCGAAGATGTGGCTTCATCGCCATACTATCCTGTAGCCAATGGTCTAGCAGAAGCCTTCAATAAGACTATTGTAAAACTTCTTAAGAAGTTTGTGTCATCCAATCAACGGGATTGGGACGAAAAGCTCGGAAAGTGTCTGTGGGCATACCGAACCACAGTCCGAACTCCCACCAATGCCACGCCGTTCTCCTTAGTATATGGATCAGAAGCGGTTTTACCTTTGGAGATCCAAATCCCTTCATTACGAGTCGCGTTAACAACAAGGATGACAGAAGAAGAAAAGTATCAGCAAAGGCTCCAAGAGTTAGAAGCCTTGGATGACAAACGCTTAGAAACTCAACAGAGTATCGAGCTATACCCGCGGATCTCCAGAACCTTTAACAAAAAGGCTAAACGAAAGACTTTTAAGAAAGGTGATCTGGTCCTGTCAGTTAGAAGACCAATCATAACAAGCCAGAAGCCTAGGGGAAAGTTCCAGCCAAAGTGGGAGGGACCCTTCGTCATTGATACGGTCTACTCCAACGGGGCGTATCGATTGATAAAGCCTAATAGTGACAAGGTCCTAATGCCAATCAACGACAAGTTCTTGAAGAACTATTATCCTTAGCAAAATTGCAGAACAGCAGTTATAATACAGCCTGGGCAGTTCTATGCTAGTCATGAGCAAATAGTTTCTCTGTAATCAGAACTTCGTCAATGAAAGTTCTTGGTTCCGGACAAAAAAGTCTTTAGTTCGCGAATCAGATTTTCTTCATATCAAATTTGCCAAGTTAAAAATTATCTCTGGCGAATCGAATTTTTCTTCATATCAAATTTGCCAAGTTAAAAATTACCTCTGGCGAATCAGATTTTCCTTTTTTCAAAATTTGCCAAGTTAAAAATTACCTCTGGTGAATCAGATTTTTCTTCATATCAAATTTGCCAAGTTAAATATTACCTCTGGCGAACCAGATTTCCTTTTTCTAAAATTTGCCAAGTTAAATAATACCTCTGGCGAACCAGATTTTCTTTTATAAAATTTGCCAAGTTAAATAATACCTCTGGCGAACCAGATTTTCTTTTATCAAATTTGCCAAGTTAAATAATACCTCTGGCGAACCAGATTTTCTTTTATCAAATTTGCCAAGTTAAATAATACCTCTGGCGAACCAGATTTTCTTTTATCAAATTTGCCAAGTTAAATATTATCTCTGGCGAACCAAATTTTCTTCCTGTCCATCAAATTTGCCAAATCAACAACACATTTGGTGAATCAAGTTTATCAACAAGAAGTTCTTTCATTCATAGTAATTTTGGGTACTTAGAAAATTGTGATTCATTTCGAAATTATCAAGTTAACAGTTATCTCTAGTAATCAACATCAGAATCATCTTTCAGATACTCTCAGTTACGTAGAAAGAAAAGAACTTCTTTATTCATCATCAGAACAAAATTACAGAGAATTCTCTAGTGTTTTATAGTCAACAAGAGTGGATACAAAAAAAAGTATGATTACCCAACGCCGATAAGGCAATGGGAAGAGAATAAATTTCTTGCCAATCCCACCATACTGGGGGTAAAAAGTATGAACTACCCAACGCCATCAAGGCAACGGGAAGAGAATAAATTTCTCGCCAATCCCACCATACTGGGGGTAAAAAGTATGAATTGCTCAACGCCGTTAAGGCAAAGGGAAGAAGAAAAGTTTGGCATTTAAGTCCAAACGAAACCCTCAACAACTCACCATACTGAGGGGAATAGCATAGCTAGCCCGACTCAAACGATAGTTGGTAAAGGCTAAACAATCCGTTGATAGCTAGGGGTTTACTAAAAACCCTAATCAGATAAATCTCTTGTCACGTTAAGATTTTACTTCTGACAACAAAACTTTTCTCGTCATTTTTCTCCACGGAGCTACCAATCATAACCTCCTGAACTATAACATCGGTTGGAACAGTTGTGGCCAAGACCGTAGACATAGCAGCCTTGGGGATCACTGCTTCTGGAGTATCAACCGCGGCAGTAGTAACTTCGGTCGCTTCACCAGTGTCAGCTCCCGCGATAGTATTGTTTGGAGAAGTCACCTTCACGCCTATACACTCTAAGTCCGAAGCCGAAACTGGAGCTAGCAAAAAGAAGAAAATTGATAGTTAATTACAGTATCATTTGATAAAATAGTATAATTGCCGAAGAAAGAAAATGAAGACCTAAAGGTTGGACGCTGGATTCTCCAAGTCCGTACACCTCAGGACCAAACACTTCAGGCCCGTATACTTCGGTCCGAACATCCTCACTCAAAAAGACGTATTTACCATGGTCTGAGGGAGGAGTAGAAGAGCGAAAACTGTCACTACTGGCGTCATCATCATCGCCCCACTCATCTTGGTCTTCAGAAGGAAGTGCTGCTTTTGGGGGATCTGATGCGCGAGTCTCCCCAATGATTTGCATTTCATCATCTGCAGTGCCCTGAGCAACAGGAGGTACAGAATCCTCTTGTAAGGCCGAGGAAACATTGACTTCAACGTCGGCCTGGCCAATAGGAGAACTAGAACCCTTTTGAGTAGTGGGAGCAGGGTCATGACAAAGAACAGGTCCTTGGTTCCGACGCCTCTTGAGGGAGCGAAGAGTTAAGGAGGAATCATCTTCATCCTCCTTGGATTCTTCAGTGAGGGGTTCAGTAACTGGAGTAGGTGTTGCAGTTCTTGTCTCAGGCAGGGTACTCTGCGAATCAGTTCCCCGCGGAATGGTAGGCAAGTCGCTAAGACGCCTTAGTCTTTTCCGCTTATATGAAGATTTCTCAGGAGAAGACGGCAACGGAGGAGAAGTCTTCCTCGATGTCGGATCGGGAGAAGCATCAAGGGAGGCAGCCTGAGCCAGTACCTTAGTGTTCTCTTCTCTTTGTTCCGATTCATTAGACGCGCTGTCTCCCCTGAAGTCCTCTATCCCAACCACTTTCGTGTTGCCGGCCTTTTTTTTCTGAGCATACCAAGCTCTAATCTCCCGCAGACTAGTATGGTATATATTGAAATTCTGAGGAGCGGAGTTAGCATCCGTGAACCACTTACAGAAGCAGAAGCTCATTGTTCGCCATAAAAATTGAATTTCTCTTTACTGACAATCTTTCAATAAAGGATTACAATCGGACGGTGTCCCGTTTACAGAAGATGAGGAAGATGGACTTCCTCTTTGTTTAAGGCTGGATTTCTAGGTAGCTATGGAGGACGATCCTGCTCTCCGTTGACACTCCGTACAATCTCTCTCAGTTGGCTAAAAGGAAAAGAAAAAAAAAGAGGCTCTTTTCTCTTGATCACAAGGGGTAATTTTTGGGAGAAAACGTCTGTCTCTGTCTGTCTGTCTTGTTTTGTCTATGTCTCTTTCGCTTCCCGCCTTTTATAGGGGGTTTGAGTAACGTCCCGCCATATTTGCTCGACCGTTAGCTCCCACTACTCTAGAAGTACCGCCATATTCGTTAGGCGGTTGCTCCCACGACCGAAGTGACGCCGCTGCATTCGTTTGGCAGTTAGCCCCACGATCCGAGGTGGCAATTCTTCTGTTCGGGTCTGGCGACTTTGTATTAAACCCCCACCCGAGAGCTATGGGTAGTGTCGCGAATCTCAGCTTTAGATTCGTGAACCTGTTCTGTCGTCTGGATCGCGAACCTCAGTTTCTTAGATTCGCGGACCTCAGTTTCTTAGATTCGCGGACCTCAGTTTCTTAGATTCGCGGATCCGATGAGTTACGGGCTTCTATCTCTGAATTCGTGGATCTGCTTTGTTTTTCCAAGATTTTTCGCCGACAAAACCCCCTCCAAAGTTTCCAAAACTCTCATGATTCTTTGAGGAGTTTCGGAATACTTTGGATATAATGTTCTGTATTAGAACTTCCATTGCGTTTGCTTGAAGTCTGTGACTCTGTATTAGCGCCACTACTGCTTCTTGCCTTTGAAGGGACACGTCTCTGTATTATGGGCGCGACTCTTTATCTTTGAGTAGAAGACGACTCTGTATTAGGGTCGCGAACTTTTGTTTTGGAAGGAAAACGTCTTTGTATTAGGGGCACGAACCTTCATCTTCATCTTTTGAATAGAAAACGACTATGTATTAGGGCCACAAATTGTCTTTGGAAGGGGCGCGACTCTATATTAGGGGCGCGAGCCTTCACTTTTTGAGAAGAAAATGACTCTGCATTAGGGTCGCAAACCCTCGCTTCGAAAAGAACATGTCTCTGTATTAGAGGCACGAGCCTTCGCTTTTGAATAGAAAACGACTCTGTATTAGGGTTTGTCTTCGGAAGGAACACGTCTCTGTATTAGGGGTGCGAGCCTTCATCTTTTTTGAATAGAAAATTACTCTGTATTAGGGTCGCGAATTTGTCTTCGGAAAGAACACGTCTCTGTATTAGGGGCGCGAGCCTTTATCTTCTTCTTTTTTTTTGAGTAGAAGACTCTGTATTAGGGTCGCGAACTTTTGAAGGGCCACGTCTCTATATTAGGGGCGCGACTCTTCATCTTTGTCTTTTTGAGAAGAAAGTGGCTCTGTATTAGGGTCGCGAACATCACTTTTTGAGGAGAAACCGACTCTGTATTAGGGTCGCGAGCTTTTTGCGGGAAGGCTGGCAGGCAGTTATTTTTCTACTGCGTCAGATTCGAGGCATTTTTTCTGAGCCGCATTAAATGAAAAGGTATCTACACGATTTGAGCCGGATATCACGTCTATTTAGAGATCCTGACCATCAAATCACTGGCTATATAACCTCCACTTTACGAGAGAGGTTGCCCTTATCTCAAGAAATTTGAAATCTGAGTTCTTCGTTAGAGTTCCTCAGACTTCTCGTCTTCAATCTCTCATAAATTTTGATTCGAATGGTTTTCTCAATCTGCAAAAGATGTCAAAGAAATCTTCTTCCTCTGATGCTGCCGCCAGTAGTCGTCAAGATCCTCGAGCAACCTCCAGTTCAATAGTGGTTCGGCAGGAACCCTTGATTGGAGGTAATAAAGAAAACTTTCGAAAGACAGTCCCTTTCTTACCATTTTTTTCTTTACCTTGAATCTGAATGTTTTTTGCAGTCGACTATGCCTTGAATCCTTGGCCTAAAGACCATTATTTCGGATACTCTGATGGCTATGATGGGAAGAAAGAGTTCAGATTCGGTCATGTCTTCTCACATTGTACAACATCAGACAGCCAAGAGAGAGAAGATAAGATTCTCCACCCTTCTCGCTCAACATTGCGAGAGCTGATGACCAATGTATCTTTTGAAGGAGATAATCGGTCTCCGTTATCCAAACCTGTCTTTTTGTTTGGGGACCATATTTCAATGCCCGACAGTGGTTTGGAAGATGGCGATTACAAGTGGCTTCGCCAAGTTGAAGGTCGCCACTTGTTTCTCCCCAATATAGAGAGATCTTATCCATTCTTATTCTTTCAGTCCCTTTCTGTGCCCAGGCGAATGGACTGTCACCTAAACATGCCACAAGACGGTATCTTGTTGGGGGGCTTCAATGCTCAAGGTGCTTTTCCTCGTGGTAGTGGAAAACACTTTTGTGGATTGCTTCCGGAACTGCTTAAACATGACCTCCCCAGAGGCGAGGTTCCCATAATTGCGCAGACTTTCCTGCACCGATTTTCCAATGTGCAAGGAGAGTTTCCTGTTCAGGACTTTCGTCCCCCTGGATGGGTTCACTGCTCTTCGAAAGGAGAGTGGGCGGTCTTGACTGACTTTTTCCTGCGATCATTTAGAGATCAGTTTCATCATGCGGGGCTGTATTGCGCCATCAGGGCTATTCAGTATGGCATTCCCGCCAGCAGATTCAATTTCTTTGCTTTATTGGTGTTGTATAACCCTGATACTTGTACAGTCTTTAGCACTCGTGGCGAGTTGGGTTTTGCCCTTCATGAAATATATGAAATTTCAGATTTGCCTATGGGAGACATCCCGTATGAAGAGTATGTCCCTACCGGGGAAGAACTCAATCTGTTGAAGATCCGGGACCCTTTGATTTATAATACTTACTGGGAATTGCTCTGCCACTACCATATTTGCACTCACACCTCTGGCACTCGTACTTTGAAGCCAAAGAAGTGGCTGCAGTATCTTCTGCCCAATTTTTCTAAGGGTAGTCTTAACTTTACTCGCCTTCCTCCAGTTTCTAAAAAGGAAGTTGAGAAAAGAACCGCCAGTTTCGGGACAGATACTTATGTCGCTGAATCTGACGAGGACGCCTTCAAGGCTGGAACGTCCTTTGAAAGTTCTGTACAACGTCTGGAGTTCCAGTACAACGTCTGGAGTTCCAGGATTTTTCGCCAACACTTATATTCGAATTCGGGGTCTTGAGCGAAAGATCAAATTTGCCTTGAGTTCCACCTGCAACAAAATGAAACCATGCTTGAGCTCCCTCCTGAACATTCCCAACAAAGCTTAATTCCCTATTGGGATTACCCACATAGAGCTGATCATACCCAAACTGACAGGCAAAACGACTCGGGTAGTAAGGTTCTATATAGCAGAGGTTCCCCAAACGAAGGACCAAATGTCCTGGGCGGATATTCAACAACCACCAGAAATACCCCAAAGATAGGGTAGTGAATTTATCAGCATCAGCAGAATTCGTGAATTCTTCCCTGTACCCGGCATTCGGGAAGTATGAAAAACATCTAAACAACTCAAAGTTGAGAAACAACGAAGGGTCTTGCGGATCACGGCCATGTAGCTCCCTTTCCATTGTGACCTCTCATAGTGCTGCACTTTTGGAGCACTTAAATCAATCTGCAAATCTGCAGGACTCATCAGAGTGGGGCAATGTAGAACCAACCAGGCCATCAAGTAAGTATAAGGAAGTTCTACACGCGGATTAGGAGTCTTAATGATAGGGTCTCCTTACTTCCTCTGCTCTTTCTTCACACTGCAGAATTTATCAGAGATTCTTCTTAATCCACTTTGGATACTGCATACCATGGCGGGCAACAAACTAAGTCGCCTGT
This sequence comes from Dracaena cambodiana, assembly GCA_036321105.1. Classification (NCBI taxonomy): domain Eukaryota; kingdom Viridiplantae; phylum Streptophyta; class Magnoliopsida; order Asparagales; family Asparagaceae; genus Dracaena; species Dracaena cambodiana. The sequence goes on from JAYEPQ010000007.1 coordinate 45,501,926, forward strand.
CCAATGCCAGTAGAACGGCTGGGTATACAGCCCCAATGGGTATATTTTCCTACGAAGGAATAACACATTTTTTCAGCCAAACTAGCAAATAACCCGCCAAGAAGGCAGGGTCAGATAAGGGCTGAAGGGCTTGATAATGAAAACTCTCAAAGGATGCCCCAATTTTGAAAACATCTTCATCAGCTTCGGCAATATAAGCATCTGTTCCGAAGCTTGCAATTCTTCTCTCAACCTCTTTTTCAGAAACTGGAGGAAGGCGAGTGAAGTTCGGAGTACTCTTAGAAAAACTAGGCAAAAGATATTGCAGCCACTTCTTTGGCTTCAAACTATGGATGCCCGATGTGTGAGTACAGATATGATAATGGCATAGCAACTCCGTATCATAAGCCAATGGGTCCTGAGTCTTTAATAGATAGAGTTCCTCTTCAGTAGGAACATACTCCTCATACGGGATGTTTCCCATAGGCAAACCCAAGATCTCATGCATCTCATGGAGAGCGAAACCTAATTCGCCTCGGGGGCAAAAGATTGTACAAGTATCAGGATTATACAATTCCAACAAAGCAAAGAAATGGAATCTACTAGCGGGAATGCCGTGCTGAACCGCCCTGATGGCGCGATACAGCCCCGCATGATGAAGCTGATCTCTAAATGATCGTAGAAAGAAATCGATCAAAACAGCCCACTCTCCTTTTGAAGAACAGTGAACCCATCCAGGGGGACGAAAATCCTGAACAAGGAACTGTCCTTGTGCATTGGTAAAACGATGCAAGAAAGTCTGTGCGATTAGGGAAACCTCGCCTCTAGGGAGGTCATGATTAAGCAACCCCGGAAGCAATCCACGAAAGCTCTTCCCAGTGCCATGAGGAAAAGCACCTTGAGCATTAAAGCCCACCAATAAGATACCGTCTTGCGGTCTGTTTATGTGCCAGTCCATTTGTCTGGGCACGGAAAGAGATTGAAAGAACAAGAACGGGTAAGACCTTTCCATATTGGGGAGAAACAAGTAGCGATCTTCAACTTAATGAAACCACTTGTAATCACCATCTTCCAAACCATTGTCGGGCATTGAAACATGATCCCCAAACAAAAAGACAGGTTTAAGCAATGGAGACCGATCTTCTCCCTCGAAAGATGCATTGGTCATCAGCTCTCTCAATGTTGAGCGAGAAGGGTGGAGGATCCTGTTTTCTCTCTCTTGATTATCCGAGGCTGTACAATGGAGAAAGACGTGATCAAATCTGAACTCTTTATTCCCATCATAGCCGTCAGAGTATCCGAAATAATGATCTTTTAGCCAAGGATTCGAGGCGTAATCAACTACAAAAGACATTCAAATTCAAGACAAAAAAAAAATGAGAAAGGGACTGCCTTTCGACTTTTTACCTCCAATCAAGAGTTCCTGCCAAACCACTATCGAGCTAGATGCAGCTTGAGGATCTTGACAACTCTTGGCAACGGCTTCGGAAGAAGAAGCTTTCTTCGGTATCTTTTGCAGAGGGAGGAAATCTCTCACACGGAGAATCAGATAGAAGATTGAAGACGAGAAGTCTAAGGAGTCCAAACGAAGAACTCAGATTTCAAATTTCTCGAGATAAGGGCAACCTCTCGTAAAGTGGAGGTTATATAGTCGGTGATTTGACAGCCAAGATCTCTGAACAGACGTGATATCCGACTTGAATCGCTTGGATACTTTTCATTTAATGCGGCTCAGAAAAATGCCTCAAATCTGACGCCAGAGGAAAACAACCGCCTGCCAGCCTTCCCGCAAAAGCTCGCGACCCTAATACAGAGTCGGTTTCTCCTCAAAAAGCGAAGTTCGCGACCCTAATACAGAACCGCTTTCTTCTCAAAAAGCAAATGCTCGTGACCTTAATGCAGAGTCGCGCCCCTTCCAAAGACAATTTGCGATCCTAATACAGAGTCATTTTCTACTCAAAGATGAAGGCTCGCGCCCCTAATACAGAGACGTGTTCCTTCCAAAACAAGAGTTCGCGACCCTAATACAGAGTCGTTTTCTACTCAAAGATGAAGAGTCGCGCCCCTAATACAGAGACGTATCCCTTCAAAAGTAAGAAGTAGTAGTGGCGCTAAAACAGAGTCACAGACTTTAAACAAACGCAATGGAAGTTCTAATACAGAATATTATATCCAAAGTATTCCGAAACTCCTCAAAGAATCATGAGAGTTTTGAAAACTTTGGAGGGGGTTTTGTCGGCGAAAAATTCTAGAAAAGCAAAGCAAATCCACGAATTCAGAGACAGAAGCCCGCAACTCATCGGATCCGCGAATCTAAGAAACTGAGGTCCGCGAATCTAAGAAACTGAGGCCGCGAATCTAAGAAACTGAGATCCGCGATCCAGACGACGGAACAGGTTCGCGAATCTAAAGCTGAGATTCGCGACACTACCCATAGCTTTCGGGTAGGGGTTTAATACAAGTCACCCGACCCGAACAAAAGAATTGCCACCTCGGATTGTGGGAATAACTGCCAAACGAATGCAGCGGCGTTACTTCGATCGTGGGAATAACCACCTAACGAATATGGCGGCACTTCTCGAGTAGTGGGAGCTAACGGTCGAGCAAAATATGGCGGGACGTTACTCCAAGCCTCCTATAAAAGGTGGGTCCGAAAGACGCACGGACAGAGACAGAGGAGAGCATGGCAAGAGGAGTTTCTTCTGAAAAACTATCTTTGCGATCAAGAGTCAAAAAAAAAAACCTTTCTTTTCCCTTTAGCCAACTGTGAGAAAATGTACAGAGTGTCAACGGAGAGCAGGATCATCCTCCATAGCTACCTAGAAACCCAGTATTAAACAAAAAGGGAGAGCAATCTTCTTCATCTTCTGTAAATGGGAAACCGTTCGATTGTAACCCTTTTATTGAAAGTCTTCGATATAAAGAGCGTGCAACTTTCATGGCAAACAGCTGGTAGTTCTGCTGAAGCCTCTAGAGGTCCCATTTCTCCTGATGTTGGTATTGTTGCCTCTGTACAGCAGAGTACGGATCAAACCGTCTCTCTCCCAGCCAGTGTTGATCCCTCTGATGCAGAGGTTAACATCTTTGAAGTTGATTTATTGAAGGATACGGTGGAGACTTTCCTCCACTTCCTTGATCGCTGCATTGACAAGGTACTGAAGGGGGCTTCATTTGCTTCGCTTTCCAATATTCTCAATATTTACTTGACTTGTATTGTCAGTATTGGTGGAGAAGAGAAAGCTGCTCCAGCCTGGCTTATGATAACTCAGCTTCAAAAGCATGCCGAATTCCTATCGAAAGTCAAAAGTGCTGACAAATCTGAGGCAGTCGAAGCCATTTTCCAGAGGCTGAAAGAGGAACAACTTAGGTTCCAGAAGGAGACCCAGGATAAGGCCAATGCTTGCAAAGCCTCCTTAGAAAAGGGTCTATCAGATCGTCAATCTCTAGTTCTTCAAGTTGAGGCTGCTGCTTCAATCGCCAAAGCTCAAGCTTTCTTGGCCAAGATCACCAAGGAACGTGATGAGTTGATGAGAAATCTCACCAACTTATCGCGCCAGCGGGACAATACAACCAGAGATTTTCAAGCGATACAAGCTGAATTAGATATGCTGGATGCTACTGCAGCGCAGAATGTCATCGCCAGTGACGAGGAATTGCGTCGTCAAGGCACTGTCCAAGCTTATGAGGTCTTTCAGTAAGATATTGATGATGCCGAGGAGAAAATTAAAGCTCTCTTGAATCATTGAACTGTAGAAGCTTGTATATATATACATTTTTTGATTCTCTGTTGTTCCTTCTTTTGTAATAGTTCCCCTGACATTTGTTGTGCATGGTAAGACTCCTTGCTTGTGTAGAAAGTCTTGAATTCAATTTTGTATTTCTACGGCATGACTTCAGTATTTGTCTTCGAAGGCTTGCAATAAACCCATCATTTAATATCTGAGATTTGAGAGTCTTCGTAAAATTCTAGTATCTGTGTATCTGTCACGTGACTTTCATGAGCCTTTGTCAAATTTGCAACTTTTCATCCAGAGGTTCGCAGATTAACAAAATTCATACTAAATTCGCGATCCTGAATTCCGAGGATTGCGAGTTTAAGTTCGCGACATTCTATCTAGAAATTCGCGGGATGACCCAAAATTCCTCAGAATTTGTAGACTTCTGCGAGCCTTAGAATAAAGCCGTCGGGCGTGGAATCCCAAGCGTTGCATGTCTTTATTAATGACGAGATTTCTGGGCTGCAATATCTAAATGTCCCATGCAACAGTAATAAATTCTTTTGAGATCTGAACTGAAAATCTTAACCGAAGATTTCGGCCTTATCTTTTTCAAACCGAAGATCGCAGTTACCAGACCGTCTATATAAGACGCATGATTCTTTCAATGGAAGATCATTCTGACGTGAGAAAATTTCTTCCCGATTCTCTTCTCTTCCTTTCTTTTGTAGTTGATTTATTTGTGCAGCCATATTTTCTTCTTCTCCAACCGAAGTGATGGATAAGAGTTGGCATGTTACAAGACCTCCAGACTGCATCAATCCAGCGGAGTGTTTCACCGAAAAAGTTTTTCTGACCGTAATCATTTTCCTTAATTAAGGTAAACTTCTTCTTCTGATTAATATTATTCTCTTTCTTTCTTGCTTCCTTTTTCACAGGGATTTGACTTGGCTGCAGGAGATAACCATAGTCATTCTCCTTAACAATGAACCAGACCCGATGGGCTCGTAATTGCTTCCAATACCTCAAGGGGCTTGGAAGGTCTCATATATTTTTCATGAGAGAAAATATTTCGGATCTGGGGCATTATTTTTCTTCTTTCCTAATATCCCACAAGGTTGGGGTACTAATGACCAATACCTTGAATTTGTGTAACCCCTCACGTTATACGTTTGGGGTGTGCATTTGGTATGCCCAGTTTTGAACTAATCAAGTCACTGGCATCATCACTGGAGGAACCAACCAGGAGGTCTCTGATTGTGGTCAGAAAGAAGAAACAAGATTGTGCCTTTAAGTTGTCGTTAAAAAGGAGGCTACAAGAGCAAATTGGAAGTTGAGGCCATGGAGCAAACTTTTTGATCCGAGCCATGCCCAAAGAGAAGGCTATAGAAGCAAGTCTGTCATTCCAGAAGAGGAGCCTGCAGAAGCAAACTACTGCTTTTAAGCCATTCTTGGGAGATGAGGCTACAGAAGCAAACTTTCCCTTTTTTTTTTTACATCAGTGATTTGTATTCACTCTTGTTGACTGTACAATACTAGAGAATTCTCTGTAATTTTGATCTGGTGATGAATAAAAAAGTTCTTTTCTTTTTACATAACTAAGAGTATCTGATGGATGATTCTGACGTTGATTATCAGAGGTAACTGTTAACTTGATAATCTTAAAATCAATCAAAATTCTCCAAGTCCCAAAATTATTGTGAATGAAAGAATTTCTTGTTGACAAATTTGATTCGCCAGAGATATTTTTTTGACTTGGCAAGTTTGAAAGAAAGAAAATTTGATTCGCCAGAGGTATTTTTTAACTTGGCAACTTTGAAAGAAGGAAAATTTTGTTCGCCAGAGATATTTTTTAACTTGGCAAATTTGCAAGAAAGAAATTTGATTTACCAGAGGTATTTTTTTAACTTGGCAAATTTGAAAGAAAAAAATTTGATTCGCCAGGGGTATTTTTTAACTTGGCAAATTTGAAAGAAAAAAATTTGATTCGCCAGAGGTATTTTTTAACTTGGCAAATTTGAAAGAAAGAAATTTGATTCGCTAGAGGTATTTTTTAACTTGGCAAATTTGAAAGAAAGAAATTTGATTCGCCAGAGATGCTTTTTAACTTGGCAAATTTGAAAGAAAGAAATTTGATTTGCCAGGAGTATTTTTTAACTTGGCAAATTTGAAATAAAGAAATTTGATTCGCCAGAGGTATTTTTAACTTGGCAAATTTGAAAAAAAGAAATTTGATTCGCGGCTTAAAGATTTTTAGTCCGGAACCACAAATCTTTATTAATGAACTTCCAATTACAGACAAACTTTTATTCATTATTTGCATTGAACTACCCAGATCACATTATAATTGGTGTTTCACAACTTTGCTAAGAATAATATTTCTTCAGAAATTTGTCGTTGATTGGCATCATGATCTTATCACCATTCGGCTTTGCCAACAGATATGCGCCGTTGGAGTAGACTGTATCAATGACTAAAGGTCCCTCCCACTTCGGCTGGAATTTTCCTCTAGGCTTTTGGCTGGTTATGATCGGTCTTTTGACTGACAGGACCAGATCATCTTTCTTGAAAGTTCTTCGTTTGGCCTTTTTGTTAAAAGTTCTGGAGATCCGCGTCTGGTATAGTTCAATACTCTGTTGAGCTTCCAAGCGCTTATCGTCCAAGACCTCTAATTCTTGGAGTCTTTGCTGATGTCTTTCTTCTTGTGCCATTCAGTTGTTAACGCGACTCGTAACGATGGAATTTGAATTTCCAAAGGCAAAACTGTTTCTGACCCATATACCAAAGAAAAGGGCGTGGCATTAGTGGGGATTCGAACCGTGGTGCGATATACCTACAGACATTCTCCGAGCTTCTCATCCCCGTCCCTCTGATTGGACAATACGAACTTTTTGAGAAGTTTTACAATGGTCTTATTGAAACTTCTGCTAGACCATTGGCTGCATGGTAATATGGTGATGAAGCTATATCCTCAATTCTGTACTTGTTGCAGAATCTAGAATATACTTGGCTCACAAACTGGGGCCCGTTATCATGAATGATTCTCTTGGGCACTCCGAAGCGATAAAGCACATGGTGCTTGATAAATTTGATAACATCCGATGACTTTACTTCAGTCAGAGAAATGGCCTCGGTCCATTTCGAAAAGTAATCGGTTATGGCTAAGATGAACCAGTGTCCTCTCATTGATGGCAGGGAAATTGGTCCGACAATGTCCATACCCCATTGCTCAAATGGCAACGATGTAGCCGTTGGGTGGGGATACTCCGGAGCTTGATGTATAAAGTCTGCATGTATTTGGCAGGCCCTACACTTCTTGGCGTAATTAATCGCTTCTGTCATCATCTTAGGCCAGTAATAACCCACCCTTCGGATTCTGTCCCAAAATTTTGGCCTTGGCTGGTGTGCTCCACAGATACCAGCATGAGCTTCTTCGAGTACTTTTTGAATTTCGCGGTTGGAGCGAAGTAAAATTCCATCATAAGATTTCCTGTACAATGTCTGGAGCTCCGCGTTGTAGTAGAATCAGACAGCCCTTCTCTGGATTACCCTGGCTTCTTTTCGATCTTCAGGTAATATACCGTAAAGGACATAGTGTATATAAGGAAAACGCCAATCCCTCGGTTCTAGGCTTGAACACGTCAGCTTCGTCTTCCTGTGGTTCCTTTATTTCCTCTTTGAGTTCGTCCTTTGGACAAAATAATTCTTTGCTCCCTACTGTAATTTGCTTTCTAGCATGCTTGGGCAAAACTAATGTAGCAGTTAGGGAAGCTAGTGAATCTGCATAACTGTTTCGGTGGCACTTTACGTGGCTGATATAGAAACCATCGAAACCATCGGCGATCTTGATCACCGCACGATAATACCGCAGGAGGTCTTCATGTTTGACCTCGTACTCCCCTTTTATTTGATTTACAACAAGTTGAGAGTCCCCATACGCCACCAAATATTTGACCCCCAGTTGTTTGGTTATTTTAAAGCCGATTAGGAGGGCGTTATACTCCGCGACATTGTTGGAGTACGAGCTTGTTAATGAATAAGCTCGAAGAATGATGTGGTTGTGGGGGGAGACAAAAACAACTCCTACCCCCGCTGTCATTCTCCCCTCGAATCCCATTTGGGAGACACCATCGAAGAAAAGTTGCCATACACTTTTCGTGACTGTGTTTGCCTCCGGAGACTCTTACGAGTCGTCTTCTTCTGAAATCGGGCTCCATTCTTCTAATTCTCCCGGGATTTGTTCGTACAACTTCGAGGGTGCCGGGATTGGATGTTCGGTTAGGAAGTCGGCCACGGCCTGTCCTTTAACAGACTTCTGCGGGGCAAAATGCATATCATATTGTAATAGCAAATTAGCCCAATTGGATAGTCTTGAATTTAACGATCTGGATTTAGTCATTAGTATTCTCAGGGGGTTAACTCTCGATACAACGTGGATGGTTTGTCCAACTAAATAGTATCGCATTTTCTGCACTGCGAACACTAAAGCTAAACATTCCTTTTCCACTGGGTTATACCGGTGTTCTGCCCCGATCATCATTCTGCTGAGGTAATAAATAGCTTGTTCGTGACCTGACTCATTCTTCTGTGCTAACAAGGCCCCCAAGGAATGGTCCATAGCCCTTACGTATAACAGAAAAGGTACTCCTGAGACTGGGGCTACGAGCACTGGTGGCTTCATGAGATATTGTTTGATTTCTTCAAAAGCCTTTTGGCATGCGTCATCCCAAACAAATGACACTCCTTTCCTCATTAATTTGGTAAATGGCTGACATTTACCAGACAAATTTGATATAAACCTGTGGATGTACGCTGGCCTACCTTGCAGTCCCCTTAACTCCTTGAGGTTATGGGGAGGTGGCATATCTTGGATAGCCTTGACCTTATCTGGATCAAGATAAATTCCTTTCGACGTTATGACAAAGCCGAGGAATTTTCCGCTGGAAACCCCCATAAAAGACTTAGTTGGATTCATCTTAAGCTGGTGTTTCCTCATGAGGTCGAACACCGTCTTCAAATCCTTCAAGTGATCATTTTTATTTCTGCTTTTAATTGCTAGTTCGTCTACGTAACATTCCACTATTTCCATAGATGCTCTTGGAATATTACGTTCATGGCGCGTTGATACGTAGCACCTGCATTCTTCAGGCCAAAGGGCATGACTGTATAGCAGTACACCCCGAGTGGTGTTCTGAAGGGCGTATGCTGCTCATCATCATAGTACATCTTTATTTGATTATACCCCCGAGAACCCATCCATGAACGTCATACGCTCATACCCACAAGTATTATCTATCATAACATCTGTGATGGGTAACGGGAATTCGTCTTTAGGGCAGGCCTCATTCTAACCCCTAAAGTCTATGCAAATTCGGATCTTTTCGTTTTTCTTGGTTACAGGAACTATATTCGCGACCCAATCAGGGTGCTGTTCCTCGTGAATAAAGCCTGATTCAATCAACTTCTTGATTTCAGTTTCAATAGCTTCTATGATCTCTGGGCGGAATTTTTGTTACTGTTGTTTTACTGGCTTATCATCTAGCCAGGTGTTCCATTGATGAACCGCTACACTTGGGTCTAATCCTGGCATCTTTTCATAACTCCAAGCGAAAATATCGATGTATTCGCGAATGAGGGACATCAAATCCTCTCTTTCTTCCGAGGATAGGTTCTCACTTATAAATATGCATTTAGGATTCTTTTCATCCCCCATATTTATTTGAATCACTTTATCTCTGGTTGGAGGTTCGCGTTGTTCAAACTGGATCTCCCATTTCACATTAAGATGCTTAGCCGAGGGGTCGTCTTTTATCGGCAAGGCTTCTTCTAAATCTTCGCCTTCTTGGATCGCAGAAGCCATGTTCGCGGATACCTCGCGAAAAACCATGCCTATATTGACATCTGAATCCCAACAGGACGATTCTGACGAATGATCGCACTGTCTTTCTTCGGTTCTTTCACTTGAGGAACCCTCAGGAGTGGTGACGTATTCTAACCCCCTGCCGGTTTTCTGGTAATAATCATTTTTCCTTCTGAGACAAAGGGTTGAAGGATTATCCTTCTTCCTTTTTCGAAGTTCAACCCTTTGCCTTCGGCCAGATTGTATCCCATTTTCTTTATTAATCTATGAGAGTTTTCACCGTAATGGAAGAACTCGGGATTTTCCTATTCTTCCTCAGAATCTAAGCATTTCTTTTTGTTCTTGTGACTTGCTCTTCCAAATACTATGGATTTCTGGGTTCCGTCCTTGGGAGGAACCTCAAAAATAACTTTGTTAGCACTTTCAACGTCATTATTTAATTCGTGTAAGGATGATCGGATCAGTGCTTGGAAGGAAGTCAGAGAACGTATCTCACTTACACAGTCATTGAATGCATCTGTGCTAGTGTTTGAGAGCTCAGAATCAACACTTGAGGAATAAGCAAACTCTAAATTTTTATTTATCACCCATTCACCATCAGAGTGAATGGTGTTATTTACAGCAAGGTCTTCGAGGCTTATCACAATGGGCTCACTGTCCCAAATTACATCTTCGGATTCCGAATCTTCAGATCCTGATTTTGTATCAGCTTTCTTGCCGCTATCAGAGTCATCCGAAACAAGTTGATCTGAAACACCGAACACATCTTGATACAGCAACGCGTCAGTAAAGTAATTTTCAACTCCTTTAAAGGGTTGCTTTTTCGCGACCAGCGTTCTTACGTTCCCATCTTTGTCCACATACTTCATGCATTGATGTAACGTGGAGGGCACAATGAGATTGCTATGGATCCAAGGTCTTCCCAATAACAGATTGTATGATGTGTTCGCGTCTATCACATAGCACGTGACTTCCGTCTTCAAGTCACCGATTTGGCACTTAAGCTTTATCTTACCCAACGATTTACTACCGTTAGCATTGAATCCGAAAATAGTAGTATAAGTCGCCGCTAATCTATTCATCGGAACTCCAAGGTATCGTAACATCCTCTGGGGCATGATACTCAAGGCCGAGCCTGGGTCAACTTGAATGCGATCAATCTCCATAGACCCTATGTATCCTTTGAAATACAAAGGGCGGTGATACTTATTACTCCTGACTTGCATGTCTCCCGGAGAGAAAGCGATGTAGGGGACATTCTTAACAGATATCTGATGACACGTTGCGCAAAGAGATTCTTCTTCCTCAATCATCTATGTTATCTGTGCCAAGAATACCTCCGAATCTTACAGAGCTTCTCTTAAAACTTCTCTAGTAGATTTGGAAAGCTTCAGGAGTTCGTACAAGGTTACCCTCGCGGGAATATTGGCTAACTGTGTTAGAATGTCGAACTGGAATGACTTTCGTAAGTCCTCCGCAAGCTCTTTTCCTTTTTTCTTCAGAACTTTATCAAACTTAAACTCTTTTTGCTTGGTCTTCTCTAGAGATGGTCGAGATTCTGCGGCCTGGTCGTAGTTCTTCAAATAATCTTTTTCCGAATGGGTCTCTGTGGGAGGGGGATCCGCGTCAGCCACCAGAGAGTCTTCTACTACTTCTTCCGAATCTGTTAGAGTAGAAATGCCTCCGTCAACCTCGGAAATTATGGAGACGACATTGGAAGTAAAAATCTTCCCTTTTCGCCTTCTCCCAGATGAATTAGAAGTCCATTGCTCATCATTAAGGAGATCTGGATGCACCCATAATATTTCCCCTCTATCAGTTTTGAAGGAGGACAATCCTTTCTCCTGCTGTTGATGCGGATCAAAATTCACGACCTGCATCGTGCCTCTAGGAATGGGTTGCACTCCATCTTGAACTGTTGACTCTATCCAGTTGGGTGCTTTACCGAACTTGACAGTTACCATGTTTGCGGTCACCTTTTTCTGGTGCTCTTAGAGCTTGATGACGTTGGCATCCACTAAGGCTTGAATCTTATCCTTAAGGATGTAACAGTTCTGGGTAGGGTAGTTAATAATCTTATGGTAAACACAGTAATTAGGATCGTTAACTCTCTGGGCATTTAGATTCTGACAGTTTTAGCATCTTCTTACTCATGAGGAGGTTGAATATGGTTTTTGTATGTTCATCCTTGAAGGAATATTGTTTTTGAGGCATACGTGTTTGAGAAGGGAGCTTCGGAGAAGACTTTACAGGTTGCAGGGCATCTGTTACCATTGTCTCTTTCCCCTTATATCCCCGGGATCGGCACTTATGGTTGTTATCGCCATTTCGCTTCTGTTTCTCCTCGCCTCCTTTTTCTTTGAGTCTTTGTGCGATCTCCTCAGCCTCGTCAGCTTGTAGGGCAAGGTCCTTCCAAGTCAAGGACTTTACTGCTCCCATCCTAGCCAGAACCTTACTTGACAAATTATGTCGACAGGTTTTTACCAAGGTCTTTTTCGGCACGCCATGCAAGCATCTAAGAGAATCATTCCGGAACCTTTTGATGAAGTCCTAGGCTGACTCTCCCTTTTTTTGTTTAGTGGCTAGAAGTGCCGGTATTGACACCTCCATATCATCTTCATAGAACCTGGTCAGGAAGGCTTTTTCCATGTCGCTCCATGAATTGATGGTTCCTGGTTCTAGCCTCTGGAACTATTCAAAAGCTAGCCCTGTTAAGGTACTAACAAATACCCACGTAATAATGGGGTCGTTTCCAGCTAAATGCCCAATCTGCGACTTAAAATAGTAGAGGTGCTCGTTTGACGATCCTTTACCATCAAAAGATTTGAGCTTCAATGGTTTATAGTTTTTCGGGAACGGCACACTTTCCCATTCTATGGGATATGGCCTTACCACACCTAACTCATGTAGATCGCTCTTATGCATGAGGGCGTTCAGTTGATTTTGGAAACTTTCCATCCAGACAGCATTTGCGTTTCCTTCCTGGTGCGTGGAGCGGTTGTCATCATTTTCATGATGTTCTTTTTCTTCTTCATTATTGCGAGGGCCATGACCTTCTTCTCAGCCCTCTTTCCTTTGCCGGTTTTCGGGCTATGAGGTGGCGTCTGCGAATATGCATCTTTTAACCTAGTCTTTTCGAGTTCTAACAGAACGTACAACATGTCTTTGAGTTCGCTGATAGCGTTCTGTTGTTGCTGGATATTTTTGTCATGTTCATTCATCTTTCGCATGAACTCTTCCGGGGTACTGTTTTGGGCCATGTACGCGGAGGCAGAGTCTTCCAGGAGCGAATCAGATGTTTGGGACTCGGCTATAACAGATTTTGTCGTATCCTCCTCATCGGAGGAGACTCCCACCATCTGTCTATAATTTGTTGAGATTGCTATCCCACTTCTGAGCTGAGTGTTTTGGAAAACCCCTTGCTCTTCATTGGATACGTTTTTCAGGCCCGAAGAGAGCTCTGAGTCGAAAGCAGATCCTTCGGAGACTTTTTTCGTCTTCTTTTTCTTCTTCTTTTTCCTGACACCTATCATATTGGATGACACTTCGGGGTATTCGGGCTCAGAAAACTCGAACCTGTTTCTTCGTCTCCTCTTCGTCGGTTGAGATGAGGATGTTGATGGAGGTGATAGTCGATGGAATACCGACTGCTTGGTGCTTGTCGAACAATGATAGTGTAATAGCACTGCATTGATCAGTCGTTCGCAATGGCAGTGAGATGCCTGGGATTCTTTCCTTTTTTTGTTCAACAGTTCCCAAAGATCTCTCACATTAGAACTTTTGGTCTCGGCATCATCTGTAAGAGACAGCCTGGGTAGCTTCGGGACCGGCCTCTCTCTTTCATCGAAGGCTCTTGGCACGGGTCTCACTCTTGCTGGGGCAGTGAGTGAGACAGTCTTGGCCTTTGAGATAGGCTCCTGGGTAATTGCATGTTTTCTGCGAACCTAAGGTTCGCGGGTATCTTTCTTTACGCGATCATGCTTCTTCATTGGAACACGAGGGACGCGGATGTAGGCTCCGCGTTTGTAGTCATGGACAACTTTAGTGGTTTCACTCCGTTTTCTATAGGAAACGTGAGTAAATCCTTCCGCATCTTGATCTTTTGTAACTTCACACTTTGGCCTCCATACTTGCACAGTAAGCCTTTGTGATGGCGAGTTGGCGGTTTCTTTTGGCTGCGTGGTTCTGCAAAGGGCATGCACTTTGCTTCTTCTTAGGTTTCTTCTCGTTGTACGAGTGAGAGGAACCACCTTCTCCACGTCATAGCCTTGCGGAGTAGGTAATGATCGTTTCCCCTTGTTGAAGTGGGGGCCTTGGTCCACCTTGCTTGAGAGATCAGGAGTTTTAACCGAAACTGGGTTAGAGCCCAATATTGAAGAAGGGGGTCTCGGACCAATTTGGTATGCCGATTCCTTCGGCTGAGTTATTACCATTAAAGCCTCCTTGAAGATTATATCCTTGGAGACTTTACGGCATCCCTATAGGGAAGTAGGGCTCTTGGAGCCTGAAGAGAGAAATTCTTTGTACCTTTCTTGGTCAATCTGAATGGTGAGCGAGTTGACCAGGCTGCCAACTGGAATGCTGTCGGATTGAGCTACCACCAGATCATCGGAGATGATGGCAGTCCCCAACGGAGTCGCCAATTTTCTGTTCGCCATAAAAATTGCAAATGACACTCTATTGAAGTTTTTTCAACAAAGGATTACAATCCAATAGTTTCCCGTTTATAGAAGATGAGGAAAATGGATTTCCTCTTTGTTTAAAGCTGGGTCCGATGTAGCTGTGGAGGACGATCCTGCTCTCCATTGACACTCCGCACATTCTCTCTCAGTTGGCTGGAAAAGAAAGGAAGGCTCTAGACTCTTTGATCACAAGAGGTAATTTTTTAGAAGAAGCTCCTCTTTCTCTTTCGTTCTCCCGCCTTTTATAGGGGTTCTATGGTAACGTCCCGCCTCATTTGTTCGACCGTTAGCCCCCACTACTCGAGAAGTGCCGGTCATATTCGTTAGGTGGTTACTCCCACATCGAAGTAATGCCGTTGCATTCGTCTGGCAGTTAGCTCCACGATTCAAGGTGGCAACTCTTTTGTTCGGGTCGGGTGACTTTGTATTAAACCCCTATCCGGAAGTTATAGGTAGTATCACGAATCTCAGTTTTAGATTCGCGAACCTGTTCTGTCGTCACTGGGTCTCGAACCTCAATTTTTAGGTTCGCGGATCTGCTGAATTGAGGATTTCCAACCCTAAATTTGCGGATCTGCTTTGTTTTCCAGAATTCTTCGCCGACAACGGTCAGATTTCTTCGAAATGTGACCCCTCTGACTGATTGTGTTCACCCTTATTTGAGTCTCGCATCTCTATCCGTTGGTGACGCACGCCATCTGCATCTCTCTAGTAGCGATCCGTGCCACCGACGTCCTACTGTTGCGATGACTTGCGCCATGCCTGACTTTGGCCCACACCCTATCACAAATATCTCTTTTTCTTTAAAAATTTTAATCTACTAAACACTTCAAAAAGTTTTAATCTACTTTTAAATAAAAAATAAAATATTGAAATGTGTAAAACAATATTTTTAATAAATTATTATTAGAATTTTGAGAGGGTCTTAGGAAAAAAGAGAGGAAGAACACTAGAATTCTTCCAAATATTTGATAGCAAATTTGTAATAAAAGTCAACTTTTCCAAGGATACTTGGAAATTAGACGAGTGAATATGAGGATCCGAGCCGAGCAGAACCTGTTAGAACGAGGGAGAGTCCGAAATCAAACCCATATACGGGAGTTTCTAGAGGAGCACACCATTTTTTCTAGTGAATCCACACTCTTTTTTGACAAGTGAGGGTTTTTCTTTGTAAGCACATCTAAAATATCCAAAATACTCTCCCTACATTCTCTCATCCACTTTTTCCAAAATCCGACTCCCCCACTAACCCTAAAAATTCCTCTCCTCTTTTCTAGGGTCGTCATCTCTCCCAAACCCAATGCAGATTTCCCTCCCACCCACTATAGAACTTCCCTCCAACTCGCTGTAGTACAGCCGGCCATCCGCCTTTGCAAAAAGGAAAATAATTTTGCAGGAGAGAGAAAGAGAGCTGAGGTTGAAGGAGAGAATAATATTGTCCTAAAAATTTAAGCGCAATCTTGTTATATGCACAAACTTTTAAAGTGGGCTCACTAGCAAAATGGTGTGCTCCTTTAGAAACTCTTCCACATACGAGTTCTTGCGTTCGGGTTTTACATGAATCGGATATTAACCCGACCCGCTAACACTCCAGGCACCCGTCTTCCTGGGAGTTTCAAAAGGAGCACACCATTTTACCTAGTGAGCCCACTTTTCAAGGGTCGCCCGACCTAAAATACTAGTGGGCTCACTTGGAAAGGTTGTGTGCTCCATTGGAAACTCCCGTCTTCCTCCACCGATACTTTAATCAGATCGAAGACTGTTGCCAGCTTCATTAATTTCCTCGAGAGAGAGAAAGAGGGGAGTTTTGTTCTCGATTGTTTCTTCTCTCAATCCTCTCGATTCTGAGCAACGCCCCCAGATAGGTTCCAAATGGTAAGTATCATGTTTTACTTCCTCTTTTTTTCTCACCAATTTCTCTCATCAGTTCGATAGATTCAATTATTTTTTAGTACGCCTTTTTTATAGCTTGAATGTAGTTGTGATTTCTGTAGCAATTTGAATTGGTATTACTCTTCATTTAGATCCGAAGCACAAGAAATCTAGATTGTTATTGTTGAATCTGAATTGAGAATTGGATGCAGGGGGACTCTACCGCAGCAGCGACGCAAGATAATCAGAAGCTAGGGTTTGATTTCGGAGTATTTGTTGGGGATTTGGCTTTGGATGAAGATGCTAGCAGGTGGAATTATTTTGATGCACTCAATTTCTAATTGGAGTGCCTATTCTGTTGAATTTGGTATGATTTATTCAATTATAAATTTACTTTTCTTACTGTACAGCGATGATGTGTCATTGGAAGGGCTTCAGGAGGAACTGGAAGAATGTAAAGATGATATTGTAAGTAACATAGGCATCGCAATCTCTTAATTTTTTTAAATTTGAAATGGCCGAGATGAAAATTTTGTGTAACTTGAGAATGCACACAAGGAAGAATAACTTATATGGACTCAAGGCAGTGATATAGGATGATTTTTGTTCTTGCGAGACCATAAATCAAATAAAAATATGATTCATATTGACTTAAAATATATTGCATAAAGCATGGAAGAATTTTCATTATAGATAGGAAGAGATTTTGTATGTTTTGAACTACTCATGAGGGGCTTGACGGTCCTTCTTACTTTTGTGGGCAAATATATGCACTTTGGATTGCATGAAATTGGTAGAAATTTTGGATGTGCACCTCACACATGTGACTTCTTGTTTCTTAGATCTTCACACACCTGTGACTTCTTATTTCTTAGAACTATGAGTAGCATGCAAATACCATATGTTTTTAATAAGGTGGGACACAACAATTGTATTTACCTTTATAGTTTTGTGATGAATTACCTTATGGTGTATTTATAAGTAGTTCTTCCTCAATAATATCTTCAACTTCTTGAATTTCTATGCTAGCTAATAATATCTCTTTACATGTTTGTTTATGGATGCCCCATCTCTAAATATTGGTTTGTGGTAGATTTCTCTTGTGGAGCATAATACTTATTCATTCTAATTATTCCACAGGAGGTTGCAAATATACTTGCTAAGGGAACCAAAGTGCGTGAGTATGCAAAGAGTGTAGAGAACAACGTACGCCAAGTAGAATTGGATTCCATTCAGGTGAGTTTTCTGAATAAGAAAATTTATGAAATTGAGGTGCCCTAATGTGGACAAATCTTTTCCAAACATACTAGGAAGAACCATTCACACCATCGGCCTTGGACTCTGTTTGCAAAATTGCTTGCACGCTTATTAATGTATTTTCAAGATAATTCCTGTTTCTTGAACTCTTTTTAAGGCTTACCCCAAATACTTGGGATAAAAAGCTTAGTTGTTGTTGTTGTTGAACTCTTTTTAAGATGGAGATCGTTTTACTGTTACTATAAAGTTTAAATATTAATACATGATCTCTCTGTTGTCTGTGTACTTTTGTCATCTATCAATACATGTATGCAGTTTGAGAGCACCACACCTTAAATGATGCTATGCATCATATCATGAGTAATAGGAACGGATGGTAGATATTGTGTATCTTACTTATAAAGAAACAATGAAGAGTGAGCTCAATTTATTGGAAATATCCTTTTTTACCGAGTTTTCTTTATCTATTCTATGATGGAGACTAGAATTTTCAAACTAAATATTTGCCGTTACCTCATCCAAAACAATTTTGTATCTTATTTCGAGTGAAGTAAGATTGGTCCTGTTTGGTTTAACCTCACATATTTAGTGAAAACTTACAAAATATATAATAAGTTACTCTACCTTTTCTTCTTTAAAGGTTACACAGAAAACCGATAACCTTCCTGCAAATGATTGATAAATGAAAAAAAGCATGTATGAGAATAATAAAAATGCACTTATCTATATGATCATCTCATACAAACCCATCAATTTTGTGAGCTTCATTATCTTTTACATGGTGTATGACCATCCAAAAAACTTTGGTAACTTGGAGCAAGGACGGAGCCAGGTGGGAGCCAACCCTGGCGTGTGCCTCCCTTGGATATATTGAAATATATATGAAGGACCTTTTAGTTATGCGGTAATTAATCTATTACGAGTAAATTCATATGAGTCTTTATTGTGCCCCACCTGTGCTTAATTGATAAGATCACACCTGATTATTGTTAATTACTCTCTTGTTCTTATAAATAATGGTGTAGCGTCTCAACTCAAATAGTGTAGCAGTGTCACAGTTCATTTCCTCCCTTAATCGCCTTTTGGATCATGGGAGTGATATTTCCTTATTCTGCTTTTAAAAGAAATATTATGAGATCCACACAAATTGAAGAAACTGTTAGTAGTTGTATCCGTTCATTATAACAAATTAAGTGGAATATTATACTATAATAAAAATGATGTTTATTATTCTTATTACTATTAGCCTCATGCATGCTAGAATTTATTTATTTCGAAAAAAGATAGCTCAATATTATATAAGTTTATTAAATATTATTATTAGAACTTCTCTTCATCATTAACACAATATTTGACCTAGAAAAAAATATTGCACTGCAAATTGGAGATCTAAATTGATGAAGAATATTTAAATAATAATTAAAGTATGCTTAAAGTTTTAGCTAATAAACTCTAATGCTAATGTCATTAATTGAATTTACATGACAGAAATTTGTGTCCTCCTACATAGATTTTTTGGCTCTGCCTCTGACTTGGAGGTTGAAATGACTAAAGTCAGCCCAAACATTTTTGAGAGCCATGCACCCTTACATATTATCTGTAATCCATACCCTAATGTTTTAAATTGTGAAATTAAATCAAGGTATTTAACTATTCCACATTATCATTTGTAACATCTCCAAATACACATTATTGTTGGGAGGAGATAGTGGTGTAAAGAAGGCAACTGGTACTCATCCCATGCAAAATGTAAGGTTTAAATATTGGAATCGGTGTCTGCTGATGGTCCATGGTATTGAAATTGGCAAACTTGACATATTATATCTACGATATCATTAATACCTTATAGATTTTATAAGGTTTATATCGTATTAGGTACCTTCATCGTTTGAGATTTAGAACCGGCTGAGATTTAAAGCCTATTATCTGTAGACATGTAGACAGGCTTTATACTTAAGAGGAATGGAGTGACGGACAGGGTCTGTCTTCAATATCTATACTTGATGACACAACTATAGTTATATTTAACTTATACAAATATTAGGTTGTTATTCACATGTGGGAGAAGCTAAAGTAGTAAAATAATCATAAAACACCTATTTTATCAAAGGGTTGCACACTTGCATATAAAACTTATAATCATTTGTTTGTGCCGTAGACTGGACAAACCAATGTTTGATCTTGTTAGAAGGCCCAACATGTCATTGCGTAAATCTTTGCAAGAAGATGATGTGGCATCCCATGGTTATCTCAGACAGCAGGTGCATGGTATATATGGTAGGAAGCATCAAACAAATCATATAAACTGTTGTAGATATTTATTTTTGATTGAGTAGATCCAAAACAGAGTATATGAAGTTTAAATTTAGTAAACGACGAGCCCTCGACTATAGTGCTTTAAATTTAGTAAACGACGAGCCCTCGACTATAGTGCTGTGACACTGGACGGATAAGAGATACAAATGAACAGTCGGTTTAGGTATTTAGATTCTATTATTCAAAATGATGGAGAGATTAATAGTGATGTCAACTATAGGATTTAAGCTGGCTGGTTGAAATGGAGGAGTTCAATGGGAGTTTTATGAGACCGTCACATTCCGTTAAGGTTGAAAGGAAAAATTTTTAGGACTGTTACTATGGCAGCTTTATTATATGGCATATAATGTTGGATTATAAAGAAACGCCATTCATAGAAGATAAGTGTAGTAGAGATGCGCATGTTTCATTGGATCTGCGGCAATACTGGAAGAGATAAAGTGATAAATGAATATATTCATGTTAAGATAGGTGTATCCCTCATCGAAGAGAAAAGACGAGAAAATCGTTTATGACGGTTTGGTATGTGCAACGTAGACCTATAAATGCATCAGTTTAATGAGGGGAGTTTATCAATGTAGGACAGGTTAAAAGAGCGAAGGGAAGACTGAAAAAAAATATGGATGGAGGTGATATGAAAATATATGGATTCTAGAAGTTTAAATAAGGACATATTACTCGATAGGAATGAATGGAGAAGGATCGAACCGGCATGATTATCTTTTGGTTCATGTAGCCTATCCACAATGTACTTAGAATAAAAGGCTTAGTTGTTTTTATTGTTGTATTTGTTTTTTTCTCATTTTTCAAGATGGATACAGTGACTATGCATCAATTCTTGTTTCAGTGAACTGGTGGATTCAAACATCTACAGTATGTACTTGCTGAGCATTCATTTAGTCATTTTAGTATGCTCTAGGGAAATGGCATGAAATCATCTATTTGTATTTTAACAGGAAGCTCATATTCCTTGTGAGATTTGAAGAGCTTCTCTATGTGCCTCATAATTTGTGACAGTGTTTGAAGATATTGCCAAAAGATTATTGAAAGGGATTATGAATGCATTAACTGCAGCATCTAATGACATACGTGGAGGTGGATCCAGTTTTAGATGCTAATTTGCCATTACTGGCATCTCGAATGACTAGCAAGAAAAAAGGTATCTTGAAAATACCAGCTTCACTAAATAAGCCAGGTTTAAGATGTTGATTCAGTGGAGGACATTTTCAGGAGCTACAGCCTATTTGAGGGGAGAGAATATTGCTTCTTTTCATTTTCTTAGGTTTAATCATTCATCACTATAGTGATATTAATGAAGATGATGTTCATAGAATCAACTCGTGAAGTCCTAAGAGGAATAGTGCTTTTGGAGTATTATGTGACCATTGAGTAACTGAAATTTAGAATAAGTGCACCCTAAGAGGTAAAGTGCTTTTGGAGTATCATGTTATCATTGAATAGCTGAGATTGGAGCAAATTTTACCTGGTATAACATGTTATATGTTCAAATATTTGGCAATTAAAGATAATATCATGTTAAAAAAATGATTGTACCTTTGATAATGCTGAATGGTAAAAAATGATTCATGTTGCTCATTCAGATGTTTGGGATAAACGCTTTGCCGTTGTTGTTGGAAAATATCTGCTTGCTCATCGTGATATGTCCATGCATCATTCAATGCTCAAATCTCAATAGCATTATGTTTCCGACTTGACTTGACTATGCCACGACTTTCCAGGATTTTGGAACACTTTTCTATCAATAGGTGTACATTTTTCTTTAGTATATTGAGTGATTTTAGACTGATTATTCTACTTGATTATCCTATATCTAGCTAACTTTTATTTGTGTGTACAACTTAATTGACTTCTTTATAAGACTCACCTCTTGTATGGCTTCACTATCTAAAAGCCAAGCTCCATGTTTTTTTTATCGAATGAAGGATTTCCCTACCTGAAGTTAATTGACATCTGCAGAACTTATTAAATGTTGTTTGTTTCTGTTGTAAATATAACATCTCTATTATTATTATTTTAAAACTTGTATCCTATCATTCTGTTCAGTTTTGAAATTCTGGTTTTCTTACCTTACAGGTTTACATTAAAGAGAGCGACAACTTAGTTTTATTACATGATCAAATTCGTGACTGTGACAATATTTTATCACAAATGGAAACTCTTCTTGGTGGATTTCAGGTATATAAATATCTGCAACTTCTCTTCCATCTTTGTTATGATTGAAATTTAAATTATTAATACTGTTATTATGTATGCATATTGCTACTGTATACGTGTGAGTGCTAAATTGTTTATGTAAGCAACTGTTGCATTCATATTTTCGATCTTAATACATTTGTTCAGTAACATGCCGAAGACTAACAACGTTTTAACATCCTAGATCACCAGATGTATGTATTAATGGCAATCAGTATAATTCATTAACCTCCTGTTATGATTCTTTTATTTTCTTTCAAACTATCTGGAACCCCCCTAGTAGCGATATGCTTGCTGTGCAACAAATAGTAGAAAATATTTTGTTATCCAATCATTATTGAATATCTGTCATTTGTTTGCATTGAGGGGACACTGGGAGGAACTGGAAGTCTCAGTCACTTAATGACTACATTAGTTGTGGATTACTGATTGCATATTGAATTTTGAGAGCACTGATATTGTTGTCTGTGATGAACATGTAACTGGGGACATATTCACAAACAACAATATTGTTTAGGCTCAATGCCTTAAGAGCACAAGATTATGTTGCAGGAGATGGAAGAAAGCTATGACAAGCACTAGTGGGGAAATGTTTGGAGGTTGAACCAGCAAACTATTCTTATGTCGTGGGAGTTGAGAATCAGCTATCTTAAGAAAGTTTATTAAGTTTTACCGTTCTGAGAATAATATGAACTACTGGTAGATATATCCATTTTATTGTTTCAACATAAGAAACAGATTCAAATTTATCACTGGCAACTTTTATTTTAAATAATATTGACACTGAAAAAACTACAATGGATAAAATGCTCCTAGGGTGTTCTTTGTGATATCTATGTTCTAAATAGCGAACAAAAAAGATGCAATTTAAGTAGGATTTTTTAACCATGCATTGGATGGTTGCACAATCCCCAAGTACTTGGGATAAAAGGTTTAGTTGTTGTTGTTGTTGTAGTATTGGATGGTTGCACAATGAATGGTTTTCAACAACAGAACACATGAAGCCTCTTGATCACCTATGGAAAAGTGTCTAGATTACGTGATTGTTTATTCAGCACCTGTTAAAGATATGGTGTTCCTAATATGAAAAAATATTTGAATTGTCCACTTTAATGTCCTATCGTGAGATTTTTTTACCCACTCCTAAGCTAACTCTCTAAGGAGACACCTTTGGAACACTCTTCCCAAATACAATTGCAATTACAAATGATTATCAGAGAGAGTAGTGTCAAGTCCATGCAAATATACATCTCTTTCTGAATTTTTTGGATCATTGGTCGCCCAATTTACTTCTGCGCCTTTGGTACTACTTGTGAAAAGCAAGTAGCCTTTTCAAGGGTCAATTACAACGAAATGTGTAGATAAATTATTAGTTGTTTTCGGTGCTATAGGGATGTAAGGAGTTAAGAGGGTGACATCATCATGGCAATAGAAGATGTTATCATGAATAGGAGGATCAATAAAACAAAATTTATATTCATTGGATGAAGTTTCAGAAGTTGTGATGGTGAGCTACAACAACAACGAAGACTTTTATCCCAAATACTTAGTGTAGGCTACATGAACGGAAAGAGAATCACACTGGATTGTTTATATGGATGATCCTTTTCTATTCACTCCTATTGCGCAATGTCTTTATTTTTACTATGTGAGCTAACTAAAGGCAAATGGCATATTATTTTGATAAGATTGAGGATAATAGTAAGTATACAATATGTTGATTGCAGTATTTTAAAAAACATTCTTCAAATTGCGATAATCGTGCTTTTGCTCAGCACTTTTCCCAAACCGATGCAAAGCTCCTCTAGGCATATGCTTTTGACTTGATATGCTATCGCGTCAAAAGATTCTTCAGCAAAAAATCGAAAAATAATTTAAAAAACTATATAAATAGTGAAACAAAGCACCCGAACCCAACCTAATTTCTAACCTTAGTCCCCATTTGTGATGGTTTGGCTTTCAACCTTGACTTTTGGATGACGACTCTGTCGTCAACGAGCATTCCATCGTCGGCAGTCTAGCCCTCCATAAAGCCTACTCGAGAACTCACCAATGTCACTGTTTTGCAGGTTCGTCGACAAAATTTGTTCAAACCTATCACTATAACGTGTTATTCAGTGATAGAAATTGTTATTGGTAGCTGTATTTGGTGGTATTTTACTGATTAGATTTTTTTTTGGGTAATTTTCTGACTTTTTTAATATTTATAATAAATTATGTAGATAATTTAGTTTCTAATATTAAATAAATCACGATAAAATTTTATTTTGTATATTTGTTTTTAAAACGCTATGCTATACTACACTTTGGGGTTGAGTGCTTTGATACACACTTCTGCTTTTTCGAACATTGGTTGATGGATTTATACAAATATATCACATATAATTGTGTATCTTCTAAACTTTCAACTAAGGAAGTATTTTGCATCTTATTGATTTATAATGAAGTGGTAAGCTTTTAAATGTTTTGCACATATACATATGTTTAAACCTGTGATCATGGAAGAGCGGCATATGGAGAAGAGTAATCAAGCAACTTCTATTAGAAACTCATGATTGGATGAGATAGCTTTAGATGATATGACAATGAATCTTAAATATCACCAATAGTACATGCCCATGGCATGGAGTTTTGTAATAATCACTAATTAATGCAAGGTTTATGAAAGAATCAAGTTTCTAGCAGTGAGCCAATTCCTTCTGTAGGACTCTGGACATATTACATAATATATTGACCATATTGCTTCTTTATCATCCAATATTAAATGGATTTGGTACTAGCATATTCTGTGATAAGTTACACATGCTGATTTTAATCTGATGGGATTCTTGTTGTTTCTATTTGCTTTCTTAATTTTAGTATTTTAATTTTACATGTTATTTCGTTTACAGTTGCTTATGTGCTGAAGCAGTGCTCTTGTTCATTTTCCTTTTTAAACTGAATCAATTAAAATTTTCTCTTTACAAATGGTGTTTGATTGTTACATCAGTGACAAGCTAGGTAGGTCTACCTTGGCATCATATTCGTTGAATCATCAATATTTACAGAAATCTTTGTGGTAGGCTGAGATTGGTTCTATAAGTTCCGAGATTAAAAGCCTTCAGGAGACGTCCATGGACATGGGACTCAAGCTGAAAAATCGCAAGGTATGAATTCTTCTATCTCCTTGTAGTTTGTTTAGTACTGATAAATGTGGTAGCTCTCCTGTTCTGCTCTTTTATTAATTTCCCGTGTACAAAGTGTGTTGTTTCACCAATTTAATGTGAAAGAACTAAGGAATGACTAGTCAGTAACCTTTAGGTCCTTCCAGAAATAAACAGGAATTGACCAGTGAAATCATGTTTTATTAGAATCAGGCATATCATATTTGCAGAGATGGTTTAAACAGCCCGCATATCTATCACCAAGGTTCAAGGCAGATTATGCCAAGGCTTTTAAATAATTATAAAAAACAACTAAATTAAGTGCTGTTGCAGAGTAACAACTTGTTCAAACTGGCTGTCTCTTTAAACTGTTGTTCTCCAACATTAGCAGATAATAATATAATTCTGTCAGCTCTTAACCACTTGTTTTGAGTTTTAGTGTAGTGACAGGGATATTAAGATGGCACCAAAGTTGCTGAGGTTCAAATCCAGCAGTGCCTATTTCAAGTGGATTTAATAACAATAAAAAAGCATTATTTTCAGCCCACAAAAAGATGGGCATTAAACTGTGGAAAATGGTAGATGTTAAATGTAATTTTGCCTTACACAATTGGACAGGGAAATTAAGATCAAACCCCACTCCTTGTTCTTTGTTTTAGTTATGATCAATCTTATATTTCTTAAGACATGTGAATGCTAATTTTGAAGTTTTGAAATTATGATTTGTCTTATTTCTCTCGCATATTTTTTCAACTGCTTGACACTGCTGTAAGTCTCCGCATGAAATGGATATTTAGATCTTCAAGATATGCATATCTTCTCCAATTTATAGCCTCCTCATAGATTTTACACGCATATCTTCTTCAATTTGTAGCCTCCTCATAGATCTTTACCTAGGTAGCTACCATGACCAATACAAACTTCAACATCTTCTATCATATCAAGATTTTTTAAAATAATTTATTTGCTTATGTATGTATTATTTTCTAGTAAAACTTCTCACGTCTAACATCATTGAGCTTACGACATATTGAAAAAAAATATATCTCTGCCTCCTTATCATTTTACACCATGGCGCTTTAGTGTTCTTCCTTAAAAAAATGAACATTTTGCTCTGTGGATTTTAGATGTGGTACTTATAGGTGAGAAACTTGGATTTTAGGACTGTTTTTGGGTGTCTTACTGTACATTCAAAAAATATCTCTGCCCCCTTATCATTTAACACCTTGGCGTATTGTTCTTCTTCCTTTAAATAGAACATGTGTAGATCGGATGCTTTGCTTCTGGTGAGAAGTTGGTTTTTAAGGAGATTTTTTGGGTGCCTTGACATTTTACAAGCTTAACGTTAGTTGCAACTATCTAGTTCTTGATTTTACATTCACGACTACAGCATATGGTCCAGATTGTTTGGCTAATTACTTAATGAAACTATTAGCTTTGCTGGAAAAAAAAAGATCTTGGTTTATCTAGAAGTATGCTTGCTGTAATTTTTGTAATAAATATTTTTCTTCCTTAGAAATGTTCTTTTTTTTTTTTTTTGGCGATCAGCAATCGAAATGTCAATAGCATTCTTACTTTTGGAAGTTAGCCGTACATAATAGTATTTCTTTCATTTTCTCTCCTTTTTTTCTTTCTCTGTTTTGTTTTGCTTTGTGTTTTTTTTAATAAATATTTTGGGGTCTTTTGTTTTGAGGGGGGGAAGGGTAGGATTGGTGGTTCTACTTCTAGCATTTAAACAAGTAGTCTAGCACCTAAGCTCAAATATTTTTTCCTCTTGGATGGTGGAAGAACTGGTTACATGAAAATTACTTCTGCATTCATATGTATTTTTTTCTTGATAAACATACTGGTTTTGGTAGATCAGAATAAAAGAAAGAATAACCTTCTTCCAGACCAACCCCAACCCCCCTGTTGTTTATTTCTTTCATAATGAATTCATGTATTTATGCTTTTAATTGTTTACTCTGCTAATTTATATATGTGTTCTGGTAAGAGAGAAAAAAGGAGAGAAATTATGCTTGAGCTGCATTTAAACAGATACCATCTGAGTGTCAGACTATCTATCTTTATATTTATACTTGTGCTTTATATCTGGCCTGCCATGAACTTTTAAAAGGTTTCCTCTTCTCTCTTCAAGATATACTTATGAAAAAGTATATACAGGTGGCTGAATCAAAATTGACAAAATTTGTGGAAGACATTATAGTATCACCAAGAATGGTGGATATACTTGTTGATGGAGAGGTAATTGCTTTATCACCATTTCTGTCATATCCAGGACCTACACTTTTATTTGTCGCTTCTGATTAACCAAATGTGTAATGTGTTTTAATTTCTAAATGCCTTTATCTAGTTGTTTTTCCTCCAAATTTTATATCTAGTATTCTTTTACTCTTTAATTTTGAATTTTGGAGCATGCTGTAGGCAATTGTATAGTCAATTAAAAAGTCAAAGACCACAAAGTTCTTGATATGCATCAACTTTGTTCTCTACAAGCCTAATTTTCTAAGGATAAGCATGCTACAAGTTCGGCATTTAGGAATATTCCTGGAAGACTTTACAGTTTTTTAGTATAGATCCACCAAACTCTGAAATGATTTAGAAATAAATTACATGATAAAACACGATGGACGGTGTATATATACTTTTTAATCTATTTATATAGCATAATGCTACATTGTACCTTAAGCAGTTGCTTGCGTAATCTCAAACCTAGCCCGAATTAGAACCTACACCCCTCGTCATTTTTGTTCCCAAACCCGACCCAAACCCAAACTCTCATCTTCATCCTCTTTTTTTTTTTTTCCATTCCCTCCCAAACCTATCCAAATCTAAAGCTGAAAACCCTCCTCTTCTCTCAATTCTTTTTTCCAAACCCAAACCTAAGCCCAAATCCTCTCTCTCCCTCTCCCACCCCCTCCTCCTCCTTCTCCTTCCCTTCATTCCCAAACTCAAACCAGACTAGAAACCATACCTTTCCTCTTCCTCTCACCTCGTCCTCCCTATGAAACCTAAATTTAAAGTGAACCCAAACCGTCGTCATCTTCCTCCCTCCCCTCCCAATGGTAAACACACTCGAACTAACACATAAACATCTCCTCTTATCCTTGTCTTTTTTTTTTCATTCCCCTCAAACACCATCTCAACTTGTTTTTATACAATGAAGGCTAAAATTGTTATTTCATTATTCTGAGTTAATAGAGTTTGCAGGATGGAGAGGGGTGGAGGGTTAAGGAAAAAAAAAGGTTAGTGGGATAAGGCGATTCAGATAGACATTAGGGTCATTTTTCTAACAAGTTCTCTAAAATAATTTCCAAACCATCAGTTTTTCTGTTGTATTCTTGAATTAGTATATTCATGTATTTTCGCATTCCAGATTAAATGTTTTTTAAGCTGTTATGATACTGGATATTTTACTCAGGTGAATGATGAATATTTGAAAACCATCGAGACCCTTAGCAAGAAACTGAAGTTTATTGAAGCTGATCCCATGGTCAAGGCATCGAAAGCTCTCAAGGATGTTCAACCGGAACTGGAAAGGCTTCGTCAAAAGGCTGTATCAAAGGTTGTCAAGTATATATGTATAACTATACCAAATTAATCTAATGGCTAAGTTTGCGATATGGAATTGCATTTTTGTGCTTTGCTATCTATGTGGTTGCTGTACTGTTAATTAGCTCCTTAAAATTGAATTGATTCTCCTAACTCTGCAACCTGAAGAGTATAGTTGTGAGTTTACAATGGAACAGGAAACACTCATTGCCTTGATTTATTTAAGGTTGCTGTAACTGCATGTTAATGTCAATACCAGATTCACATGATCTTTTCCCCATTCTCTGTTCATTCTTTCTTTCATTTATTATTCCTTTTGTACATTTTATTCATGTTTATTTGTTGATGTGTGCTTGTGGGAGTGTAGGTATGCATGTGAGTATGGGTGTGTGATTATGTGGGTGGGTGCATGTGCATGCACTCGTGTAGCATGTTGGTGTCTCTGTGTGTGCATGCATGTGTGAGTTTCGGGTTGCGTATGTGTTGAACAGGGTGTCTTTCTAGATTGCATTTTCATAGTTGCCAATTGTTTTTTGTACTTCAAACTCCTCTAATGCTCTTAGTTATATCCTTATTTCTTCCAAATTGTTATGTAATTTGAATCTTTTGTAGGTCTTTAATCATTCTTCATTTAAGTGATTAAACATATAGGAAAAAATCATCTATAAAGCTTCGCTCTGGATAGGTTACAAAAGTATCCATTTGGGGCCCTTCATCTTCCTATTTTATTGCTTTCTAAGTTCTAACAACATCCCTGCCCACGTAAGATATCTATGCAGCTATCACTTCCTCTGTTGAAAAATATAAGATTATTTCCACCTCATGCTATGAAGATGTCTGGCAGATTTGGAGGGGCCATAAACACACTTTATATGTGTGTATGCCCACACTATATCATGAAAACGAGCAACTTCTGTTATTATCATACAATTCTAAACAGTATATTTTTTGAATAAGTCAAAACTTACATGTCACTGGATACTGCTTTGTTAGAGGTGAAGGTCTTCATCTGCTAGTGCACATGCCATAGGAAAAATTTTGAGGTGTAATTTAGTCAGAAACTAGAAAATATGCCTTGTATCTTTAACATAGTTACATAAACAGGTTGCAGTAATTATTGTGATTGATACCAATTATCCAGTTGTAACTTCTCTGGTTGATTAGTATTTTTTCCCCCTTGAAGGTATTTGAATTTATTGTTCAGAAGCTCTATGCGTTGAGAAAGCCAAAAACAAATATCCAGATCCTACAGCAAAGCGTTCTTCTTAAATACAAGTAAGTTACATTTATTGATGGCGATATCACATTCATATTCTTGTTGTTAACTAATTGCTATTTGTTCAATTACTTTGCCATACTCACCATGGATCTCTTTCCATGACTTATATTTTTTGAAATTTGCTTATATCAGATCTCTCATATTCGACACTTGTACCCGTATCCTATGCTACCAAGCTGAGCAAATTAGAGTGTTAATGTTGTGCCATACCCAAAGCTTCATATGTAGTTGTGTCATTATCTGAAATGCCAGTAGGACCTAGCCTCGCCTCCCCTCATTGGATGCTTAGCACATTGCATTCTCCAGAAAGTTAAGATAAAGAGAATATTGATTAGGGCGGAATATAAAATACTTGCTAAATTTCCCAACAAAGATTTGGATTCTGGTGATCGCGGTGATAGACTGGTGAGTTTCTAACTCTCGGTCTTCTCGTTGGGGAAGCTGGTGATTGTTGCCAATCGCAATGACTAAAAATATGCTTCAGAGGTTAGATCCTTCTCAAAAGAATGGACCGAAGCTTGTCTTCGTAACCCTTTTTTGTACTCTATTTTGTCAGCAATGCCCTTTGGACATTTAGGATTCCCATGAATATGGGGTTCGATGTGGTTACCTCTTTGGTCAGCTAGCGCAGTGTTGTTAAAGGTGTGGTGGCCTTGCATGCCAGATTCCTTTTTACACATGCCTATCGGAGCTCTATGCTATCGCCTTCTGGCAGTTTCGTCGTGCGCTGTCATAATTTGTATTGTCCATGTTCTGACCAACGAGTGCTGGCTAAGACTAAGTGGTTTCACCGCGTCGAGCGAAAGTTTCTCTTTCCTCTATGTCGGTAACTTTTCCCATGTATTCGTAACGATAGTCCATATACATTTATATGGAGGTTGTTGACTACCCGAAACCACAAGTGACGGAGAAGAAAGCGGTGGCTTTCTTAGACACTATCACTATACAAGGCTTTCCTCGATGCTGCACCCTTGGGTGCGTCAGCTTGTGGTGTCACCTCGGTAGGTTGAATCCGGGTAATCTAAATGTCGGGTCAACTGATTTCAGATCAGTTCCCCTTGGGGCGTTCCGGCTTCAAGCAGAAA
The DNA here is from genome assembly GCA_036321105.1 of Dracaena cambodiana. Classification (NCBI taxonomy): domain Eukaryota; kingdom Viridiplantae; phylum Streptophyta; class Magnoliopsida; order Asparagales; family Asparagaceae; genus Dracaena; species Dracaena cambodiana. The sequence goes on from JAYEPQ010000007.1 coordinate 45,532,881, forward strand.
GGAGCAGGAAAACTACGTATTTTCGCTATACTGAAGATGTTTAAACAGGCTCTCATAGGGCTGGCTCATGACTAGTGTATGGGGGTTCTGCAGCGAATTCCCACTGATGGGATATTTAATCAAACCGCCTCCCTCCCCCGGTTATCTCGGTTGGACCACCTTTTCTCTTTTAATTTGTCGGTGGTGATCGGTAGGTTTTCGCTTCCATTTCAAGAGACGATGGTCAAACAAGAGTATCGTTCGATCGCGAAGTCTCTTTAGCTTGGGTCTTTAGTGAGCGTTGGTATAAATATGTTTTAGGCTCCTATTGACTCGACGAAAAAAACCGACAACTGTGTGCTTTAATAGCGGGCAACCGTTGGGCTACCTCTCGTCGTCGGCATTTGTTTTCTGTGTCACCATTTTCGTTGTGTAGTTTGCAACTGAGGATGTATATCTCTTGGTCGTCGTTTTCTAGACTACACTCTTCTCGGTGATGATATTGTCATTGGGGATCTGAGTATCTGCGAAACAAACAGTGTTGTGATGATCTTGGAGTTAGTGTCTCGATGCCGAAGTCACTAATCTCAGATATCAGCGCTGTCAGAATTCGCTGATTAAATTCCGTGTTTGTTAAGGGCATTGATCTCGCTCCTATCAATATCCAAATGATAAGAGCTGCTACCCACGCTGTTGGGTCAGTAAGCTATGTTGCCGAAGCCATGATGTCACTATTGTATATGATGGAACTCCAGGGTGACTTGTTCTCTATTCCATCGGGATCCGGAGTCATCGACCTAAATTTTCCACTTGATGGGAGATTCCCGTGGGAACCATCGTCCCGATATGCTCATACGGGACCTCCGACCTTATCAGATCAGAATCAGCCGATTCTAGAGGGCGACCACAGTGGCAAGGCTCTCGTCGATCAAACACTCGATTTAAGTAATGTAAAAGATTCCCGCGTTACCCGACGGGCTCGAAACGGAGGAAGAGGGAGATGAGAGAATCTTTAGATGAAAAGGAGTTGGCCAATCTCATCAAGCCAACTATCCAAAATGCTGAACTGGAAGAAATGAATTTGATAAGCAACTGTATTCATTTCACCTAGACATAAAGGAAGACAAAGCTTTTGTGAGCTTCCACTGCTCTGCTAGCTGAAGACCGAAAGAGACAATTGGCAACCTACACTTGTACTCCGAACCAGTCTTCGCTGGACAATATGATTCCACTTTTCTTATGATTCATGAAACCTTTCGACAACACGTCACTCGAACTTCTGAACCCGAATCCCGTTGGTGATTTTCTGCTCCAGTACTAAGGGGATATTGTTAGCTGACTCGGATGAAAAGAAGAAAGAGTTTACCTTTTCCGACGGTGACGAGTCTGACAAATCCTTTGTCGAATGGGAGTATCCACTATTTGGGGAGACAAAACAAACTTCCAGTCTTTCAATCACAATCAGAAGACAGAAAGCTCGCGGAGACAAAAGACCGTAGTACCAGCGGTAGGTACGTAGGGACGTTCTTTGCCTCTCCCAGGTTTAGTATAAAATACAGATAGTAGTGGCGGGTGATAGAAATTTCTACATAATGCACAAAACTAACCTATGCAAGAGAAGCCTCACATTCTTGTCAAATCATGGATTTAGTAGCTGGCAGAAGATACTATCCAGTAAGTTGGAACTATAATAAGCTTGAGCAGTTATGATTACACCATAACTCTTCATCTATAGAGTTAAAGTCTTTTGTAGCTTAGAAAAATTTAGAGATTTTGGGCATTTGCGTGAGCTCAGCTTATATGGGTAAAAAGGTTAAGCTTGATTACCTGAGAATTGTCATCTAGCAAGCAAGGTTCTGTGGAATTGCTCTATCTATTTACCTTGTTAGGCACCAACCTAAGGAGAGTTTACGCAGTGTTGAAAATTACGCGTTATGAAACCCGTAATGTTGCGTTATGAAACCTAACAGAAAGCTAATATTACTTAACAATCGAAAATAACTCAATGCACCATAACGGTGTGGTTTTATGTTATTTTACGTTATTTTATGTTACGTACGCTAAATTATGTTATGTTACGTTATTTACAATAATTTTTAAATAGTTTTATATTGATTTCAATTATTTATTTTGATTTTTAGCGAAATGCTGTAGTTTTTTTACTTAACGATTTGTTGTTTGATTATTTGATTGCTTGTGGCATTGTTAATTTGTACATCATTATTTAGTTATAATTTTTTTTCCAATTACTAAATTTTTTTTGCTATAATTCTTTTCCAATTACTGAAATTTCTTACTTACTGATTAAATTGAATTATCAGCTAATCTAAAATAAACAATTAAAAATAACATAAATTAAGCATTACAAAATATAAATTATAATATTAATAATAATTGAAAATAAATTTGAAATCTTGTTTTCTTATTTAGATTATAACTAAAATTATGGATGTGAATGTAATTTAATTTATGAAGATAAATATGAGAATTACTATGAAATTGTTAGAAAATTAGAATTAATACTGAGACATAATTTTTTATATTTTATTTTAGAATTTTAAACTCAAATTTCAATTTATAAAATTTATTTTATATAGTTTTATTTATTTTTAATTAAATAAATAGAAAATCACGTAACCTACGTTATGCATTACGCAATATGCTATATAACCTAATAGAAACAAAACGTTACGTTACCGTTATCGTTATTTTAAACATTGGGTTTACGTGAGGTTCAAAGTCTATCAAAATAATTGGTCAAATTCTGGGGAGTGTTTTTGTTCACTGGTGTTTCTCCATAGCCGAACACATTTTGATGGGATAAGGCTTGAGATTCTCAAATACTGTATTACAACTGCCAAATCTTGTAATATTGATGAGATTCTCTGGCTGGTTCTCTATTTATTTGTAAAACCATCATAATCCCAACTCCAATACTTTCAATTTAAATAAGTTGCATATGTGCTGCATCTTTAGAACTGCTATAGGTCATTGTAGGATAAAATGTGCAACAAACTTGTACTTGGGGCATAGATACATGAACACACTCTAGTTGTATTGAAAACTCACGATTAATTATTGAATGTTGCTGAGCTTCGCTAGTCTAGTTGCCTATAATAAGAGAAGAAATTGGTTTAGGAGATAGGATACTTCTGGACTAAATAGGGCGAGCTTGTTACTACTGCAGTGTAATAACTTTACTGTCATCTAAGAAATTCTCCTTTTTGCCCTTTTGGGTAAGATAAAGCATTGTGAGGCAGAATCCTCTCTCCATCCCACATTTGTATAAGATTATAACAAAACATTCTCCACTAAACAGGGTTTTAAGCACCCTGGAAGTTTCACATATTCCTCTATTTTTGCGCTGCAATCTATAAACCGCTCTCAATTGCAAAAGTGATCATTGATGTCCCCTATGCTTCAAGAATGACACACTAGTATCGCTGATTAACACTGTTATTGCTCATCAGCAGCATATTAGCATGGTCTGTCATTTAAGGTAATGTGACTAAATTTTAGTTATGACCAAAATACCTTGTTAGTGAAATGGCTAGTTAGTTGTACTTTAACTAGAATGGTCAAGGTAAACAACTGCTAAGTTGATTATCTTTATTTCATATTACAGGATCTAGGGATGAGAATTTTAGTGCATCCTTGTGGGTTTAGATGGGTTTACTCCTCAAAGAAGATTTTCTTTCTGACCATTTTGCTCTTAATAAATAAATCAACAATAGCCTAAATTCAAAAATGATATAGAAATCTTAGAAAAATATGAATAGGGTTAAGCTCCTCTTAGTGAACGGTTGAAGATTTTTTGTACAGAAAATTAGATTATGCACAATTAGAAAGTATTTGAGCACCATTTTGTGTAGAGTTTTTTCTTGAATGACTTCCTAACTCTGCATAATTCAAATCTTATGTTTTGTTGTTCCGTACCATTCATTATGAGGAGTTAAGGTCCTTAGAGCTTAACTCTAATTAAGAGGCCTTGTAGGTAAAACATTTTCTGATAACATTGTTAGTGCCATGTCAGCACCATATTGAAAATGAGAATATGGGGCTTTCCACTCATTTATTAAGCATAAATACTTCAAAATGAGTGTTGTGTCCATGTTGGGTACGTATTAGATATCGACACTTGCATGATATTTTCCCATACGTATCGGACACACCGAAGTAATGTCTAATTTTAAAAACAAAAGAACTTGTATGTCGGGGTTGTATTCGCTTCCAAAATTCATAAAAATCACATGTTGAGCAATATGGAGTCATATATTACTTAAAAAGCTTTATAAGAAATTCTTTGGACATAAAAGGGATACTAAGTTAATAGACTCCAAATCTCTTGCAAAGATAGAAGCTTTAAATTTTTTAATTAATGTACTGGTTCATTATATTGAATATAGATTCATTTTTTAATATAATTACTTAATCAGAATCTTTGTTTAAATCATTAAATTTTTTTTTTCTGTCTATTTCAATGAAAACATGTATTAACGATACAAGTTTTTATGCGCATTATATATATCACATGCATAAACATGTTTATGTCGCAATGACCCCTTTTCCTATGTCTTAATTTTTTAGGGTCTGTTATGTCATGTCCCTGAATCTGTGTCGTGTCATATATGTGTTTGTATCTATGCTTCATAGCTACTTACTTTCGAAGAGGGAGGGGGGGGGGGGGGGGGATGCTGATTGCAATGGAAAATAGAGTATTATTTAGATAAAGAATTTTGCTGAATTTGTCATTGTAGGTATGTGATTGTTTTTCTAAAAGAACATGGCAAGGAGATATATGCTGAGGTCCGTGCTGCATATGTTGATACAATGAACAAGGTAAATGCTTTTTTCAGTCACCCTCCATTACATTTGGCTCTGTGTACATTTAGGAGGCTTAATATTACCTGCAATAACATCCACAACAGCAAGAAAGCTAACATGCTGCCAACAATAGAGAGCCAAGTACCAACTATAACACAGCATAGTGTTTCAAAATTTTAAATTCATCCTTTGGTTTGTTGTCCCAGGTTTTAAGTGCACATTTTCGTGCATACATACAAGCAATGGAGAAGCTGCAACTTGACATTGCCTCGTCAAGCGATTTGATTGGAGTTGACACCCGGAGTTCTGGCCTGTTCTTAAGGGGAAGAGAACCACTAAAAAACCGTTCTGCAGTGTTTGCATTAGGGGACAGAATAAATATATTGAAGGTTGGTTACTTCATTGTAATTATATGTTTATAATTTTATTTTCATGGAAAACTATCTATGCCTACTGTTCTCTGCCAATTTTCTAATAAGATATCCACCTTTCCAGTGAGATATTTTCACAATTTTTTAAAATTATGTCAGGTAATTTTTCAGTGTTTGCAAATTTGTTAACATTGATGTTCTGCCAAACCATATTATATGAAATTTAATTGTACAATCTGACGTCATGTATTGCGTCTCTCTCTTCATTTTCGATACTCCTCTGCTTTTCACCTAATCGTGTTCGTCTATGTATTTTATCTTACCACAGAGACACCATCTCCTTTTTATTTCTGTTCATCTATCTCCTTTATTGCAGCTCTATCTTTATGCACCGTCACTTGTAGGATCACATGAGACTGTCATTCATGTCCCAATGGCATCAACTCTTCAAGAAACCCATGGTTTCAATTTAGTGAACTTCTTTGGAAGATTTGGAGCAGGACTGCCTCAAATTGTTGTCCAAAAAGTTGAATATCGATTATACTAAGTTAATGGAGATGAATCGATGACGGAATAACCCAGCAGTTTAAGCCAGAGAAAAGTTTCTCTATCCCATAAATGCATCATTGTTGAGAAAAAGTAAATGGAATCTGTAGGTAATGGGCCATCCAAATCTTAGCAGATTCTTGGTCAGCAGAAAGTAGAGCATAAGTTAAACTTTTGAAGTTAAATTATTTGTTTCTATTTGGAACTCTAGCTTTAGTGTTTAGCCATTGGTGAAAGGTATGGAGGGCACTTCTATGGTAGATATTGCATCACACTTTATTGAAATCCAGCTTATGCAAGGGTATTAGTGTTTAGTGATTGGTGAAAGAATTGGGGATGCTTTTGTTGATAGGTCGCAGTTTATTTAAACAGAGGCATTTGTATGTGATATACCCTCCAGCTGTGACCTATGAAGCATGTACACCCGTATGGATACGGGTATGAGTATGAACTGTATGGATACGGGTATGAGTATGAACACGCCAAATTCATAACATGTAGGGTGCATAAATACGGCTATATTACATATACAACAAAGAAAATAAGTAACATCTAAAGCTTTGTATACCCCGCATCCCAAAATATGGGTAGCGTTCGGCGATATGGAATTAAATATGCTAAGCCTGAATACAAGAAAAATAATACATATATACTCCCACATTTCCATATACATATACATTCTAAGAATTACTGGCACAAAACAAGGAAAAGAATTTATTCATGACCACTAACACCAATATTAATGATAAGATCTATGGAAATGAAGAATTTATTACAACTTGTGACATAAAAATTGAATAATTTAATGAAGAGAGGTAACAACTATGAATTTTAAACAACGAACTAAAATAAATCAATCTCTTCCTAATGGTACTCCCAGCAAGACATGTACTACGCGTCTACCCGCTCCTCTAGATATGGGGTCAGCTACGTGGGTCAACTTTCCTGTCAACTTACAATTCAAGGGTGTGTGTGTGCGCCAAACCAAGATTATCAAAAGCAACTTAACAATTACATCAAAAGGAAAGAAAGGGACATACAAGCAAGCATGCAAGTTCATTACAAGTAACATGAGAAAGTATAATCATCTAGTACAAATAATAACAGTATGACACAAATGATTAAATGAACTAATTCTTGAACATGCCATGCATATAAAAATGAACCATGTGAGGGAAAGATAATGTAAAATAATGAATGCATACAATGGTTTTATCATGATTATAGCTTTATCATTTAATGGAAACTATTTAGAACTTATTATAAGTTTAGTTTGATTATCCAGAGAGAAGACTGCGTGTTTTAGGAGTGTCTTGTACATATGCCTAGGACCACGACCCCATACCCCTGGTGCTGCCCCATAACATCACTAGATACTCAATCAAGAATGATCGAGGAGCATGCACTCCGGGCCCAAAGCCCTTAAACTGGATGGTGAGCTAGTAATCATCCAGTAACTCCACGGTTCGATCCCTAAAATTCAGCTATGTAACCTATATAATAGTTCTCTCAAAATATACATGCAAATTCCTTTGTCCAGTTTCCCCTTAACCCCGTTTATTGGTTTTCATTTCTTAAATATTTAAATAAATCATAAAATGGCATTGATCATAGTTGGAAAACATGTAAAAAATATAGACTTTTGCACAGGCAAACATAAAAATTTCTGTTGACCCATCAATGACAGGTTTGGTCGCCAACAATGGCAAATACAAATTGCCATCGGAAGGAGGTCTGGCTGAGTCCACTCTTTTTTATAGGGTTCGTATTGGCCATCGCCCAGTGTTGGCACGCTAATTTGGAACCTATGGTTGCTTGGGAAACTTGTGCATTTACGGGCAATCCAATTAGGGTTTTGGCAGTTTTCTTCTCATGCCTTATTAATTAAGGTACATATTAATTATGGTATAGTAATTAATGACAAACTTGTTGACAGATTATCATGTTCATAATCATGAAATAAAATTTGTTTCAAAATTTTATTATGCAAGAATTGAAGATACAATCAAACCTTAGTCTAATCATCAAGAAACAAAATGAAAATAAACATCATTTCCATTAGTTTTTTATGTGGATAAAACAAAATAAAGGAGTTACAGCTGCACTTACATTTATACATAAATAAAATTTTTATTTTAATACACATGTAAATGAGAAAAATGGAGGGAAATTAGAAATTGCTCTTGCCTTGATATGATTATGAAACTTTCAAAAACAGGTTGGATCCTTGTTCCAAATGGATTGCAGCTAATAAGGGAAAATTTTGAGGTAAATTTCTTTTTTTTCTCTCCTCTTTTTTTTTCCCCTCAACTTGGCAAATAAGTAGGGGGTTTGGGGTTTGACCAGTGCTTGTTCAATGATGAGGTTGTTAGGTGAGTTTGTTTGGTTTGTTTCAAAATATCTAAACTGAAACTGAAATCAAGCCATGGCAGCTCAAATGTACCTAAACTTCATACAAAAAACAAATAATCGTATATGATTGGTGCAATTCGCAAAGACAAGTGTTCAAATACAATTACATGTTTAGAATCACATCAACTTGCCGTAGGGAGAGAGAAGGGAGAAGAGAATTAAGAGAGAAATTGAGAAGGGTCACCGTTGTTATATGCATTGTTCTAAATATACGCCGATGTATCCCCCAAAGTATCCTTTTCTAGGGTCAAACGCCATAATTAAGTGAAAAAAGGGTGTTATCATATTGTGCTCATATTGTCTGACATTTGTAATATTGATATATTTTCCCAACATAACATAGGATATTGTTCATTTTTTGTTTAAATGTGTTTTTAACTTATAAATGGGGTTAGGCTCAATTTTTATACCAAAACCTCGTACCTATATTTGAGTAAAAACCTTACCCATCTATAGATTATTGTGCCAAAAACTTGAGAAACATGATCTTTCTACATCACGAGCACTAAGTATCTTGAAGACTTTAAAAGTCTTTTTTGAGGTTTTCTTTTTCTTCTTCCATTATCTCTTTGGGGCTTGCTCTGTAACGGCCGTCACCGATTCTACTGCTGTCATCATGATGGCTTGCTCTATGAAGACTATGATATTCGATATTTATAGCCATGGTGGTATGTTTAACTTGTGAAAGGCCATGTGTTTTACGTCAGTGTTGCATTTATATGAACGTGACAAGATATTGTTTGTGGAATCTTGAAAATCCAGGATTATGGTATGTCAACAATAAATTATATTTGGGCACTAGTTAATTTCTGATCTATAACATAGATTAGTAAGGTCATAATAGTCTGAAAAATCCCATATTATATAGAATATTTTCAAACCATCCATAATCATAGTCTTCAGAGTATTCGTAATTCTTGATTAAGAAAGTGGATGAAATGATACGCGGGATAAATGAGCATCAACTACCACCTGAGGACGATTTCCTCAAGCGGCGAAAACTCCACCCTCCAACTTTTCCTTTGATCAGACCCCCATGACATTGATCTCCAACCCTAGGGTTTATTTATACCCAAAATTATTGGTTAGTGCTTATTAGATCTCTGATCGAGTGGGTACAAAATTAATGGTTCTTTCAATGACATAACATTTCGTATCCATAGATGGATGGTCAAATGAATCCTATAACCCATGTTTTTTCTGTGCCAAGGAACCCTAGGGGGTAGAGATTGACATTTTGTACATTAGAAGAAAATGGTAATTGGAAGTGAAGTTTTTGTTGTCGTAGGAGGAAATTTTCCTTCTATGCCATTTGACTCACATTAATCCTATGATATAATGCATATGTTGATCAACGCCAGTGAATTGTGATATAATGCATCCATCAGGTACAAATTGACAAAATGTATGTCTCCTTTTTAATGTATGCGTTCAGCATAGTTGTACAGTTAAGCTTGTAGAAGAGTCATAGGAAAGAGAGGGCACTTGGAGTAGGTTGGTAAGCTCTGTGGACAGTGGTGGGGCTAGAGATTATATCGCGGGGGGGGGGGGGGGGGGGGGGGGGGTGGGCGTGGGAGAACTGTAAGAATAATATTAGGAGCCTTTATGAATTTGTAATGATAGTTTTGTAACATATGCACATAGATGTTTTTGGGTGAGATTCACATACATACAAAAGAGATTTTTTTAACATAACTATAGGTTTCTAAAGATAAACTAATATTGGGGACATGAATATGCGTATATCATTTCCACAAAAAATTATTATATGAAATGGTTAAGAGAATGCACGCCCCAAGTACTTCGGTTAAAAGGCTTAGTTGTTGTTGTTGTGAAGATATTAAGAGAATATGTATATTTTCTTGCACTAACCAATTGCACACTCTTCTTTTTTGCACCAGCCACAAGATCACTGCCAAGGTGTAATATAAGAAAAGATAAATAAATACTATTCAACTATAATCAAGTGTTGGCTAGAAGTGTAATTACATTTACAGTAGAAGGGCACGCATTAATTCTCCTACAGAAGTGAAGTGGGGTGCTCAGCTATAAAAGTGTTGATAAATGGACTTCATTAATAAGACAAACCCCCAAAGCTCTTATAATAAAACCATAATCATAGCCTAAGGAGGGGCAAAACACACTAATTAAATTGGCATGTGGGTGTAATTAAACTAGACCTCCAAAGCCAGGGGCAACTGCCCCTGCTTGTCCCCTGGCTTCACCACTGACTGTGGACCAGTAAACTCTAATCTGCATGATTAACATAGAATATCGAGATTATTGGAAGAGTTATCTTCGGCAAGTGCAGTTGGGAATATGTTAATTGCAGGCATCCAAGTGAGGCAATAGATACTATCATATTATCTAGAACTAATGCATGAAAATAAAGGGGGAATCCGGAAGATAAAGAGGGGCCGAATTTATGCAATGGAATTTGCCTGATTAGCATGCTTTAACATTCATGACATGAAGCGTGGCAGTGTAAGCATTAACCCAAATAGTAGGAGGTTTATTTATTGGACATTTTCCTCATGGAGCACATCAAAGTACACTAAAGCAAGTTCCAGAGTGACCATTTTAACGACAATGCCTTCTTATTGTTAACTGTCATGACCAATCAGTTCAGTTTCAAGATATTGTATCCATTATGATATGAGCATTCTCCAGTCTTATTAGCAAAAGAACTGATCATTAACTGATTTACAAATTGTATAATTCTAATACTTGGTTGCCATTTTCTTTATTGTTTCCAGGAAATTGAACAGCCTGCATTAATCCCACATATAGCGGAGGCCAATTCTCAAAAATATCCATATGAAGTTCTTTTTAGGAGCTTGCACAAGCTTTTGATGGACACTGCAACTTCGGAGTATTCAAGTCTTTTTGCAATACTTTGTAATTTATGCAGATGATTCATTGAGCTGTTTTGTTAATGTACTTTCTTTTTTCCAGGTACCTTTTCTGTGATGATTTCTTTGGAGAAGATTCAATCTTTTATGAAATTTTTGCAGGTACTTACAGAATCTTCCTATAAGTTATATAAGGTGCTTTGTGGTCTTGTAGGTTAATACAGTTACAGTTGTCCTTGGCGGGCTATGTTTGGTTTTCTAAGAAAGTACATGTTTTATCCTAATGTGTATCAATAGGAACTAGAAATGATCTTTTATTTATCTTCTTGTACAGTATAACATGTGCATGGTAACCTTAGAAACATGTATATGATGTGCCTTATACTTCAACAGAAATGCTGCCAATCAAGGATTTATATACCTGTCTCTGCTGTTTGGAAATTTGGCGATCTCAGTAGACTAGAAGTCCCTAGCTGTATGTATTAGATATAATGTTTACTTTCTTTACTTGAAAGTTATAATCTTCATGGTTATTTGAAGATCATGTTCTTAAAAAAAGTACTATATGTTGCTATAGCCTAGGCTATGGTGTTAGTTGGTATTTTTAGATGTTTCGTATTTAACAATACATCTAACGTGGCAGATATAGCTACCAATTATCAGTACAGTGATCTGCTTGTAAAAAACATTATTATAAAGAAATGGGATAGAATTGGTGATATGCCTTGTAACTTTTTCAGGGCCATTTTCAGTAATTGATGAGCACTTCAACACAGTACTTCCAAATTCTTATGATGCAATTGGCATAATGCTTATGATCAGGATAATTCACCAGCACCAGGTATGATTTGTGCTGTCTATTAATTTATCCATCCTTTTTTAGGAGTTATATAAAGGTCTTGTAATTTTCCTAGGACAGTACTTTGTTTGAACTTTAGTTTCTATGATTTTTCTTCCATGTACCTTGGTTGTTTATTAGATTTAATCTCATGCATTGGTTATAATATGTAAAAATGGCCATTAGCATGTTAGGAATGTCCAGAGTTCATATACAAGGAAAATTGGAGAAACAAGAATATAAGTGCAAATGGTGATGCGAGTATAATATGACATGCATATATAGCATAGGCATGACCTGTAGCTCCAAGACATATCTACATGTATATTAGACCATTATATGATGATTAAAACTATAATTTACTATTTATAAAGCAATGCATATAAAATAACTCAAGATAACTTGAAAGTCGGACTAATCGACTAAGGTTTGGAGTAGTCTATTTTTCTGCATTAGTCAACTAATCGTGGGGTTGGTCGACGAGTTTGAAGCAATAGTCGTTTGATCTCTAGAATTAGTTGTTTAATCTTAGGTTATCTAGTTGGAAGTGTGCCTGAGTAGGTGGATTAGTTGGCTAATCTTAGTGACTTAGATGGCTAGTCTTGTTGACTATTCCCAGACTCCCAGTGCTGGTCGTCTTATCTGTGTTCAAATATTTACAAATATGTGTGTGCAACTGATAAAAATCCCATTTAATTCAACAAATAAATACCCTAATGCATTCTTACACATTCATGGGAGCTATCAAACATGTACAAGTCAATGGGTTTACTCTAGATACTCATGATTATATTTGATGTCCAATTTATGCACGTGTTTTAGCATATACCATGAAATGGCCGTATTGGTATTCCAACTTAACAAATTTATTATAGGAGTGTGTAAGAATCCATTTCATGGTTTGTGTTAATCATCCTAGCTTAATCATGTGAAACAAAGAATTCATGGTGGTGGAATTGTGAACTCGTGATTTCTTACCTTAGGTTGGAAATCAAAGAAGAAGATGCGGGATTGGAAACTCATCTTTTTGACGTAGCTTCTTGGACTTGCTGCGAAGTGGTCGGCTCCTTGCTGGAGTTGGGGAGACATCTTTAGATGATGAAGACTTGAAGTGAAGAGGTGTAGGGAGGTAGTGGTGGAGTTTAGGGGTTTATTGAATATAGGATTTTTTTTCTCTCTAGGAATTATGTTTAGTCCATGGAATTTGAGGAGGAGGTGAAGGGCTGAAGCTCGATTGTTCTTTGTTGGAGGGGGATGAACTCTTGGCCGGAGTTGAAGAAAATGAGAAGAGAATAAAGAAGAGGATGATATATATATATATATATATATATATATATATACACACACACACACACACATACATACATATATGTATGTATATATGTATATGCATACATATATATGCATAGTGCATATATGTGTGTGTGTGTTTGTGTGTGTGTACGTATATATGCATATGTATATGCGTATGGGACTGCCTAAACCTCATACTTAGCTCTTATGCACTTAGCCACCTCATGCTTCTCTTCTCCACTCATTACTTATCCGTTATCTTCTAATGATGTCCTTAGGCTGAATTGGTGGGGAGTTAGTGGGTTAGGTAAGAGCGAATGGAGTATGAAATTATTAGTAAATTATGGTGTCGGCCCAAAAAATTGATCTATCCGGAAAAATCTTAGAAAATTACAAAAAATTTAGTAAGATGGGAACTCTCTTACAAAATCTTCTATCCAAATCCGGATTAAAAGTTATAATCAATTTATCCAATATCGGGTTGATATCGATATCCGGACACCTGATACGGCTGTCGCGGAATAAACAGATAAAGTGGTACAATGGTTAGGGTCCCTACATGTAAGTAGTTCAAACCACACAAGATCAAATTAACAAATAATGATGAGGTGCAATGCATGTGAAAACCATAAAAAAAGCCTAGATACAAAATATTTTAGTACAAAAGTTATAAGAGTCGGGAAGGAATAATAGAAAAGAATAAAAATCTCATGAGTTTAAATGCCAATTTATAGAATAGTTGGAATTAAACACGAACTGGTAGAATATCAATTAAAATGTAATCAAATAAAAAATAACTGGTGTTTAAGCTCTTGAAAATTTTATTTTTTGTTACATTTCTTTTTTTCTCACCTCTTGTAATTTTGTGCTAAGATAATTCTACTATATTTTTTTGGTGGTTTTCACATACACTATGCCTGCATTATTATTTTCTCGGTTAATCTTGTCTTGTTCTATTTAGTTGCACTTGGAACATGAATAAAAAAAATCCTAGAATCTCCAAATACCAACATGACATTGATCGATTTCTAGAGATATACTCTTTGTTTTCCATCTTGCTTTTGCTCTCCACTTATTCTCGTGGTGCCCAAGATGTCAAAGGAGAAATCAACACAGAAGGAATCTCCTCCTCAGTTGATATACTCGAGAAAGTTTTTCTATTGTTAAATCTGCCATCAATAATACTTAATTGACAAGTTCGGGGACTGTTGCAGAAACAAGCATCCGGAAATTAAGGAGAGATTTCATACCTTCCTCAACAAGTATGAGTTGAAATCTGATTGACTCAAGGAGATTGGCCACACATGGCAGGTGGCCAGCACAATACGATGTTATCTTATGGAAAAGGATATTGTTCTCCTTTCTCCCATAGATGAGCATTCAACGGTGATGACAACCGTAGGTCCTAATGGCACTAGCCCCTCCACCTTTAGTTGATGTGAATTCCCTAGATCTTAGTTATTCTATTTTTAATTAGTATGATCGAGACTTGAAATCTTGGGTTAATAACTTTTTGGTGTTAAGGTGATCTTGAAATGAGACTAGCAACGGTAGTTTATAAGTTCTCAAATGTGCATAATGGGTGGTGCTATTAGACAAATGAATTTTTGGTCGTTGTATTTAATGTTCTACAATGCATTTGGCCTTGATATGGATGGTGACATAGAATTGTTAATTGTTAATTTTTTTTATCATATCCACAATGTGGTGATAGATCATTAGCCATGTCTTTTCTTTTGCCTTTCTTTAGGTTAGTCATTGCAAATGCATGAATGATAAAATTGGAAGTAGAGATAAAAGGGAGGGGACGATATGAGAAGAAAGAAGAGGGAGGAATGTCGAGGACATACTGAAAATTAAGGTTTTAAATATCAATAGAAGTCGATGTTTATCACACATCATATAGGATTTTGATGTACTAGATATGGTATTATCCCCAATACCGAATTTGGTACTAACTATGATATCCTTAACCATAGTGAAAGTTTAGAAGACAGATTAAAAGAAGAAAGGAATGGTGGCCTCATTGAGAGAGAAAATAAGTAGAGGATGAGGACTTGAAATATAGAAGGGAGTGAATATAGTTGAAATTGGAAGAATGGTACGATGGAGGAAACAAAACCTTTGAATATTTTAAACAAAGCTTTTGAGATAAATAGTTTTAAAGGGGAGGTTTAATGAGGAGGCATAATGCTAAAAAATCCAATAGAAGTTACTAAATAACTAAATATCTCTTGGCTTTTGTGATGACTATAACCAGGGTGGCTCTTTGTAGACAAGTCCCACATTACGAATTACTCATGTCAAGCATCAATTTTGTCCAATTTGAAGAGGGTGGGATTAAGGGAATAATATCATATTATGTGTTTTCTTAAGTTTTTTTCTGTCGAAAAGCTCTCAGATTTATAATATCTTGTACGAATTGTGTTGTGTGCTTTAAGGCCTTGTTTGGCAACTGGAGTTAGAGAGAGTTATCCTCTATCTCCACCCAAACACTAAACGAACTTGCAAGGGTTAGTCGTAATCATGATGTTGGACCAAAGGCAATATTGGCATTTTTGAAAGTAAAAAATATTCATTTTGCACCCTAATTTTTGGTCCGAAACCTCCTCAAGAAGAGTTGAGTTCAATCCATCCCTTTGAGGTGACAATCCAACTACTCTTAAATCTCTCTTCTTAAAACTTTTAACTCTTAACTTCATGTTCCTGTTTCCGAACAAGCCCTAAGGACTGATATGTTCTCTGCATTGCTTGGGTTCCTGAATAGAATAATGGAAGTGCAAAATCAAGTATTTCATGTCCTTTTTTTGTGCCGATACCCAGGAACAGGATTACATTTGTAAATATACAGAAATATATCACATTCCCTTGATCATAGGCTTGTTAATACTCTCGTTTGCCATGATCCTCAGAACCTTTCAGATGAACTTCTGATCTAGTAATCTTGCACCAAGAAATCCACCAGGATTTTCGTTTCCAGTACCAAAAATATTAGTTAGTTTGGCAATTGAAGGCAGAATTCGTAATCTTTCTATTGGTATTTGCCTTCATTGCAAATCTTAGTTAGGTGGTAGACTGAATTCTCAATGTCCTCAGTTCGTGTATTCAACAAACTGTTTCATGACCCACCATTATAGCTATAGTGGGCATGCCAGCATAACTTTTGTTCAGTTCAAAACGGATCATAGACCACCTTCTCGTCCCTTGACTTTTAGGTCTTGGAGCTGCTAACCATGGGCCACATCCTATTAGATGCCACATCTTGACCTCCCTGGAAAAGAACTAATGTATTATTGTGTCTGATGGCTGTCTAATGTTTCGCTCATTGGCACCAACTTGGACAAAACCTTCTAAACCTTGGATATTGGTGTCTATATCGATAGCTGTGACCTCTTTATTAACACATTCAAAACTTGAACAAACTTCTAGTTTGAACCTTGATGCCTGTTCTTCTACAGCAAAAGAAGTAAATACCAATATTCTCATTTAGAAATTTTTGCTATTTCTCGAGTTCCACCTCATTAGGCACACCAAGAATGTAGATTTACTAAGATTAATTTCTAATTAAGCACATGCAAAGACCTTGTAATTCATAGTATTGAGTTCGAATGTAGTATCATGAGGCTTACCAACCCTCCTAGATATGCGCAGGACCCAATACCTTATCATAAGTTCCGTGGGTAATCTCAAGAGTTTGGAATCAGAAGTCTGAGTCGTACTTCCGCAAAAGGGCAGAAGTAGGTCTTCCATTCCTCCTAGTAAGAAGCATATTATCAACATTCCATGGACCACCCATCCAACTTTTATCATGTCTTCTTCACTAGAAAATATGAAGGTGTAGTATCCCAAACTATTGGAATCATTTCAAATATCCCCTCATTTTCTATTGATTTCCAAGAGCATGAACCATAAGATCCGGATCACATTGCCTATGAAGGAATCACCAATCAACAACTTCCAGGGCTTTTTTTGCTTCTTCTTCATTCTTGGAGATGACAACCTTTTCTCTTAAGTTGTGAAAAATCTATAGCCTTTACCGATACTCTTCTTAGAATGAAATTCACTTGGACATGGAGATACTATTGGATAGCTACTATGCTTGGGTATGCATGACCTTGGCTAACATTGCTTGCTGTATAGCTCATGTTGCTCTCCTTAGCTGATGCATATTATAATATTATTTGTGTATATGAGCACATGGATTTTAAAGTATGAATGTAATACGGAATGGATCTAGTGGGAATTAGGGTTGTGTGGGACAGGTGATGGCTATAATTTTTTAAGGAAACTAGGGTAAGGGTTTGGCTTTACATGTAGGAAAAAATTATTCACTTGAGAAGATAGATTTAGAGAATGATCAGCATAGGTGTTATAGTTTTTGCTATTAGTTTTGAACTGATAGATTATTACTGCCGAACCAACCACTGTAGTTTTAGTTACAACCATTTTTACTTGTCTGCATACAGAAATCCAAATTTCGGGATCAGCCCACATCACGAAGCCTGAAGAATTGAGGGTGTGTTTGGTTGGATGTAGTTGTATTTAGAAAGGAGAGCAATTTGAATTTTGGTTGAAATTCCTAACTCCAAAATTTTTGGTAGTAATTGAACCAATTTTGAAATTTTGCATGAAAAATTGGAGTTTCCACAAAAATTCAAAAATTTCCCCTTTCCAATTGCAACTACCAAACACAACTACAACCAACCAAATATTGCGATGTAGCATATTGCCATCACTTTGAACCCATTAGAATACGTGCATCTTTTTGTGGTTTAAAGTTGAACTAAACGACATTGCATTGGGACAATGAAGAATATATATGCAATGCAATCTCAATTAGATTCCAGTCGTAAGGGTAGTGGGAAACTAATTTGCATTAACACTGCAAATTAGTAATATACATTGATTAGACTGGCATTCCTGACCACCAAGCAAAAGTAGTAATATACATTGCATTAACACTACAAGTTAAATCAACCTTTATGTATGACTAGTCGGCATGGCATTTCCATTCTTCGCTTATTATTATCACAAGTTGTAAGTTTTTGACATGTGGTGCTAATGTATATACTACCATTTGGTTTTTTAGGATGGCATGATATGATAGAATACAAGCTGGTTAGTTTAGATTGAGTAAATCTAAAACAGAATATATAGAGTGTAACTTTAGTAAATAATGGATCTAGACTATAGTGCTGTAACACTGGATGGGCAAGAGATACAAATAAACAGTCGGTTTAAGTATTTGGGTTAATTATTGAGAATAATGGAGAGATCGATAGTGATATTAACTATACGATACAAGCTGACTGATTGAAATAGAGGAGTGCAACGGGAGTTTTATGCGACCGTAACATTCTGTTAAGGCTGAAGGAAATTTTTTATAAGATTGCTTTTAAACCAGTTTTATTATATGGCACGAAATGCTGGTCTATAAAGAAACGTCATTCAGAGAAGATAAATATAACAGAGATAAGCATGCTTTGCTGAATATGTGACAACACTATGAGAGATAAAATGAGAAATGAAAATATTCGTGTTAAGATAGGTGGAGCCCCTATCGATGAGAAGATGCGAGAAAATCGTTTAGTTATGTGCAACATAAACCTACAAATGTACCAGTCGACGAGGGGAGCATATCAATGTAAGACAAGTTAAAAGCGCGAAAGAAAGATCGAAAAAAAATATGGATGGAGGTGATACGAAAAGATATGGATTCTAGAGAATTAAATGAGGAGATATTACTTGATAGGAATGAATGGAGAATGATTATCAACGTGATTGATCCAGCATGATTCTCTTTTGGTTCATGTAGCCTATTCTAAGTACTTGGGATAAAAGGCTTAGTTGTTGTTGTTGTTTGCATGATATGATAGAAGACAGATCAAGTTGCAGGTACATTTGACCTTAATTGTATAACGCATAAACCAACATCAAAGGAATGCTCAGAGCATGCTTAAAGGTGGTAAAGATGAAAGGAACTAGTCATCCATTAGTGACATCATTATCCTGTTAGATTAAAACTATCACTCTCACAGATGGCAAGCTAATCGGTAATCCATTTTACCAAAATATATGTTGCCATATATATATATATTCATTAGATGAATTTGATATGTTTTACACGAGAAGTATTCTAATAAATGAAGGTATTCATGCTTGAACGCTGGCTCAGGATAAGCCTCATGAAAGCCGTATATAACTGAGGAGGTTCCATTCAACCCAATGGAAACTCTCTTTAGTTGAACTTTAGCTTTAACTGGTTATGATCAAGAAAACCACTACTTTTGCTTGGTGGCTAGGAATGCCAGTCTTATCAATTTGTCCTGGAAACTAATTGGGGCTCATGTTGATCATGCCTGATTAATCATATTCTGGGAAGGAATAGTGGCTCTATTTGAAGTGGTGCATTTCGTACTAGAAAAACTCATTTTTGAACAACGATTAGTTTTACTTCCTAACCTAGCTAGTCTATCCATCCCCGATGATGTCCAACCATGGACCAAAAATGGAGATTTTGAGAGAATGATTGAGTGGTGGTTGGCTGGTGAATAACTGCTGAAAGTTAATTTATTTTCTACAAGGACACATCCTTTATGACTGAGAACAACTCAAAACCTCGTATAAAATGGCTTAAAGGTTTTTCAGATATGTTCATGTTCCTTATATGGCCATCTATTCTGAATGTCGATCTTATAGAAAGAAATGATCAAACCCTTGTTTTGGCCTTCCCATTAGTTTTCTTGCCTTTTTTGTGATTACCTTGGTTAGAAGGATGTTTGTCGAATATTTAGCAGGATGGCTCTCTAGACTAGCATGTATAGCAATCACGAGACTGTAATAGCTACTTATATAAAGGAGAGTGGTATGTAGTGTTTCTGGCTCTGTTTATAAGTAGCTTACTTGTTTTTACATGCTCCTGCTTTCAAGTTCTAACATCAGCAATTCCTGCTTTTGGATCTTATAAGATTGCCATCATAAACTAATTTTTTTTATTTGCTATCTTTTTACAGTTGATCATGTTCAAGCGGAGGATACCATGTTTGGACTCATACTTGGATAAGGTTTTATATGAGCACCTTGAGAAAGTCTTTTGTCTATAATGTAGATAATGTTGCTCCTTTAGTTAATTCTGTTTGCATGCTCTCATCACATTATGCTTTAATGAAGACTGGGCATTCAAAATATACCACCATACTTACATATTTTGTTGAGGACATTGTTTGCATTCTATTGTTGAAGTTATCCCGACAGTCCTATATGTCCATCGGTGTTATCTTACAATGAAATGCTTCCAGTGGCATAATGTGTTTAGTGGACAGCCGCATGTGTGTTTCTGAAAATTAGAATCTGTTATAACACAATCAACCCTGTCCTGCAGTTGCATGAGTACAATATCATGCAATTTGAAACTGCCATATCCGGTTTCTTAAAATGTCATAACTTAATATCATGTAGAAAATTTAATTTCCCTTTCTTCTTGATCACGTTCGTGGCCGCTTAAATGTAAATGGAAAAAAAAAATCAATAAGGTTTGCCTCAATTGTATTACTGAGAAATTCATTATAGGGTATTATAGTCTTGCATGTTTTTTTTTTTTTCTTTGGCTTACTAAAAGATTGGCATGCCATGCATTTGATGTAGCCATGACTATAGATGACTGCTGGCTCTGGGGACTCAAAAAGTATGCTTTTGTTATTGGTTTTGCAATCCAATTTTACTTGCATTATGGATTGTTACATCTACAAAGTGAAGGTTTTTTTTCCTCCTGTAATGATTTGCATCAGTGTATAGTTCTGCAACCAGACCAAGTTGATATTATCACATATTAAAGCTTTACATATTAAAGTTCTTCTTGTTGTGTTATCTATATTATCCTGTAAATGTTAAATATAATATAACATGAATGGATTCAGTTAATGATAGTTCTTAATTTAATCGAGAGGTTAGCACATTACAGTAAGTTATGGAACTGAATTGGAGAAAAGAGATTCTTGTAGTGGATCCCAAAATTTTAGGATAAATGTGCTTTAGAATGTTGTTGGTTTGGTGTTTCCTGTTTGGACAGGGACTTTTCTTGGACTTTAGACTTTGTTGTTAGTGGTTTTGGACTCAGATTTAGATTTTCAAATCTAGTTTTTTTCGTTTTGGATGCAGATTTTGATTCTGTAATATTGTGTGATTGGTTGCAATTGGACTTTAGTTTGGACTTATATTCTAGAGTTTTAGTCTAAGTACAATATATACATTTTAGGTGGTCCAAACACCAAAGGTAGTCCAAGGAAAAAACTTTGGACTCTCCTTTTAAACTTGGACTTCCCATTGGATGTTTTCTCTCAACTAACTTATTATTATCAATAAACAATAAGATTTCTTTTTACTATGAAA
The DNA here is from genome assembly GCA_036321105.1 of Dracaena cambodiana. NCBI lineage: Eukaryota > Viridiplantae > Streptophyta > Magnoliopsida > Asparagales > Asparagaceae > Dracaena > Dracaena cambodiana. Next base: position 45,554,384 of record JAYEPQ010000007.1, read on the forward strand.
GATTTATTAACTGTTGTATTATCACTAATCAATAGCAAATAATAACGTTGCAATAGTTTTAATTTGGCAATAACAATTTTCTCTTCTTAATTTATTTTAAAGTTATATAATAATAAATAGTGCCACATGCCAAAAGTTCAAATGTTACTTTATTTTTTGTTAAATAGTTAACATTATAGTTATTTAAAATTATGTAGAAGATAATATCACTTAACATTATAAATTAGGGCTTATTATTAGATGCTACATTAATTAGCGTTATAATATTAATACTATTGCACATTTTATAGTTAAAAAACATAAAAGTCCCATATCATTGAAAGTCAAAAAATTTGTCAATGCATTTAGTCCAAGTTATTTTATGGTCACAGTCAGTTGAACCAAATAGTTCAGGTTCGGCTCCAAGGCCAAAAAAAGTCCAATTAGGACAATAGTTCTAGTGTATGCTAAAAAATCCTATTGTTTGTTATTGTTATATTAAGCATTGTCATACTGTTGATTGTTAGCAATAGTTTAAAAAAAAAATAACATTAATCCGTATGTTGAGAATGTTAGCAATAGTTTAAAAAAAAAATAACATTAATCCGTATGTTGAGAATGATGATAACCTGCATCTACTATACTATAGCTATAAATGTGCCACAACTTGAAACTCAGTTGATTGGCCTTGATCTGTCGTTGTTTTGGTACCTTATTTTTGGAAAGCATGTCTTTGGTCTTGATTGAATTTCTTTTCTCTGAACAGGTGAACATTTCTTTGTGGCCTCGTTTCAAGATGGTGTTTGACATGCATCTCAACAGTGTGCGTAATGCTGATGTAAAGACTCTATGGGAGAATGATGTTCATCCTCACTATGTAATGAGGCGTTACGCTGAATTCACTGCCTCCCTTATCCACCTCAATGTCGAGTACGGAGATGGTCAGGTAAGCTGCGAAAATCATTCTGTTTTTTGACTGGGATATTTGTGAAACTCCTTGCTTCGATAGTAGGTGGATATTCTTGGAAGTCTGGTACATAGTAATAAAATCTGTATATCTGAATTTATGCTTGTGAAGTAAATTCTAAGCTATTGGGTTAGGATAAGGGAACTTTATCTTTGAATGCTTGGTCCTTGTAGCTTGACCTGAACTTGGAAAGGCTGCGGATGGCTATTGATGACCTGCTTGCTAAGCTGGCCAAAAACTTCACAAAGCCGAAGTTGCGAACAGTGTTCCTCATCAATAACTATGATATGACAATTGCTATATTGAAGGTGAGCATCAGCTTGTTATTTTTTTATAGTTTGCAATGTACCTGTATAATAATTCTGGTAAGATTTCTCTTACAGGAAGCAGGTGCAGAAGGTGGAAAGATGCAGATGCATTTTGAGGACCTGCTAAAGAGCAACATATCTATATTTGTGGTACATATTCAGGAACTTGTTAAATTAAGTTCTTGTGTTCCTGTCATATATAAAAATACAGTGATTCAAAGATTTTGCTACTTTAATCATTTTGATGGTCTGCTTCTTGTCAACATGACAGAATTCCACAAGATCATAAAGAAATGGAAAGACATCAAACAATTGTATAAATATGTTTGAGAAAGAGATGCTAATTAACAAGGATACTTACAATCTAATTTGCTGGAAAACTGAAGCAAAATTTTTATTTCAAGGCTTAAATGGAATTTTGGTTTCGATTTGGGTCTCCGGGGAGCTCGATTTCATGATACATGTCGCCTTTTGTGTTTTTCACAATGATACAAAGGACAGTTTCCCCACCAAAAATTGGCATGTCTGGATATTGGACATAACACCTGTATCGATCCATGTCTAACACTTACAAATATTTAAATCCTTATTCATATCCACAACATGTACAAGATAGAGTATATTGTATACCTTGACAAACCAAATGTCTTATGGTTAATTTAATCTTACCGTCTGTTGTGAAACAACGTCCAAGTAACATAGAGGTAAGGCTTACACAAATCAGACCCTCCCCAGACCCTACAATGCTGGCGCCCCGTGCACTGAGTTGTCCTTGTTATGTCAATAACAATCCAATTCATTTGTTTTTTTTGAGTTAAATATACATATGTTTTTAAAAAGAGGCATATATAGTCATCTTAGTGTCTAAAATTTGGAGGGTTGCCGTGTCCAGCACCCTGTGTCTATGTTGGAGGATGACTTTCGTCTCTATGTCTACATATTGTATGTTTAGATCTATTACATTTTTTTGGGTCAGTTCTTCATAGTAATATTTATAGATATGAATATGTGGCTTTTGAATCCTGCGTGGATTTATATTTCGAGCTTGTGAAATCCATTTATGACTTGATGGGATGAATACCAGACGAAAAACCCAACGAATGGATGCTGACTCATATCCGAACTCATAGGTTATATTGGATCCTTTGTCCATAAAATTTATTTAAATGTTGGCAGATAAGGTAATCCTTGAAGGAGTTATGGATGAATGGAGTCAACTTTGATTAGGTGGTCCTTCATGGTCTCAGTTTCTTTATTTTCTATGATTCCCTTTTTTCCTCAACTTGTATTCACTCCTGTTCTATTCCCTTCTTTGACTCCCTTCTGTATTCATTGTATGTTCCGTAAGTTTTACATCCTAACAGTATATTTTTACATTATTCGTTGGTCCAAGTTCAGAAACATGCTACTTCTCATAAGAGTCCAAGTCCGTAGGTTTCATCCCTTTAAGCTCTTGGACTAACATTGCATCATGTCCTTCAAGGTTTCAGTCAACACATCAAAATATTTCAGCCTGAATTCCAGCTATTAAAACTGAAAGATAGAACTAAATAAATTGAGAAATTTATAAATTTCGTGTGCTGTATTTTAGTTAGTTTGATTGTTATCAAAGTTTAACATTGAAGATTTTATTTTCTACATTAAAAGAAATAATAATGTTCTTTGTTTTTTGAGAGAAACGGTGAGACATAATCCAGAAATATTTATGTTATCAAGATAGTCTTCTAGTCATAAACTATATCCATGATCCACTAATCTCAGTTACAATATTACATCCAAATTACTGAAATATGTTTTTATGTTTGTAAATTTATGTAAACATGTTAAAATAATTAGGAAGTGCTTAGACTGATTGATTTTGTGGGTTTTTAGAAGAATAATATATTTCATCTTGCCCTTCCGTCAGTTATCAATGTACAAAAACCAACTTTCTGAGAAACTAACTCATAGACTTTGTTTTGGCAACATACAGTCCAGAAATGTTTATGTTATCAAGATAGTCTTCTAGTCATAAACTATATCCATGATCCACTAATCTCAGTTACAATATTACATCCAAATTACTGAAATATGTTTTTATGTTTGTAAATTTATGTAAACATGTTAAAATAAATAGGAAGTGCTTAGACTGATTGATTTTGTGGGTTTTTAGAAGAATAATATATTTCATCTTGCCCTTCCTTCAGTTATCAATATACAAAAACCAACTTTCTGAGAAACCAACTCATAGACTTTGTTTTGACAACATACATGACAAAATTATTCTAAACTTTTCCATCCAGACACCATTGCAACACAATAGTTGTATTCCTTGATTAAACCCAGCCAGGTGGATTACATTAAAGGGATTCCTTGCTAAAATAGCTTAAGTTGATAAGTTTAAGATGATGTGTTCTCCTAAAAGGCATAAATTCAACTGACACCATACGATATTAAAGTGCATCATTGATTCAGTTTTTTCTGTCACGTAATAGGATGTAGTTGCAAAAAAACTCAAAAACTTGACTTGTATAGGGAAATATGAAGAAGGAAAGAGAAAGTGTGTTACTTCTCACAAATGGAGTGTGTGTGTGTGTGTGTGTAGATATATATATATATATATATATGCAAAAAACTCTTAATTACTGAATGGATTTTTTTTCCCCCTTGTATTAGAACAAACACTGCTGGGAAATTTTGTGTCATTTAATACATTAAATTTCCTGTTTGGTTGTATAGCCAGACACTGTATTTCAACTTTTTCTTTTTTATATTTATGGGATTTCAGAATAACCCTTTGTTGAATTTCACATTAAACTCTGGGCAATATGGTATGCATCTTTCTGTGCCATGCAAATCAGTTAGAAACTTTGACTTTTCTTTTTAATCTAAACATATAAAATAAAATTTAAAGTGACAGTTGTATAATACACAGGAAGAACTACTGCTGGAGCATTTCGGTGATTTTATCAAATTTGTGAAGACACGGGCCCGTAAGTTGAAATGCCACAGATTAATTTTCCTTTGCTTTCAATATGAACTTAAACTGATCTATTCTTCCTCTCTTTTTAACTATAAAACATGCAATAGCGGAAGATATGAGTCCCAGCGCAGAGAGAGCCAGTGTTTCTGATGTTGAACCTCTAGTGAAGGATTTTGCGAGCAGGTGGAAGGGCGCCATAGAGTTGATGCACAAGGACATCATTACTTCATTTAGCAATTTCTTAAGTGGAATGGATATTCTGAAATCAGCATTGACACAGCTTCTTCTGTACTATACCCGGCTCTCAGAATGTGTGAAGGGGATTCCCGGCGGTTCTGCACTGAACAAGGACCTTGTTTCCATATCTTCTATACTATACGAGATTAAGAAGTATTCTAGGACCTTTTAGTTCTTCATTCGTCTCTCCTACAAGATTCTAGAAGCATTGGTACAGAACTCTCTTATGACTTTTTAGACTGCTGCAATCAGTCTTGAGGTAGACAGAGAAATGATGTTGAAGAGATGAGAAGAGAATATAATTCCCCTTGATGTAAAGTTTTTATGACTTGCTGGAGCTAATTTGTACGGTTTGGCAAGTATGATGCAAGATAAATGGGAACCGGAGCTAACTCGCACGGGGTATGATGCAAGATAAATGGGAGAAATTCTGATGGAGACAAATAAAGTTTCAGATTTGATTAGATTTATTAAGATTTGATTAAAATTTTTATTTTTATTATTAAATTTTGTGTTTATTTGTATGTGTGGTGCATGTAGTTGATTTTCTATAAACAAGACTTGTAAACCTTTTCAATGAGTATTGTATGATGTTTAAGCTTTTGGGAAATCCTAACAAGTTGATTTGTTATGGAAGTTGATTTTTTTTTTTTTATTTCTGGATTTTGAGAGAGTATGGACCTTTAGTTGTTTAGGTGGTAAGGCTCGAATTTCTTCTTCTTCCACAAAATTTATAATTTTTATTGTCACGGTATATATTACTAATATAGATTCTATATTATATATGTATCTGTATAGTAAAAGATATGCGAAAATAGCACTATTTTTGAGTTTGATAGTTAAGATTGCAACAGAGAAAGGAGAAGAAAGAGAGATAATTTTACATTAATATGGAGAGTTATATAAGAATATGGTGGGAGAAAAAAAAAATTAATCCAAAATTTAAAATAACAAATTCATAATTATGAAGAACTAGAAAAGCGAGAGCATTGGGCTTTTAGAACTTTATAACGGGGGAGCGGCCCATAAGGGTGTTTATAACGGGGGAGAGGCCCATAAGGGTGTTTTTAGAACTTCACAATTCTCAGTCTCCGTCCCCATCCCTCGAGCTTCGTCGTCTTCTTCGAGTCTAAGCACATCGCTCGTCCCCTCGATCCCATCTCGTCTCCCCTCAGAAACACATTAACACGAGACCTCTGGTACGTATCAGCAATTTTGGCTGGACCCAAGATCTTCTCTTTCAAACCCTGATCAAATTGATTGTAGATACACTGTGCCTCCTACGTGTTTGATTAAATGCCTCAATCAATTTAGTTACTCGTACCCTGCAGTTCTTCCTCAAATTGAAGTTTTTTTTTTTTTTTTTTTTTTTTTTTTGGGATTTTTGATTCTTGGATCAGGTTTTTTGCATTGCTACAGGGCAATGGAAGGGGCCCGAGTTCCTCTCAGGGGGTGGCAGCAGGCAGCGGTCGCCGTAGGATCGGCCCTCGGTGCGTTGATGGACCCGAGGCGAGCGGATCTGATTGCTGCGCTTGGGGAGACCACAGGAAAGCCGGCTTTTTATCGGGTGCTCGAGAGGATGAGGAGTAACCCAGAAGGCAGAGTAAGCCAATTTGCTTGCCCTAGCTTGATATCAAATCTAATTCTTGTTAGTTGAAAATCCCTACTGCACCACAACTCCAAAGTTACAGTTGAGGAAAATTATTTTATATTTTAATAAGTCCACAGCCAAATTCAATTAGTATTTTGAATTAATATTGGTTAAAATTTTTGAGTCCAAACTCAAATTACTAGTTTTTTTTGGTTGAAACCGAATGGAATCTGAAAATTTGCTAAATACTAAAATGTGTTTAATTGATTGATTTAGTGTTATAATAGCTCTTGGATTATTTGATTAAAAGTTTATTTCCATTTGTCATATTATTTTTTTATTTCTATGTGCGAGTTATATTTTACTAGAGATGATATTTAGATTCATAATTTGATTTCTCAAGGTTGGATTTTGAAGTTGTTTGTTTACGAAATTTTAGCAGATTATAAGGATATTTAGTACTATCTGAATGTTGTTACTCTAGACTCCAAATATAACCATAAAATTTAATCTAAAAAATCGTATGAGAATTCAACATTATATGTGGATAATAATGTAAAGTATTAGACGTTACATTCATATATATATAAATATATGTTTGATTACCAAACCTATCAAATATAGAAATGTTCCTTTCAGTTCGTTCAGTTAAAGAATACTTAAAAAATATTAGATTACTCATGAATGATTTTTTTAGTCGAAATTGAATGAACATTTAGATGAATTATTAACGAACCATTTGTTGATTGATTGCTCAACTTTCACCCATTTGTTTATGCATGCTACATTTTTTTTTTTTCTTTTTCTTTTTCTCGAGGGAAAGCATGAGGCCTCAAAATGGAAAGCCCGGCTTACATATTATAGCTCCAAAAAGAACTTGTAGAAACTAGCCTATATCCACCTTTTGCAGGCTAACCAGCACAAATAGGTGGTGAAATGAGCAAAAATAAGTCATGCTCGCTGTACGAAACTTCACGTACTAATAGTACTATATATTCAAACTTGACAAAAGAAGGATGGCACCGTAGGGGAGGGGATGAAAGCCTCAATCACTTGTGGAGTTGTCCTCTTATTTTGAAGTGTAGAACAGTTGGCATTTCTCACAAAAATAAGGATCCAATGACAAAAGAAGTATGTTGAATAAACAAGCAACACCACAAACAAAATCAAAATAAGAAGTTTAGAAACCAGAAAATTGATAAGTCCAGTTTGAGATCCACCCTAGCAGCAGTTCTTGCACACAAAGGAGTCATCGCCAAAGCTTCCCTTCATTGGTCCTCTTCCCTGCTAAATTGCTAATTTGCTATCTCTGAGTAATGTATCCTCACTGTTAGTAGCTCCAATGTTCTCACAAACTCCAGCTTTCCTCTGATCCGACCAACATCCTTTTTCAGTCTTGTCAAACTGGTCCTCAGAGCCTCTCTGGATGATTGATCAACACATGTTACAAGCTATCCCCGATGAAAGCATAAACATATATTTGGTTTCCTGCTCACTAAAACATGGATTCGGGTGAGTTATACATGATGTGTACTTATATGGTGGAGCACCACCTTTCGACTCATCAATCATATCTTTAGTTACTGTCTTAATGGAGATAGCTACTTTGTTCCATGCTGCATTAGGTTCATCTTTGACCTTCTAATATGCTTCCTGTACCACTATCTATAAAGACTCTTTGGTTTCCTTCTAACTCTCACCACTTAATTTTAAACTCTAACTTATTTTTAATCTTTTTAAGTCTCCTTCTAATCTGAATATCTAAAATTAGGAGTCTATATTGAGTTACTATACTCTCACATGGCACTATTTTATAATTGATACAACTACTTCTATCTACCCTCCTAGTTAAAAAGAAATATATTTGGCTCTAATTGGATCCACTTATAAAAGTAATCAAATAAGTAACTCTATTTTTAAACTAAGTATTAGCTAAAATCAAATCATAAGATAAAGCAAAATCTAGCATCGAGATACCCGCTTCATTTTCTTTCTAAAACCAAATCTTCCATATACATTATCAAACTTATTACGATTAGTTCCTACATGCTCATTAAGGTAACCACTAGTAAATAGTTTTTTCCTAACGAGTATTCCATATACCATCTCATTGAAATCCTCTCAAGATTGATATTTACTAGGTTCATTAAGTTCTACTTGAGATACATAGACACTAATAATATTAAGAATTTATCTATTTAAAATAAGTTTAACTAATAAAATCCTATCACTCTTCCTCTTAAACTCCACTGCGTCCCCAAGTAACTATTTATCCATGACCACACTTACCCCCATTACGATTTCTCTATCTATCCGTATACTGAAGTTTATAACTCCAAGGCTGTGACTTTAGTTTTCTTACATATCCATTTTGTCTTTTGCATATACAAAGTACTAATCCTTATTCTAATTATAACATCAGTTAACTTTATTAATCTACCTGTATGAGCAATTATATTCTACAAGGCTAACCGGTTATGTTCATGAGCTAACTTCTTTACCCTCACTTATTTATTAAGTTGTGGGAACTATCTCACGCATTGTTGAAAATAACGCGTTATGAAATCCGTTATATTGCGTTACGTAATCTAACGGAATCTCAACGCTACGTAACAACTGGAAATAACTCAGTGCACTGTAACAGTACCTTTTTTATGTTATTTTACGTTATATTACATAACGTTACGTTAAATTACGTTATACTACGTTATTTACAATTATTTTTTTTTAGTAATTTATATATTGTTGTTGATTATTATTTTGATTATTAGCGAATTGCTGTAATTTTCTTACTTAATTAATTGTTGGTTTGTTTGATTGCTTTTGGAATTTCCAACTTGATAATTTAAGTTTGTTTCCTTATTCACTTGATGTATTTCTCGTCTGGTTGCTAAAATATTTTACTTGTTGATTTTATTGAATTTTTAATTGAACTGAAATCAACAATCATAAATAAGATAAATTGAACATTACAAAATATAAATTACAACAATAATAATAATTGGAATCGAAATAAAAAATTGGAATCTAGATTTTTTATTTAAATAATGATTGGAATTACGGTTGCAGACTTAATATAATTAATGAAGATATATGAAAATTATTGTAAAACTTAATATAACATTTGAATAGATTATGTATTACAATTTTTTTTAATTTTTTTTAGATATTTTAAATTTATTTTTCAATTTATTAAAATTATTTTATATGGTTTTATATTTATTTTTATTAAATAAATAGAAAATTGCATAACCTATGTTATGCGTTACGCTATTTGCAACATAACCTAACAAAGGCAAAACGTTATATTATCGTTATCGCTATTTTAAACATTGATCACTTTTGACAACATGCCTGGGTGCTGACTTGGCGCGTCGTTTCTAGTCGACGACCTAGCAACTCTCACAAACTTTTCACTACATCCGAGCTCCAATGTAGCATGTTACTTAGTTGAATAGTGAGTACGCCCCCAACAAAATTTAATTTTTGGCTCATGTCATAATGTGATAATGTTTTATGCTAATTATCACAAGCCTATCACAACTCTCCTTTATCATGGCTTAAGACAGATAGTGAAAAGATGAAAACTTTAATTATATATTGGTGGTGTTTATTTCATTCTTATTCGAGAACCATCCATCTCAAAACCTCATTTAATGGTGATTCCTTCAAAAATTGTCTTTTCTCAATACCATCTTTGGGTGAGGGAATTGATAAACTAAGGAGAAGGAAAGAAGGGGAAAGGAAAATTAGGTAACTTCTCAGTTGGTATTTGATTGGAGAGGCGAGGATTAGGAGTGGTTGGTGGAGATGGGAATGGTGAAGAGACAAGTAGATCTTTTGTTTTGTTCTAATGGGGATAGATTCTTTTTTAGGTTCATGCACTTTATGTAAACTTTAGAAAGAACTTAGATGAACATTATTTATAGTAAAATGTTGCTGAATTAAAACAAATAAAACTAAATAGTCATTTATTGCATGGATGTCAAAGGGGCGGAAGTATAGTTCCTACTTTCGCTTGAGGACATATAATTCAACACATTTTATTAATATTCATAGGTCAAAGGCTTGAGGATATCTATAAAATTGCATGCTAAGAAGCATGGACATGCTGATGGGACTGTCATGTTCATGTCAGACACGTGTACGATACAGAAACGTTACATACATGCCAAGAAAAGTGTCGGACATGCCATATGGCATGTCCAATAAAATAAAGGAAAAAATATCGTATCACTGATGTTTCTGAGCTTGTTGTAGGTTGTTTCTAAAAAAAAGAGAGTTAATGGTATGAAAAAATTGAAATTAAACATTACTAAATTAGCAATATATGTCTATACTTAGTTTTTTTTTTATGTAGTTATATTTTATGCTTTTTGGACACGAGTTTTGTTTGGTTTCTATTTTCAAGAAATAATTTTTTGTATTCATTACGCTGATCTATAACCTATTACGTTGTCACCTTTTCTTTTTCTCTTTGTACATATAGAGGGTGAGGGAGAGAGAGAAATGCATGATTGATGGTGAGAGTTGTTCTTTATTAAGGAATGAAGAGACAAACTCATATATCGTCAGTACTTTCATATTGGATATTTTAGTAAAATTATTATACTAATAATAAAATAATATATACTTAATGTATATTTTTCCCTATCTTTACCGTGTTCGAGTCTTCACTTTTCACAAATGCTATGTCCCGTATCCGTTTTTTAATATGTGTCCATATCTATACTTCCTAGATTGCATGTGCTATCAAAACTCCTTCACCACCAGATCACCATCTAGTGTCCCTATCTCCTCGAACCAAAATCTTAGTATCCTCTTTGCAGCTAACATTGCTATGCTACGTTTGTTCACTTATTGCCTTAACCATCACAGTTTATGCTTTCAGAGCATCTTTTTTCTCCCATACCATCTTAGTCCTCGTTTGCTCGTCCTTATAAAATTGGATTGCTTGATCGCATCCATCATCTGGTATTCGTGCAAATTACTATCCAGCAGAGCTTGACCAATAATTTTTTTATCTGAAGCTCTCTATTTTCACGCTTTAATTTCTCAATCTCATAGATTTTTTATATCTTTGAAACATGGAAGAACCAATTTCGCTTTGGATGCAAAATACAAATCTATGATTGGGCCTTATCAAGCCCGTGGCCTATAGGCACATGCCCAATGTTGAAAATAACGCGTTATGAAATGCGTTATATTGCGTTACGTAACCTAACGGAACCCCAGCGCTACGTAACAACTGGAAATAACTCAATGCACCATAACAGTACGTTTTTTATATTATTTTACGTTATATTACGTAACGTTACGTTAAATTACGTTATGTTACGTTATTTACAATTATCTTTTTAGTAATTTCTACATTGTTGTTAATTATTATTTTGATTATTAGCGAATTGCTATAATTTTATTACTTAATTAGTTGTTGGCTTGTTTGATTACTTGTGGAATTGCTAACTTGTTAATTTGTGATTGTTTTCTTATTCACTTGTAATTCCTCTTCGATTGCTGAAATATCTTACTTTTGATTATATTGAATTTTTAACTAAATTGAAATCAACAATTATAAATAAGATAAATTGAATATTACAAAATATAAATTACAACAATGATAATAACTGGAATTAAAATAAAAAATTGGAATATTATTTTCTTGTTTAAATGATGACTGGAATTACGGTCGTAGACTTAATATAATTTATGAACATAAATATAAAATTATTGTAAAATTTAATATAAAATTGGAATAGATTATGATTATAAAATGGTTTTTATATTTTTTTAGATATTTTAAATTTATATTTCAATTTATAGAAATTATTTTACATATTTTATATTTATTTTTATTAAATAAGTAGGAAATTGCATAAGCTAATTTATGCGTTACGTTATATGCGACATAACCTAACAGAGGCAAAACGTTACGTTACCGTTATCGCTATTTTAAACATTGCACAAGCCTTCATATAGCAGAGAGTTGCTATTTCGTTAGTTCTTTTTGGATGGGTTTGCTTCGATATTGAAAACTAGACCTACGGGTTGTGTTACATTTGATCCATGCATACTCCATCTTTTTCCCTATCATGTCTTTTTATCTTCTTGTTACGATTAATCTTTTATTTCTTGGAGTATTTAGTGTTTGAGATTGGAAGAAATTTATAAAAAAAGAAGATAATATATATGGATGGAAGTGATATGAAAAGATATGGATGTTAAAGGTTTAAATGAGAACATATTGCTCGATAAGAATGAGTGGAGAAGGATCATCCATGTGTTTAATTCGACGTGATTCTCTTTTGGTTCATGTAGCCTATCCCAAGTACTTGGGATAAAAAACTTAGTTGTTGTTGAAGAAAATATATAGTTAATATATAAATATATGATTTATGCAAAGAGATCTTAAAATATCCATAGGATAATTGTGAGTGTTTATGATCTTTTAGAAATATAATAGTTTATGTAGGGATATCTCAAAATATTATATATGTGAGAGTGCGAGAGATCTCCTTACCATGTTATATTTCTAGCCTACAAATATTTTGACATCAACTTGCATAATTTGAAATATCTAGGTATTAAAAATATTATTACATTAATTCTCTATTAATATCTTCTAATCTAAACCATGTTTACTCTAAGAAACAAAAAATAATTAAATGACAATAGGAGGAGAGAGCCATGTTAGGGAATAAATTGAAGTTTGTGTGGATTGCTAGCAGTATAGCTCATCGGGCTGATTTTCATTAATGAAACAAAACCGTCTTAAAAATGACTTTTGCGACATAAAGTACCATTCTATACAAGCCTAATAAGGTTTAACCACAAGTTTGACCTTCTAAAACTGAAGCAAGAATGGTTCTTCAAGGTTTTAAAGATCTGGAGATATGTTAGAAGGTTGAGACATTAAAGCGTGCAAATAGAGAGCTCGAGATGAATAAATTGTTGAACCGGGATCAGGCACGTGGTATAATCTTATGAAATCAGATGTCGGTTGTGATTGAACTTTCTAGTGTAATTAAGATGGTGAACGAAATTATATTCGAGAAGAAAGAAGGTTTTAAAGCTCAAACGATGATAAGTGTGGTAGATGAGTAAGCGAATGTGGCGATATGATTGGTGGTTGCAAACAAGGAACATATGGTTATCTTATTAGAGGAGATAGGGCATGGGATGGTGATATGATGGTGAAAAACAATTTGAGCTTTAATTATACTTATGATGTAAATTTTTTTAGTACCTTTTGGCTCGTGAATATCCAATGATGTGGATGATTCATATGCCCTCAACTGAAAGTAGGGGCTACAGTCAAAGCTCCTTGGATATCGAAGTCATAGGTATATGTTTAGTCTTATTTGTATAATTACAACAACTTTAGTGTGAGTAATGTGCTTCAAGATTTCCTTTCAATTTACACTTATGTGCATATAGCTAAAAAATGATCTTTTTGTTGGAACAAAACAGAGGCTCTAATCACTACTCTCCATCTCCACCAACCAGTCATAATTCTTACCCCTCATATCAAATGCCACCTAAAAGATTCCTCTTTTCCCCTCTACTCTTATTTGGTCTCAGAGAATTTGGCTCATCCATTATTGACTATGTTGCTACTTTTAATCTGTTGATATCTGACCATGAATTGAAGTTAATCATTCTTCCCAAAATGTGTGTCGATTGCCCTTAGGCGTTTCGACTATAATGATATGAAGGAAAAGTCGGCTTCTGTCATAACCATATGGAGCTACAAAATCCATTAAGATGGTCGTGTTGATATTTTATTCTATGACAATAACACATGTTCGAAAACTTATTGTTCTTGGGTTTGTCGAGTTTGTTTTTCTTGAATGGTAGTAATCTCATTAGCTAGTGCATTTCCAGTAAGTTTGATGATGATGATTCTGACTGCCAATAACTTTCCAGCAAATTTGCCAATAGTAATTTCAAGATGTGTTTTTAATGTCCTGATTGTTAATGAGTTTCTGACATGATTTCGTCTCTGTTATTCATTGGAAGAAACTTAACATTGAGATATGCACGTGTTGTGTGAATTGTCCATACTTAATCTGCGTGAGCTTGAGAATGTGACATGTGATAGGCTGACAAGGAGATTATGTGGTCTGTTATGTGATGGATGTCCTCAATAGTAAACCTAGAGGGCGATGTTGGTTGTATGTTTACTGCTCCTGTATATTCAATTATGGTTGTTTAACACGTTAGCACCTGAGTGTACTTGTGCATGTATGTTTTGTTTTGTATGTGGGAAGTGTACCCTGCCTACTATAGTGTTTGATCATTAGCCATTTTTAAGAAGAAAACTACCTTATTCTATATAAATAGAGAAGGATAATCCGTAACAATTATTATCAATAAAAAAATAAAAGTGAGAATTGCTAAAGATTAACAGGTAATGTTTTAGCATGTGCAATATATGAACTACCCTTGTTGTTACTTGATTTATTAAAGGACATTTTACGTTTTTGGCGTACTTTATATAAATGTTGAAAATAATACGTTATGAAACCCGTTATGTTGCGTTATGAAACCTAACAGAACTTCAGCACTACGTAACGTTACGTTAAATTACGTTATGTTAGGTTATTTACAATTATTTTCTTAGTAATTCTATATTGTTGTTGATTATTATTTTAATTATTAGCTAATTGCTTAAATTTTCAAAATTGATTAGTTGTTTGCTTGTGGAATTGCTAATTTACTAATTTGTGATTGTTTCCTTATTCGCTTGTTGTAATACTTCTTCGGTTACTGAATATCTTACTTGTTAATTCTATTGAATTTTTAACTGAACTGAAATCAATAATTACATATAAAATAAATTGAATATTACAAAATATAAATTACAACAATGATAATAACTGAATTGAAATAAAAATTAGAATATTGTTTTCTTGTTTAGATGATGACTAGAATTACGGCTGTAGACTTAATATAATTTATGAAAAATGTCTATTTTAAACATTGCTTTAGATATTGTATTTCCACTTTGGCATGCTTCGGTTATTCATTTAGCCTTTTGTACTCTTTCTCCCTAGGTCAGTCCTTTTCTCTTGTTCTTTTTTTTTTGTACATTTATCCGTAAATCCTAAATTGAAAAAGAGGCGAAGAGACGGGGCATAGTTGTTTCATCGCTTAATTTACAATCGATGATTGTTTTGAAAGAACAAGTTACATTTTTTTTCCATAATTCTTAATTCTAAAGCCCGAACTAATCCAACTTAACCATGATTATTTCTCCCTAATTGATGCTCACAATGTTATAATACAGATGGTAAGATCTTATGTTGGGTTACTATACTTTCACCTAGACTACTTTACAATCGATGCAACTGTCTCTATCCATCCTCCTAGTTAAAAAGAAACCTATTTGGCTCGCACTCAATCCACTTCTAAAAGTAATAAAGTGAGAAACTCTCCTTTTAAACCAACCATTCGCTAAAATCAAATCATAGGACAATGCAAAATCTAAAACTGAGTTATCTGCTTTATTTATTTCTCTAAAACCAAATCATCCATATATACTATATTTCGACTAATTCCTACATGCACATTGAGGTCACCACTAATAAAGAGTTTTTCTCTAACAGGTATTCCCTGTACTATTTCATCTAGATCCACAAAAAATTGACGTTTATTATATTCATCAAATTCTATTTATGGTGCATAGTCATTAATAATATTATATTTAAAATAAGTTTAACTAATAAAATTTTATCATCCTTCCTCCTAACCTCCACTTCATTTCGAAGTAATTATTTATCTATGATCACATCTACCCAATTACGATTTTTATCTCTGTCCGTAAATCAAAGTTTACAACTCCAAAGCTCTATGATTTTAGCTTTTTCACCTACCCACTTAGTCTCATGCATGCACTAAATATTAACCCTCCTAATCATAACATCAACTAATTTTGCTAATCTATCCGTAAGAAAATATATATTCCACGAGACTAACCGAGTCCTATGTTCATGAGCTAATTTTTTTACCCTCACATGCTTATTAATATGTGAGAATTCTCTTACATTTAACATCACATACGGGCACTCACATGGTGCATCACTTCTAGGCAACGACCTACCAATGCTCACATATTTTTACTGCACCTGAGCTCCGATATAGCGCGTCGCTAGGTAGGAAACACCCCAAGCTCATATCATAATATATGACAATGTTTTACGATGGCTATCACAGGCATACCGCAAACCCTCATCCTTTATCCTGATTTGGGACAGGCAGTGAAAAGATAAAACTTTAAGCACGCTACTGGCGAAGTTAAGCTTGAATTTTAGAATATTACTTCTTTTTAAAAATTATCTCAGGAGTATTCTTTAATTTTCTGTGTGCTTGTGCAATAGTTGTGTTTTAGGGGGTACTTGAAATACTTTTTACATGGGGATGTGAAATTAAATTATAATGCGCTCACATTTCTTTAGTATGCGGCTTTAAACTCCTATAACATTTTTGTTTAGAAGTTTCTCAAATTAGTTTAATCTCTTCGTGTGTACATACTTGTACAATTGAAATATAGTATTTTTTTTTAAAAAACTATCTCATGGTTGAAACCTACCCTAGAAGTTTTAGAGTTCAAGGAGATAAATGGCTGGAGATAGCACGTGTTGAGGGGGAAGCCTTGATACCCACTGAGATTGGTTGATGGTAGTAGTGTACATACTTGTAGAATTGAAATATAGTATTTTTTTAAAAAAAGTATCGCATGGTTGAAACCTAACCTAGAAGTATTAGAGTTCAAGGAGATAAATGGCTTGAGTTAGCACGTGTTGAGGGGGAAGCCATGTAAAACCTGATGGTTGATACCCACTGAGATTGGTTGATGGTAATAGTAATCATTATTCTAAATATCAGCCAAATAATAATATATAGGCTGATATGTCGTTTTGGAGGGTCTGCCGATGTGATACAAATCCCTATATTGGCTCTTATCCCCCCGATGTCCGGCTATGCAATATGAAAACTATCTGCTATATGGTAGCTGCTAGTGGTTTAATTCTTGTATCTCATGTGCATGTTGTGAATGGAATACTCCAGTTTGTAACACTTGACTGTTAATTCCGGTTGCTAGTTTACTGATAAGTATCATCATCACTCTCAGTTTTAGTTTCTGTGTGATCATGAGCAGTATTAGGTTCTGTCATTTTCTAACATTTGCTATAATTGGAAGCCACAGAGTAGTTTTCTGCTGCGAAACTCACACTAGGTTTAGACTTGAAAATTCTTACCAATGCTTTTTTATTTTCTAAATTTATGGTGTCATGCTTCCCTCATTTACTTTTCATTTAATTCTTTTTGCTTAATCCGCTTAGGTAATTGCTTATTATTATGTTACTTGCATTCCTTTCAATTAAGTTGTAGCCAGTTAATTGTATTAGTATATGAAAAAAACCCTGGCTGAAACACAAACCACCTCCAAAGGGGTCGAGGAGGTAAAAAGAAAGAGAAGAAGAACCTCAAACGCACTTCCTCTCTCTTGGTTATTGTTAAGACTCTCATTGCTACATTTCTGTTCCAGCTTCTTTTGATGGTGTTTTTTTTTTTTTTTTTTATTTGTGATCTTTCCTTCTACAAGATTCCAAGGATGAGTAAAAAAAAAAAATTATTAATTGTTTTCTCCAGGAAGTTCTTTTAGAGCGCCCCCGAGTCGTATCTTCCAGAGTCTCACATGCATGGGACTTGCCTGAAAGCACATTTGGCACGGCATATGCAAGATTCATGGGATCAAGAAACTTCTCTCCGGATGATCGCCCTCCTGTTAGGTTCATGGAGACAGATGAGCTGGCCTATGTGGCGACCCGTGCCCGTGAGGTGCATGACTTCTGGCACGTCCTCTTTGGCCTCCCAACGAACCTGATTGGGGAATCCGCCCTTAAAGTGATTGAGTTCGAGCAGATGCTTCTTCCTATGTGCCTGTTGTCGGTGGTTGGAGGTTCAGCTAGATTTAATGAAAAGCAAAGGAATCTGTTCTTCAGGCATTACTTACCTTGGGCTACACGAGCTGGTATGAGATGCACTGATCTGATATCTCTGTACTATGAGAAGCATTTCCATGAGAACCTCGAGGATGTGCGGAGCAAATGGGGGATAATATCTTGCCCTGATCCCAACAACATGAACCGTTGAGTTATTACCGATTCTTCCCCAGTTACCTCAAGTTTGTGTTCGTTCTGTCTAGTGGTGAAGTTGTATATACATATTTATTTATTTTTTTGTTTTAGATTCTGTTCATTCGGTTGTACTCCATATACCTTTAGTAATAGTTCAAGGAATAATTGGTGCTTGGGAATGTCGTATGATATCATATTTATGATTTTGGAGTGTCATGTAATGTCGTCATGTTCACAGCAAACTGACAAAATAGATGCATGTGGAATCAAAGATCAGCTAAGTTGATTATATAATGAAAACAGCATTAGCATTTACTATTTATCCTCGTTTAGTTTGGCATCCTCCAACATAGATTTTCATTTAATTTTAACTGCATTTTTATGTATATGGAAATTGTGGTTTGTTCGTATGAGTTGATGAAACACTTGGGGTCATTTTTGAAGGAAAAATTTGTGCTAGAAACTGGAGTTTGAACTTTGACGAGCTCCAAATTGAAAGCAACACAAATTACAGAACCCAATTATTGAGCTTTTGCTATAGTTTGGCTACAAGTTTATGCATGTTTAAGTTTGGCTCATGGAAGTAACGGAAGTTGAGAAAGAAATTGAGAAGTAATTTTCAAAATTGAAGCATATTTACTAAAATTTGAAGAAGTAGAAATACGTGTATTAGGAAGTGAAGGAAGTGTTATTTAATTAATTAAATTAAATATTATCTATCTTATTTTATTTATTTTTTATGGAAAAAAGTATCACTTTTGAATGATAATAATAATATATATAAATAAAAAATATTTTCTTATCTTATTCCTTTACTTTCTATGTGAGGAAGAAAATTCTGAAAGTGAAACGCCACCTTAGCATATAAGAAGTAACTTTCAACTTTCTTCTTGACCAAATAAATACTTGAAGTGGTAAAACTATCTTTACTTTTACTGCTTCCATTTTGCTTGCTTTGTGGAAGATGAGAGTCTGGATGTATGCTCTAGAGCTCAAGTTTAATCCTGTCTAGCGACAGAGAACAGCAAATATTATAAAATTTAACATCAAATATTATAAATGTTGAATTTACATTTATATAAAAAAAATTTGCTAATGAATTTACATTTGTATGGTAAATGAAAATTCTTGTACATAATCTGGTTAAAGCTGTTTGCTACTTTCTCTAGTAACGTTCTTGGTTTGCGATTGAGGGATTTTCTTTGAGAAGGCATATTCGAGGTGAGTGATTTTCTCGACATGGTTCCTATCAATAATCTTGTTAAAGAATATAATTACAAATTTTTGTATGGCATTCTATATTCTGACTGTTACAGTACCTCTGAATTGCTAAGATATTTGAGATTTGTAAATCAATTTAAACAAATTTAGAATCAATTTAACCAAAATTGATTAGCCGTCCTGCATGTCCTCGTAGATGCAATCTAAATGATTCTATAAAGGGAAAGAAAAGACCAAAGATTATAATAAATGTGGGACTTATATTTTGCATAGCGGTTCTCCCAATTTTGACATGCCCCAGTTCAGCAAACACAGTTAAGGCTGCATACGAATTTGGATTAACAAAAAAAATTACGGGCCCAAGAATGATTAAATTAACTTTACGCACTTTAAAGCCTTTGAATATTGCAGATAGAACAGTCTAAATGAATGGCTTAGATTTGACATCATGGCAGATAGAACAGTCTAATGAATGGCTTAGCAAACCACAATAGTGCGAGACCATTAAACAGAAGAGAAACGCCCCAGCAGCAGCAGCAGCAGCAGCACAATTGAAAAGAGAGAAGCACAAGTGAATGAAATACAACCATAAAGCACAAGCAATTAAATGCGTTCACTCTAAATTATTGGAGAATATGAGAAGAAATTACTAGGCTGCAATTTCTGAAATAATTTGGAGTACTGAACTATATAACAAATGAAATGGTACGGTTAGCAACAAATTAATTAATCATTTTTTTACTGAAACAATACAAGAGCCCAGAAGAAACAAAGAGTTATAGCTTGGTTTACAACGAGGTACAGAAATTATCAGTACCATCTCCCCGTTTGAATCAGTCGCATAGTACAGCTGTTGAATTGGCCTCCAGTCTTCTGGTTAGTTGTGAATAAGCTACACTGCTTCTCGCCTTTAGATCAAAAATCTATAATTTCCATCACGTTCATGCTGTGTAAACTTCAAAAATCTTCGCTAAATTACTTCTCTCCAATAGAAGCCAGTTAAGCCATCATCACTTGACACCAACTGAAGCCATTAAATCCTCATACTCTGCATCTGTCTCTTGTTTTCGCACCTTCAGAGGCTCACCTCCCTGCTGGGGAGGAGCTGGTGAGATTGACGTTGGTGAGAAGGGATCATAGAATTGGTTCCCTCCAGAAGGGGAGGGCACATAACCAGACACGGAACCAAGCCGGTTACTGCCAACGTGCTGCTGATTCGGAACAATAAGGCTACCCGGCCTGTTTGCAGGAGGTAACTGATTTTGATTCAGTTGGACAAAGTTAGGCAGACGAGCAGGCAAGGCACTGGCAAGAGTTGGTGCCTGCAGTGCTGGAGAAAAGCTCAGCGGACCCATTTGCTTTGCTGGAGTCATAGGTCTTGATGGAGCTACCTGAGTTGCTGGAGATCTAGGTGGAACAGGGTTTGAGTTTGGGAATGGAAACATGGGTGGTGGATTGAAAGTTGTCGGATTAGTAGGGAAGGGAGTTGGAGTTGTGGGAGACGGAGGTATAGGTGCCTGAGTTGGGCGTTGCAGGTTCACAGCCGAAAGCAATGGGACATTTTGCATGCCCATTGTGGGTCGAAGGTTTTGTGAAGCTGGCCGAAAAGATGGTGCATGAGGTGCTGCATGTGGAACAGGGGAAATGTGCTGAGCTACAGGTAGGGTGTTGGGCCTAGGAGCAGTTGGTGACTCTGAGACCTGGGCTCTAAGAGGTTGGAAGGTAAAATCACCTGAGCTAGGGCGTAAGGGTTTAGAAGCTGGAACTGGAGGAGTGCTAAATAAACTCGTTGAAGGGGGATTTACAGGAGATAAACTAGGTATGCTACCGGACTTGGAACCAATGGCAGCAGACGGCAGTTGAGGTGTTTGCAACTGTGAATTTGCCAGTCCTGGAGCAACTGATGGAACAGACCCAGGTGGCCGGGCTATTAAAGGTGCCACAGATTCCGAAGGTCCCATCACTTGAGCAGCAATGGGTGCTGATGCACTGAGTGAGGATGAGGGTTGAGAAACAGGAGTTTGTGGAATGGGAGTTGGTGGTTTTACACCCACAGGCAATGGACTTGGCACTGAGGAAGGAATACTAGAAGGCACGGATGTTACTGGAGGAACAGGTGCTTGCAATTGAACTCCAGAAGAAGATGGGATGGCTGCTGGCACCAACACTGGGCCAATTTGAGGACGAACTGGAGTAAAAGAAGCTGGGACAGTAGGTTGAGAAGGAAAAGTAGCTGGAGAAAAATTTACAGATGGAGGCCTAATGACATTATGAGGCATATTTGGTTGAGGAGGTAATGAAATCTGCTGCAGTCTTATATGAGGACTGAAAGGTTGAGGAGCCATCTGCATCGTATTTGGCCTTTGTGGTGGAACAACTGGAGAGGGACTAAACCACCCAGAAGAAATACCCGGAGAAGCTGTTGTTGTCGTCACTGAAGGACGGACCATGTAACCAGGCTGTTGGTTAATAGGAGCAGATGGTCTTGAAGGGGGCATCGGCCCACTAAGCATTGGCCTGGAAGCAGGGAATGAAGCAGGTGGAACGGAACCACCTGAAGCTGACATGACAGGATATGCCGGTGGGGGTTGCTGACCAGGCATGCCCTGGTTCTGATATTGAAATACTTGGTTTGGAGGAAGCTGCTGCATTGCTTGCAATGGTACTTGAGGTCTGCTAGTAAGAGATGATGAGGCTCTTGGGGCAGAACCAAAGGGAGTAGGTTGCAAGTATTGAGGACCGCCATGTGAAGGAAACCGTACCCTGTTGTTGGGTGTTGAGAGTGGAAAAATTCCACCAGCTGGACGAGGTGGAGCGTTGGACGTGTCAGTCGGGAACCAAGGGGCTGAATATTGTTGTTGAAACTGCTGTTGGCCAGACTGAGCAGTAAGTAACATTGGTTGGGGCACAACTTGATTGACATCAGTCACCATTGTCATCCCATGACTAGATGTGTCCTGATTCGGTTGAGAGATGTTCGTGTTGTCTCCAGCAACTGAACTGGATTTTTTTGAAGCATTTACAGTAGTACCCTGATAAGAAGATACAAATCATAAAGTTATGGTGGAAAGAAATTCCGCCAGACTACCATCACTAACATAGCACAGAACACTCACAGAAACAGGGGTAAGAAGCAGCTCAATTAGTGAAACTGCAGCATCAACTTTCTCATACGTGTCTGCTGAGACATTGACAAATAGCTCCTCGTAAGCACCCTGGGCTTCAGTTACATCTGATTGAGTAATTTCCTGCTGAAAAGATGAACAAAAATTGTGAAAGATAGTATTTCATTCTCACCTTCAGGCTAGGAGGACCAGAAAACTTTACAAATATGAGGGGGGGAAATCCCATCACAAATACAAAACAAAAGGAGTACTAAGAAAATGTTGGAATATACTCAACTTGCATGAAATCTCAGAACTGTCTGATTCATACAATGACACAAGAAATTTGATTAGGATAAATGAATAATCTCTTTTTAAGATGTCATATGGCAAGTCTTTTAAGATGTCATATGGCAAGTGGTAACATGAAAGAAAATGGAAGCTCTGAACAAATGTTTAGTACGAATAAGCAAAGAACTTGTACTTTCTCAAGAACACAATATCCTAAATATTTTCATTTATCACATCCAGAATCAGAATTCAGTTGGGTGTTCTAAACCAAGTCGATCTACAAAAAGATATACCACACGTGGGTGTCTGAATGCCCTGGCAACTGTACCAGAATACCATTGACCAGGCACCAAACCATACCTGAAATTTAATTGGTTTAGTATTTTGCCAATAATTTAAACCTATCCAATGTCCAACATCATGTATACTATTCCAGAAGAAATTTACTACAGCATCCAATTTAAGAGTACGTGCATGTGAACTTTTTCAGTATTTTCGAACCAAAAGGTTCGAGCCAGTGCTCCAATCGGGATATATTCTCGTAATAATTATAGAATTGACTTTTCTCATAAAAATGTGATCAAACGCAACTCTATCTATGGAGGGCGAGGCAATTCACGTTCCTCTGATAACTGCCATGAAAGTTCTCTGATCCAAAAGCCTTATGCTGATATAGAATTTAGAGCCTTTGACAGTTCCTAATCTCTCACTTAATAGTTCAATGTTTCTCTATTAAGAATTATAACGAACTATTGGCAGTTTTCTGCCAAATTCCCCCCACCCCCCCCCCCCCCCCCCCCCCCCCCCACACAACACACGCACCCGAAAAAAAACACCTATCCCAAAAATGGAAGGCAACAGGAAGAATAGTAGAATACAATCATGGGAATAGACAACAACAAAAAAAAAAATGTGCTGAAACTATTATGTGTTCGTCCTCATGCCAAAAAAACTAGAGCCATCTATATCCAAAAGCATCTTCATAATGTTCCATTAATCAAACACAACACCAAGAAACCAGACACCATTTCCACATGGGACAAAGGGGTTTCTTTCGCTTTTCTCCCTTAACATAAAAAAATTCAAGTGATTCTTGTCATTAAAACTATTTTCTTTCCAGATACTGTGCCTTGATAGTTAAAACAGGACAAATGGAAAAGAAATCACTATGAAAGCTTCCTCCAAAGACATGATCCGGCTCAGGTATCTCTCTTTTAAACCTATTTTGCTTATATGTCCACTGCCCAGGTGCCTAGCTGTCATAAAACCTCACATTGATACAAAAAAGGGGAAAAAAAAATTTAAGGATCATCTTTTAGCCTCTGATACAAATCAAATCCTAGCTATGAATAACAGAATAAGGGACCTAAATAAATTAGTAAAACATGTTTCTAATCCAATGCCCTGCAACCAGCATTCACATGAAAATGTTGTCTATGAGCTTCATATAATTAGAGCTTCTGATATAATTAAGACCATATTCATGCATGAGACACTGGGAACCAATCTATAAAAGAGGTTAGAACTTAGTGAGAATTAATTCAAGATCTGATTCAACAGCCATTTTTCGATGTCAATACCATTCCAGTCAACGTGTAGCATGCTAATGTTTCAGCTGCTCTTTGATTGTAATTAAGTGAAATAATTCAAGCTGTTGACACTTTTGTTCCATTGGCTGGTCATTTGTTCCCTTTCTTCACCCTCAGATATAAGTAAAATGAACTGTGCTATGTCATTTATTAAACAGCATCTTCTTAATAAAATGACAAATAGATAACAGTAGCAGTAACTATTTCTTCGTTTTTTTTAAATCTCAAATTACATAGGAAACATTATCAGTTCTTAATTAAAGTTACCCTTCATATATGGGAGTCATTAAAAAGTAGCTTGCATTAATTTTAGTGGAAATCAAACTCTATGTTTTCCTTGTCTTATGACATGTCAATTAGTAAATGATAATGAAATGAAATGGCAAACTTCAATGCATTCCCAATCTTGAAGTGTAACCCGTTCCTAATCTGCTGCAGGATGGATATTGTTAGTCAGATAAATTATTATTAATATGAGTCCCACTTATATAGATATACAATTGGTTAGTATCTAAAAAGAGTCTAAATCCAATAAGCCCAATAAGCTTAAACAGAGTTAAATAGACTAGTCTAACACTCATCCTCAAGTTAAACCATAGATATCAATCATATGCAACTTGTTACAAAATTAAGTACAAACCAGCTTCTTCATTACAACATCTCGAACTAGATAATGATCTATCTCTATATACTTGATACAGTTATAAAATACAAGATTTTGAGCAATATAGATTACACATTAATGATTACCATATCCGGGCTGGGACTCTTCGCCTTGAAACTAAACTTAGTTAATAAGTTATTCAGCCTCAGTAGTTTGCATATAGTTTGTATCATAGCCTGATACTCTGTCTCATCACTCGACCAAAGAATTACATCTTATTTCTTATGCAGCAAATGTAACTAGATTATCTCCAACTAATATAAGGTATCAAGTGGTAGATTTCCTATCACCTTTATCCCTATGCATATCCATTAAGGAAAATACAAAGATGTGAACATATCCATATCATTGTTGAAAATAACGCGTTATGAAATCCGTTATATTGCGTTACGTAACCTAACGGAATTCCAACGCTACGTAACAACTGGAAATAACTCAGTGCACCGTAACAGTACGTTTTTTACGTTATTTTCCGTTATATTACATAACGTTACATTAAATTACATTATGTTACGTTATTCACAATTATTTTTTTAGTAATTTATATATTGTTGTTGATTATTATTTTGATTATTAACGAATTGCTATAATTTTCTTACTTAATTAGTTGTTGGCTTATTTGATTGTTTTTGGAATTTCTAACATGATAATTTAAATTTGTTTCCTTATTCACTTGTTGTATTTCTCGTCCGGTTGCTGAAATATTTTACTGATTGATTTTATTGAATTTTTAATTGAACTGAAATCAACAATCATAAATAAGATAAATTGATCATTACAAAATATAAATTACAACAATGATAATAATTGGAATTGAAATAAAAAATTGGAATCTTTCTTTTTTATTTAAATTATGATTGGATTATGGTTGCAAACTTAATATAATTTATGAATATATGAAAATTATTGTAAAACTTAATATAACATTTGAATAGATTATGCATTAAAAAATAGTTTTATATTTTTTTTAGATATTTTAAATTTATTTTTCAATTTATTAAAATTATTTTATATGATTTTATATTTATTTTTATTAAATAAATAGAAAATTACATAACCTACGTTACGTGTTACGCTATTTGCGACATAACCTAACAAAGAAAAAATGTTACGTTACCGTTATCGCTATTTTAAACATTGATCCATAAATAAGCACTTTCCACGAGAGCTCTTAATGTAAAATAGAACCATCAAAGTAGCTTTCCAGTAAATGTCTCTTGATTTATGCACGAATTGACTCATTAATCTAACAGCAAAGGAAAGCTCAGGTCTGCTAATCCTGAAATAGATAAGTTTGTTGATTATCCTCCAACACTCCTTGATATCCTCATAAAGAGTACTACCTTCACTCCGTACATCTAGATTTTACTCAATTGAAGTACTATCAGGTTTGCACCCAAGTAAGCTAGTCTCTTTGAAGGGATCAAGCACATACTTCTTTTTAGATAGAAGTAATCCACATTCATTATAAACTACCTCAATTTCAAGAAAATATCTCGGCTTTCCCATATTTTTAGTCCCAAACTGTCATTTAAGATGGTCCTTTGTCTCAGTCAGAGCTTTTGTATCACGCCTAGTCAATAAAATGTGATCTACATATACAGTAAGAACAACTACACTAGAAATAGTACACCAGACAAAGGTAAAATGATCATAGTGGCAGTGCTAAAATATAATATTAGCAATTACAATAGAAAATTTCTCAAACCAGACTCGAAAACTCTATGTAAGTTCATAAATCGCTTTATTAAATTTGCAAACAACATTCTCCCTCTGATCAACATACCCTGAAGATTGCTCCTTAAACCTCCTGATGTAGATAACCATATAAAAGAATGTTTTTAATATCTAACTAGAACATCGGCCAATTCAGATATTCAGCAAGAGAGAAAAGGATGTGAACGAAGTTGAGACGGCCATGGTAAAGAAAGTCTCAAAATAATCAATGCCATAAATTTTTGAAAAGCCGTTTGCAACAAGGAGAGTTTTATATCAATGGAGAGAGCAACATCTAAAATGTGCCTATATTTTCTTTCGTAATACCATTTTTTTGGGTATGTGAGAACAAGATGTTTGATAAATAATTCCATTATTAGCCCAAAAAAAGAAATATTAGCTTTCATATATTCTACATCATTATTAGTATGCGAAAAAAGAATAGATGTAGAAAATTAATTTTTAATTTGTTCATAGAATAGTTTAGTAGTATGAGGAACAACAGATCTCTCTTATAACAAATATGTACATGTATCATATGAGAGAAATCGTCCACAAGATAAGAAAGTACCCAAAACTCTTAAAAGAGGGAAAATGAAAAGACCCTAAACATGTGAACTACTCAAACGATGACCCTATTAGTGTATGAAACATGATGATGCTTATCGAACTCACAAGACACATTTTAACTAAGATATTCCAAACGTAGAGAGCAAAACAAAACGAAGACTCTAGTGAGAGATGTCCAAGACATTGATACCACTGTAAAGGGAAATTAGAAGAACAAACAACAAATCCTATAAGTGAATTCTCAATATCCAGATAGTACATTTTCGTTGCTCATGATCCATGTCAATTCTCATCATAGTCTGAAGGTCCTGAATATCATAGTAGATAGAAAAAAAAATACAACTAAGCCTTTTATCCCATGTACTTGGGTTAGGTACATGAACCAAAAGAAAATCACGTCAGATCGATCACACTGATAATCCTTCTCCATTCATTCATATCGAATAATATGTCCTTATTTAAACATCTAAAATCCATATATTTTCGTATCACCTCTATCCATATTTTCGTCGATCTTTCCTTTACTCTTTTAACTTGTCCTATATTCATAAACTCTCCTCGTCGAACTGGTATATTTGTAGGTCTACGTTGCACATGACCAAACCATCGTAACCAATTTTCTCGAATCTTCTCTTCAATGGATGCTACATCTACTTTAGCACGAATATCTTCATTTCTCATTTTATCTCTCCTGGTATTGCCGCACATCCAACAAAATATGTGTATCTCTGTTACACTTATTTTTTATGAATGATGCTTCTTTATAGCCAGCATTTCATGCCATATGATAAAACTGGCTTGATAGAAGCCCCATAAAATTTTTCCTTAAACCTTAATGAAATGTTACGGTCGTATAAAACTCCCGCTGCACTCCATTTCAACCAGCTAGTGTGGATCATATAATTAACATCACTATCGATCTCTCTATCATTTTGAATAATAGAACCCAAATACCTAAAATGACTACTCGTTTGTATCTCTTGCCTATCTAGTGTCACAGTACTATAGTCTTGGGTCCGTCGTTTACTAAATTTACACTCTATATACTCTGTTTTAGACCTATTCAATCTAAAACCTCTAAATTCTAGTGCTTGTCTCCATAACTCTAACTTGGTATTTATCTTTGTTCTTGTCATATCAACTAAAACAACATCATCAGCAAACAGCATATACCAAGGTATCTCATCCTGAATAGCTCTAGTGAGTTCATCCATCACTACAGTAAATAAGAACAGATTCAATGCAGATCCTTGATGCAATTCTATTGTGATTGAAAATCACTTATTAGAATACCACAAGTTCTGACATTGGTCACTATTCCATCATACATGTCCTTAGTTATGTATATATATTTGATGGAGACTCTTCTCTTTATCAATGTCCACCAAAACACCTCTCATGGTACCTTATTATAAACTTTCTCTATTCAAAATAATGTTACAGAATAAATTTTATGTTTAGTAATTTGGCTAATAGATAACTAACTGATAGGAAACTTACAAATATCGTTGAGGGTTAATGAAGTGATAGCACGAACTATCCCATCATCAGCCACAGGAAAAGAGGAACCATCAGCAATATGGACTAGACTAGACGATATTTATCTGAAATATATAGGAATAAATTTGTCCCTAATATTACCATATAAGAAGAGGCTCCAAATTCTATAATCCTTGGTCGACTAGAGGCGATGTAAGTATCCATACTTGATGAAGATGCATGAGTAATATGAGGACTAGCCAAAGTGGACTGGAGTCGGAGAAACCTGTCGAGATTAGCATGTGAAATATGAACTATAGAAGAAGACGTTGCTAGAGCAGTTGTAGTAGCAGAATTTGTTGAAAACGTAATACCAATAGAATTGGGACAAGTAAAAGAGTCATTTGTCATGGTATGAGCCCATTTTGGTTTCTCATATTTCTCCTAATAGGGATCAGATGTGTGATTCTACCTGCCGCAATGAAAGATCACATTGGTTGAAGCTTCGATCACCTCGACCACAATGTCCCCCCTGAATCATGACGGCAATCACAACCTAGCCTCGTCCCTAGCCAGAGAATAAAGCAGAGTTCTTGTTGGAGATAGGAGGTGAAGTATAGTATGTAGTAGTCAGCAAAGAGACATTGTCACCAACAAGGATTTGACCCCGCATATGGATAAATAAGAATCTAAACCTGTGAGAAACTTGACCACGGTGAGATCCTGACAGTACTCCCTTAGGGTTTTCTGATTAATCATCAAACGTGGTGAACATCCAGTTTATCTAAAATTCCATGAAGCGCCGAATAGTAGGTAGGGATATCTCCCTATTAGAGAGTAAAAAGGTGCTCATATAATTCAAAGACCCTAGGAATATCTTCTCATTTCTGTATTAAAAAGGTGCTCATATAATTCAAAGACCCTAGGAATATCTTCTCATTTCTGTATTAAAAAGGTGCTCATATAATTCAAAGACCCTAGGAATATCTTCTCATTTCTGTATACCTCCATGAAAGTATTACATGTTTCCTTTGAAGATTTAAGAAACATTACTACAGAACTTTCTCTTTCATGCTATTGAGAAGCCAAGTAATAATAATGCAGCGATCATTTGCAAGTCAATCAGGATATGTAGGGTCCTTATCTGGTGGGCCATCAAAAAGATATTTAATTTTCATTTGTGCCCCAACAAACACAGGAAAGGAATGAAACTATAATAGATAATTACCACCATTAAGTTCGATGGCAATAGTGTGTGGAAATATGTGTTCAGGATCGTCAGATGTAGTAGTAATAATAGCAAAGCTAGTAGTAAAATCACTAGATAGTGAAGCCATAGTAAAATATCAAAATCCAACTTATAAAAGATCAAGCTTAATAGAAGATAAAGTAGTAGATGCAGCAGTTCAAGAAAATAGCATCAACAATAGCAGGATCAAGCAGTAGTAGCAGTAGGAACCATAAGAGACGCCATAGAGATCGTCTCAAGAACACGAGGACATAGAGAGAAGAGGCAGCTGTTGCTATCGCCTCATGTGGCTGCAACAGCTATTGCAGTTGCTACTGTAGCAACTATTGTTGTTGCTGCCAGATGCGATGACTTCAGCTGCTGTGACCGGCAGCAGCCACAACTACTGCAGCGGGCTGCGGCATTTGTGATTGTTGTTGTTGGTGGCTACAATGGCAGAAGCCCGCAGCAACAAGGAGAGGAGAGAGGTGGCAGAGTGAGCGTGAAGGGGAGAGAGTGAGAGAAGAGAGAGAAAGGATTAGGGTTTTGGATTGGAGGGTTAAGATTAAATTTACTTTGAGATAGTGCTAAGACCTATTTCATAATCTTCGCTCTGATACCATGTTATGAAATATTCAGATAAAATATATAGAGATACAATTGGTTAGTACCCAAAATGGGTCTAAACCCAATAAGCCTAAGAAAGCTTAAATAGAGTAAAAGATACAATTCCCTCAATCCTTAACTTTGTCGTCTTCATGTTGTGGTAAGAAAATTAAGATGCCCCCAGAGCCATCCAGGTTCAAATCTAATGGAGTGTTTAAACAGTTTAATATCAAAAATGCAGCACCCCTCGTGGTCAGGTTTCGAACAAAAAGAAGGGACCTTGAAACCAGAAGCTCATTAAATGTAAGTATGATTCCTCAACCCTCACCTTTTGGAATTTTAGTCCAGCATAGGGGTATTTTAAGTTGATCTATGAATTATGAAATGACATCCTGAATCTTCATTTTCCCTCAAAAGCTTCCTTGTTACTTGAAAATTTTCAGTATTTGTTGGTTTCTTTGAGAACTGGTTAGACAATCTTATATGATAGGAAATTACTGAACTATATAAATTATGGAAAAGATTCATTTTGTTCATAGCAACTTGCATTCTCTTATGTGTTTGCATGCGCATTTATATGCCTTCTATATGTGAGATTAGACTACTATCATATATTTGGGTTTAGTCCCACATTGCATGCGGTAGTTTTACTCCAAATTTAGGAGATCTTACTATTCAATGTCAGGATATGAATCGTAACTTTATGCGCAAAATTAAAGAATCTGAAGTAAAAGAGGGTTTGAAGAGGATGAAATCAAGAAACCTATTGGTCCATATTAGATTCCTATCGAAGTATGGAGATACTTATGAGGGATCCTATAGAGGTATGGAGATATATAAGAGGGATTGGTGTGAGATAGGTAACAGATCTTTTTAATAAGATTTGACAAACTAAGAAAATACCAAATGAATGGAGGAAAAGTACCCTAGTACCTCTGTATAAGAACAAAAGTGATATTCAGAGTTCTAACTATCGGGGAATAAAACTCATGTGTTACACTATGAAACTTTGGGAAAGAATAATTGAACATAGATTGCGGCAAAATATTAAAATATTGGAGAACCAGTTTGGATTTATACCGCGGCGATTGATAACAGAAGCTATTCATTTATTTCGTCAGTTTATAAAGCGATTCTGAAAGAGAAATAGAGATTTGCATATAGTATTTATTGACTTGGAAAAAACCTATGATAAGGTATCACGAGAGGTACTTTGGTGGACATTAAAGAGAAAAGAGTCCCCATAAAATATATTGATATAATTAAGGGCATGTATGATGAAATAGTGGCCAATGTCAGAACATGAGGTGATATAACAAGTGATTTTTCTATCACAATTGGATTGCATCAAGGATCTGTATTGAGCCCGTTCTTATTTGCTATAGTGATGGATGAGCTTACTAGAGCTATTCAGGATGAGATACCTTGGTGTATGCTATTTGCTGATGATATTGTCTTAGTTGATGAGACAAGAATATGGGTGAATGCCAAGTTAGAGTTATGGAGGCACACATTAGAATATAGAGGTTTTAAATTGAGTAGGTCTAAAATAAATTATATGAAGTGTAAATTTAGTAAACGACGGACCATACACTAAAATGCTGTAATACTGGATGGGCAAAAGATACAAATGAGCAGTTAGTTTAGGTATTTGGGTTCTATTATTCAGAATGATGGAGAGGTCGATAATGATGTTAACCATAAGATACAAGTTGACTGGTTGAAATGAAGGAGTGCAACGGGAGTTTTATGCGACCGTAACCTTCCGTTAAGACTTAAGGAAAAATTTTATAGGACTACTATTAGGCCAATTTTATTATATAGCACAGAATGTTGGGCTATAAAAAAACGTCATTCACAGAAAATAAGTGTAACAGAGATATGCATGCTCCGCTGCATATGTGGCAACACTAGGAGAGATAAAGCGAGAAATGAAGATATTCGTGCTAAAGTAGGTGTAGCTCCCATCAATGAGAAGATGCGAGAAAATCGCTTACAATGGTTTGGTCATGTGTAATGTAGGCCTACAAATGTACCAGTTCGACGATGGGAGTTTATCAATGTAGAACAAGTTAAAAGACCGAATAAAATATGGATGGAGGTGATACGAAAAGATATGGATTCTAGAGGTTTAAATGAGATATTACTTGATAGAAATGAATGGAGAAAAGACTATCAAAGTGATTGATCTGGCATTATTCTTTTTTTGGTTCATGTAGCCTACCCCAAATACTTGGGATAAAAGGCTTAGTTGTTGTTGTTGTTGTTATATTGAGACACTTATAAATATATGTATTCTTTGACTTATAATAAATTGGATCTAATTATTTCATAACATGGTATCAGAGCTAGTTATGAACTTCTTCCCGATCTTGCTTCGTCGATAATGATGTTAACCATAGGATACAAGTTGACTGGTTGAAATGAAGCAGTGCAACGGGAGTTTTATGCGACCGTAACCTTCCGTTAAGACTATAGAAAATTTTTATAGGACTGCTATTAGGCCAATTTTATTATATGGCACGGAATGTTGGGCTATAAAAAAAACGTCATTCACAGAAAATAAGGGTAACAGAGATGTGCATGCTCCGCTGCATATGCGACAACACTAGGAGAGATAAAGCGAGAAATGAAGATATTCGTGCTAAGGTAGGTGTAGCTCCCATCGATGAGAAGATGCGAGAAAATCGCTTACAATGGTTTGATCATGTGCAACGTAGGCCTACAAATGTACCAGTTCGACGAGAGGAGTTTATCAATGTAGAACAAGTTAAAAGAACGAAGGGAAAACCGAAGAAAATATGGATGGAGGTGATACGAAAAAATATGGATTCTAGAGGTTTAAATGAGATATTACTTGATAGAAATGAATGGAGAAAGGACTATCAAAGTGATTGATCCGGCGTTATTCTTTTTTTGGTTCATGTAGCCTACCCCCAAATACTTGGGATAAAAGGCTTAGTTGTTGTTGTTGTTATATTGAGACACTTATAAATATATGTATTTTTTGACTTATAATAAATTGGATCTAATTATTTCATAACATGGTATCAAAGCTAGTTATGAAACAAATCTCAACCACCCGTTTAAATATTAAAAAAACCTTCCTAATCCTTTTCCTTCTCCTGCTTCTTCTTCTTCTTCTTGTTCTTCTTCTCCCGATCTTGCTTTGTTTCCTTCTCCCACTCCTGCTTTCTTTTTTCTTCTCCTGCTCCTGCTTCTTTTCTTTTGTTTCTGCTGCTTCTTAAATTCTTTTGCTTCTTATTTCTTCTTATGTATTTCATCTGCTGTTTTTTCTATTTTTTTGTTTTTGACAGCACAGCAGTCCGAACCAGCGCAGCCAAAAAGAGAGCAGCCCCGTTCAAGGCTGATACCAAACAACAGCTGAACAGAAGCCTTCATACAATTGGACGCCTAAATCAGCCTCATTACTGTTGCTACTGCTAAAACCACTTCTCTATAAGTTATGTTTTCAAACTTCTTTCTATGACATCATCTACTTCAAGTGATTCATCTACTGTTATTGCTCCTCCTATTACTACTATCTCTAATATGATTGAGAATTTATTTCTAAAAATCTTTACTGCTACCACTATTAAGTTGAATAGTAATAATTATCTTTTATAAGTTCAATCGTTCAGAGTATTTGTTGGTGCTTAAAAAAAATTAAGCATTTATTGGATAATCCACCAAATGAAAACAATCATATCTATTAGGATTGGCTTGTTAACGACTATTGTATAATTACATGGCTCAATAGTGTGCAGGAGAAACTAAGTTTAGGTGTACTATTATTAAAAACTGCTAAAGAGATATGGGACACTCTTAAAGAAGTCTATGGAATGAAAAAAAAATATATCAAGAGTATTTGAACTGTATGAGCGCGTGTTTACTCTCAAACAGGACAATACACTTGTGTCCAAATATTATTCTATTCTCCGAAGCACATTGGATGAGCTTGAAATTCACCAATCTCTAATGACGGATTTTAAGACTTTGAAACAATATCGTCAGGATCTCGCTACTGGCAATTGGCAAATTCTTCTTTAGTCTCGATTCATTTTTACTAACCCAGGAAAGGGTATGAGCACTTGTTTACTTTCAAACAGGACAACACACTTGTGTCCAAATATTATTCTACTCTCCGAAGTACATTGGATGAGCTTGAGGTTCACCAATTCCTGGTGACGGATTTTAAGACTTTGAGACAATATCATCAGGATCTCACTACTGGCAAATTCCTCTTCGGTCTCGATTCTTTTTTACTGACCCAGAAAAGGGGTCCAATTCTTGCTGATGACAATATCCCATCAATGACAACTACATATTCCAGAATATTGTGTTTCTGCTGGATCACTACATCAGCAACTCCACATCTTGTCTCCAATGACAACATTGCCCTATTTTCTGGTCAAGGACGAGGGCGCAATCGTGAGTCAGGGGGAGGCTGTAGTCGTGGTGGTCGAGGATCCCGTAAATGTGATATCTGTGATAGGCAGAATCACACATCTGCATGCTGCCAAGTATGGAAAATCATTATGGGCGCAAGCTATGATAAGCAAATTTTCTACTAGTCCCTCTAATTCTATTTGCACTATCTACAACTAATTATACAGCATCTACAACAAATTATGTTGCCCCTTCGATATCTTCTCTGATAGTTCAGATTCCACACGTTGAACTTGATAGACTTCTCCATCTCAAGTCTACTGTGGCTCATTCTCATGCTACTCATGCATTGTTGTTAGGTAATGATGCTTACATCGCCTCCTCTAGTCGACCATAAGTTATTGATTGTTTCTCCCATATAATAGGTAATAGATAATAAATTGCCTCATTATATTTTTCAAATAAATACCCTCCCATCCATATTGCTGATGGATCCTCTTATAGGAAGGTTGGTGATGGGGTAGCTCGTGCTACCATTTCATTAACTCTCAATAATAATCTGTTTATTCCTAGGTTTCTGTCCGTTTATTATCTATTAGCCAAATTACCAAAAATAACAAGAAACCTAGGACGTAGATTTCCTACCTACTATGTTTTTCAGGACCACCAGACTAGAATAAGAATTGGTACCGGTTGTGAGCAATAGGGGTTGTACTATTTGGGTAAGACATCTCCTATAGGGTTTGCTACTTGCTCCTTCGATTCCCTTTACAGTGGCATCAACGGCTTGAACATCCTCCTCTCCAGAAACTTCGCCTTATTTTTACCTGCTGCATCTAGTATATCTAAATTAGATTATGAGTCTTGTGAGCTCGGTAAGCATCACCATGCCTCATATTCAAGTAGACAATCCATACAGTAGTGTTCCGTTTGAGTTAGTCTATTATGATATTTGGAGTCCCTGTAGTTTTCCCTCTTTTAAAGGATTTAGATATTTTCTTTGTGGATGATTTCTCTCGCATAACATAAATGTATTTGATAAAAGAAAGGTTAGTTGTTTCTCGTACAACTAAACTATTTTATAAAGAAAATTAAAAAAACAATTTTCAACCTCTACTCATGTTTTTCATACTGATAATACTATGGAGTATATAAAATCTGATGTTTTCCTTTGTGCTAATAATGAAATGATTCATAAACATTTTGTTCTCACACGTCCCTACAAAATGGTGCTGCTAAAAAGAAACATAGACATTCTAGATGTTACTCATACCTTAATGATTCACGTGCATATTTTAAGATTTTATGGTTTGATATTGTTCTATGTGCTTGTCACTTGGTTAATAGGATCTAGTTTTCTTTCTTGCATGGTAAAACTTTCTTTTCCTGTCTTTACCATGATATAACCACTTTTCCTCTCTTACCTCGAGTATTTAGATGTACATGTTCTGTTCAAGATTTGACTTTTGGTTTGGACAAGTTGTCTCCACGCGCTATTAAGTGTGTGTTTGTTGGCTACTCTAAGATGCAGAAAAGATATAAGTTATGATCCAATATCTACAAAAAAATTTATCTCTACTAATGCTATCTTATTTGAGTATATCCCATACTTCACTTCTATATCAATAGACCAGTTGGTTCCTTCTTTTCCTCTACCCTTGTGTCTCCTACTAAGGGTGAGAATGTCGGTGCCTAGTGTAGAAAAGGTGCCTTCCTCAGTATTCTCTCGCCGACTGAAAGTGTATCCTCCAAACTCACTACCACCTGTTGCTCCACCATCTCCAGCTGCAGGTTATCAACATATGCAACCCTCTCCTCTTACTTTTGATCTTCCCATTACTCTCCGAAAGGTAAACACTATACTACTGCTCATCCTATTTTTAGATGTGTTTCCTATAATAAACTTGCCCCCTTGTTTCGCTAGCTTGCCCTTTCTTTCTTCTATTTCTATACCCAATTCATTTCAAGAAGTTATGTTAATCTCTACCTGGCAGATGGCATAGATGAGGAGATACAAACTCTTGTCTCTCATAGAACCTGGAATTTGGTTACTCCTCCGTCGGACGCCTCTATTGTTGGTTGTTGTTGATATACACTTTCATGTACGAGCTGGACCGGTCGATAGACCGCTATAAATCTCGCTTTGTTGTGAAAGATTTTTTCCAAATATATAATGTTGATTTCTTTGTGACTTTTTCTCATATGGCTCGTCTCAGCTCCATTCGCATCCTCTTCTCTCTTCTCTTGTCGTGAATTTCGATTGGCCCTTGTTCCAATTGGATATTAAAAATGCTCTTATATGGTGATTTGCAAGAGAAGGTATACATGGAGTAACCTCCAGGATATATTGTTCAAAGGGAAAATATAGTCTGCAAACTCAAAAAGCGATTTATAGACTTAAACAGAGTCATCGAGTCTGATTTGAAAAATCTTTTACTATGATTGCTGATATTGGATTTCAGTGTTATCACTATAATTATTCTGTCTTTGTCCGGCATACTCTATTTAGTATTGTCCTTCTTGCCGTATATGTAAATGATATTTTACTAATTGGGAGTGATATAACAGTTTTGATTAAGACAAAGGACTATCTCAAATAACATTTTGTAACTAAGACATGGGAAGACCAAGATATTTTCTTGGAATTGTCGTAACTTATCATAAATATTAGTTACTTCTCCCTCAGAGGAAATATGTGCTGGATCTCTTGGAAGAAACCGGTCTACTTGAGTGTAAACCTGCAAGTACTCCAACGGAGTCAGATTTAGACTATGGAGTGAAAATAGTGTTTTGTATAAGAATGTCAAGCAATATAGAAGGATGGTTTTCAAGCTTATCATCTCACAGTCACCAAACCTGAAATTTTCTTTATTGTTAGATTACTAAGTCAATTCATGCATAAACTACGGGTCGAACACTGGAAAACTATTCCCTATGAGTTTTGGTATATATTAAAAGCTCTCTTGGAAAGGGTATTTTATAAATAATATGGATATGTTCAAATCTCTGCCATTTCAGATGCTACATATACAGGAGACAAAAGTGAGAATATTTACTACTGGATACCTTACATTTGTAAGAAGTAATCTAATTACATGGAGGACTGAGAAATAAGATATAGTGTCTCAATCTTCTATTGAAACAGAGTGTCGGTCTAGGCACATGCGTGTGAATTATTATGGCTAAAAAACTTGCTGACTGAATTTAGCTTCAAACTGAAGAGTCCTTTGCCTATGCACTGTGATAATCAGTCTGCCATCTACGCTGCTCAAAATCCAGTATTTTATGATTGTACTAATTATATAGAGATAGATTGTCATCTAGGTCGAGATAATTTGGTGAAGAAGTTAATAAATACTCCATTTACTCATTCGTTAGAACAATTATCCGATATTCTAACTAAAACTATATCAGCAACAATGTTTTCTAATATGTATAACAAGTTGGGTATGATTGATATTTATGCTCCAAGTTGCGGGAGATTGTTAAATTGGACTACTATCTTATATTTGGGTTTAATCCTACATCGCCTGTGAAATTATTTGTATAGTGTTGAGACACCTATAAATATATGAATCTCTTGACTTATAATAAATTGGATTTGATTATTTCATAACACTTTAAAACTTCCAACCACCGCTGGTTATTTAGCTCGCAGCCTATCTTCAGTCAATAGATACATAGCCCCACCCACGAAATACACAAGGGGATATACATTAGGGCCAAGTAAAAAGGTGAAAAAAAAAATATCCTTGTCTACTATCGGATTTCAGCACCAGATTGAAAGAAAGTTCATGTATAATTAGTATTCTACAAATTACAAGTAACATTAATATTCTAGATTGAACATTTTCTTTCTTCATTATCCTTGATATGCTGCTGTACATTTGAGTTGACTGCCATCAGATTTCAGCTACATATTCGTGAATAATTTCCCTTTTGGAACAAATTACAAATATCTCTTTTCATTTTAGCCCATGAAGACAACAACAACCATAACAAATTTCATCCATTAGAATTGTTTGATCTCTTAGATCTCATCATAATAGTTTATTTCTGCAAGAAATCAATCTTTTAGATTTTCCAAGGAATGAGCCATCCAAAGTAGTACTCTCTTGTGCTCCAGAAAACATGTCATTGGTGTGAAGTACGTATCAATTTGTGCAGCATTGATATTCAAACAGATCGCCTAACAGTAAATCTACTTCAGACGCCCCCCCCCCCCCCCCACCAACACCCCCCAAAAAAAAAGATCTTCAATGTGAAAGTTCTTTTCCCTTTCTCCCTACCTCCTTAAAATTTCAATAGCTTTCTGGAATTCCTTAGAAATAGAGGCTGAGAGTAAGCAATCCACCCCCCTTCAATCAACATATTTGTGGTTGAGTCATTTAACTCTCTGGATCGGGCCCTTCCTACTTCAATAGAAAAGGCGGAATCGCTGTTTCACTTTCTCCTCATTCATTTGAAGATAAGGAAATATAAGAACCCCTACAACAATAACTGAAATTTTAATGAATAACTTTGCGGGTATCAACTTGTAAGTCAAAGTTGCTGGCAATTCATTAGATCCACATGAAGCATGGAATTAAAAATTACAGAATGCTCTGACCTTTCCTAAGCATGACATGGTTCATGAAACAAGATTCATCCCCTGAAGTGGGATAAAGACGTGGGACATTTCTTTTCTTTTCTTTTTTTTTTTTCCTGCTCCATAATTCATGTAACAACATAGATATCAGAGAGTCAAGGGTGGTTAAATGTTGGTTTCAAACAAATAAACAAGTGAAGAAAAGACCAGCACTCGTGCATTATAAAGTAGGGATAAAAAGTAGAAAAAAGATAGTAAAAAATATAAGAAATCATAAGTTGAATTTGAGTGTTAACTAAAATTAACAGTCTAAATTTTCAACTTAGACTGGTCCACCAGAAAATGTCAATGTAACTGTCTTTTCTAGCATCTTTCCAAGTCTCTTACATGCAACTATGTACTAAGAAGCATGGACACGCCGTCATATCCAACATGGGCATGCCACAAACACAGTAAAAACCCTGTTGGACATTGCCATGTGGCATATCCAACAAAAAAGAAAAAATATGGTATCATTATCACATTCGTGCTTCTTGTAGGTTATGTCTGAAAAAAAAAAGTTAAATGATCAAGAAAAATTAGAAATAAACATTGTTAAATTGGTAATGTTTATCTAAACTTATTCGGCTTTATGAATTTATACTTTAATAATTTCTTGTGCACATGAGTCTTGATTACTTTCTATGAAGGAAGGGAGACACGGTTGCTGCCATGGATTGTCCTTTGTAAAGGAATAAAGTGACAAACCCAAATATTGTTGTGCTTTCTTTTATGATATTTTAGTAGTAAAACTATGCTAAAAATAGAAAAATAGATGTTTATATTTTTTTTTCCCGTGTCATTATCATGTTTAATTTTTCAAAAATGTCATGTCCCATATATGTATCTGTATCCGTGTTTGTATCCGCATCCACTGTGCTTCCTAGCTTATGTATTTAATAAATAACAACTGAAAATGGATATGAAATTTACCTTTTCCTTAGTATTTACTTTAGTTCCATAAATCCGTATTTTGGCTCCAGTTTCCTGGTTCACAAACAAAGTAAATACCATTCAGCTAACAGAAATATTCAGCGTTCACACACATGCTCGTTCATCAAATATGAAAGTCAACATAAAGCACTCTATTAAGCAAGTAAATAAATTTAATTATAAACACTTTTGCATGCATACATGAGCACATGCAAAGTTATTTTCATGATCTACACCAACAATAAACTTAATAGAAAGAAGAGGTAAGTTGGGCGAAAATAAAGAATGATTGTTTTTTGCTAATAAATAGAGTTATTTCT
The DNA here is from genome assembly GCA_036321105.1 of Dracaena cambodiana. Classification (NCBI taxonomy): domain Eukaryota; kingdom Viridiplantae; phylum Streptophyta; class Magnoliopsida; order Asparagales; family Asparagaceae; genus Dracaena; species Dracaena cambodiana. The sequence continues at coordinate 45,595,308 of JAYEPQ010000007.1, forward strand.
GGACAATGATCCACTCACAGGTAGATTCATATGAAAGTAAGCCTCTTAAAATAACAGGTGTAGGTAAATGTTTATTACTTCTTCTAATCTCTTTTGTGCATTGCTTTCAGACCCCAGTAATAAGCCGATAAAATTGTATCCTGGATATGCTTTAACCTGAAAAAACAATAACAAACAACCTGTTAAACACAAATCAGAAAACAATACAGCTAATATTCAATGAGTTTCATTTAAATTTGAGATACAAGCTTGGCAAAATTTCATATCTTACAAACCAAAAAAAGAAAAAAAAAATAATAAAAGAAACATGTCGGTGGAAATAAAAGTTCTTGAATAGACCACCAAAATTAGCAGTATTTTATATTTGATCACCAATTCCCTTAAGTTATTTGAACTTATGTCCTCTTAGTCTCTTCCTCCCAAATTCCCATATCTAACGTGGCTAAGAGCTAGGGATAGTAATGGACGCATCCATGAGTCATTTTTTGGCCCTCCCTATACAAAATTTTGAATTAAAAATGAAAATATTATTTTTCTAATTTAAAATTTTGTATAGGACATGCCAAAAATTGTCCATTACCATCCCTACTAAGAGCTAAAGTGTGGAAGCAATGAGAAAAATGAAAGAAGACCTCCTGGACAGTGAGGAGAGGAAGGAGACAAAAGGCTAATGACAGGCTTAGGCTTTACTTGTGGAAAGCAAAAAAATTTAAAGAGTGAATTACTTGGTGAAATAAAGGAAGGTGATGGAGGAGTGAGTTTAATGATAGAACGGGAGGGGAAGAAAAGAATTAGGTTAGGATTTAATTGTGACGAGAGAAGGAAAATTTGATGGAGTGGATAGATTTCGTGAGATGTACGTGTTGGAGCTTCTTAGTGAAGGTAGTCGTGAAAGGAAAAAAAAGAAGAATCACTAATGCCGGGGATTGGGGGAGAAAATATGACTATCAGTGAAGGCAAAACAGGCCAAACTGAAAGATATAATTGAAAATTTAGTGGAAAATTCTGCTAACCTTGGTTTCAGCTAGAGCAGGTAATTTCAAAAGGATTTGAGATCTAACTTAAATATGCAATGGGTTGGTTCTAATATCAAAGTACTGAGGGTCTAAGATCAAAGAAAAGCCCTAACATATACTAAAAAAAAATTTGCGCTACGTGGAACAGTGACAAGGCCTTAACCAATATTAGAAGTTGGGATTCAAGCGGATAGAAATATACTAGTCACACAAACTAGCTTGAATATTTGACTAGGCAAGAATATATGGTTATATATGAAGGTTAAAGAAGAAATGTGAACCAAATCGTCTGGCACATGAGTGAACATGCAGACATGGATCATCAGTGACCCGGTTCATGTGCCTGTAGATATCATGATTTTAGGCAAGATTGGCTTCAAGATTTGAGACAGGCCCCTCCAAAAGTTAAAGAGATAAAACCAACTTGTACTCTTGTTAGAATTAAGGATCTGAAGGATGAAATTTGCACAGGAGCACTAAATCTGAACTCAATATGGGGGAAGTAAAGGTATGTAGAAACAAATTGGAGTGATGGGTATTAGGGTGCCAATCATATTAAAACTCCGCATTGAGACAGTAAATGATTGAAAATGTAAGTAGGAAAGATGGACCATCATACTTTTCATATTTAAATTAAATTCTGTTATAGCACAATTAATGATAGGTACATCATAGGTAGACTGAACCACTAGATTTAAGTGTTTGGAGTCATTTGGTGTTGGTATGCCTATATCCATGGTATGCCTATATCCATGATTCCATGGTACAGGTACATGCCTACATGGTACTCGGTAAAAAGGGGGCATGCTTAACCAGAGTTTGATACACTTGTGTTCGTGGTACACTTGAGACTATTGCTAGGGTCATTCAGCAATTGCATGTGTATTATTTGTGTGTGTGTCTACACACTTAAAGAGAGGCAACACTAAGGAATAATTGAAACTACCATCTTCTCCAATAGAGATAACAAACTACATTGATTTAGAACCTATTAAACATGGTTCTGGACACAAAGGCATGGTAAATTAGGAAGCACTGTTATGGACGGCTACATAAATGGACACAGAACTCGACATTTACAAAAAAATGAGGATACAGATACAGTAAGGACACGTCAAGAAATATAATAAATATATTTTAATCTAAACATAATGATTTCACTCAAGTATCAAAAAAAAAGTTCAAACACCCAAAATAACAAAAAACCAAGTCTATAAAGAATTTAAACGCTAATTAAATTACGTTCATAAGAATTTGATAAATTACATGCACAGAAGAAATTAAATATTGCATCGCTTTCTACTGGATCCTATTGTAGTTACTTCATCTTCATTATCTCCATCAACATTGCTCCTTCACCACCAACTCCCCTATTATCTGTAAATAAAATAGCTTCAATTTCTGATTCATCAAGTGAATTGTGCAATCTAAACTATGCCATTATCATCCATAGAGCCAAACACATCCCTAATATCCCACATTTGTATTGGACCTTTATAATGTTATGGAGTTTTCCTTAATAAAAGTCGAAGGTTGTTATGAATATAAATCAAGAAATTGGCACGTCACGAGAGCACTTTGTTTCTTCTAAATGAGTGAATGTATAGTAAGTTCTCCAATTCCTCTCACAATATGAAGAGGATGCAGCTTGCATGAACAATTTAAAGGCTAGTTTTCGAAGAATTGGTGCAAAAGTGTCATAAGTAACCCACCAACTGTGAGGATCAACCCATCAACTGCGAGGATCCATGCTTACTAGAGATCTAATAGAGTCAACATCACCAAAGAGTCAACATCACTAAATGCACTTTCTGAGGCAACTTGGCAAATTCGATAGCCACTTTTTCACGCTCCTGAACATCATCAAACGAACTCATTATACATTTGTTTCTTTCAATAGTTACTTCATCATCCATAAGGGAGGAAGCCGAGTTAGATCCTTTTATAACCCTATATCTCCATAATATCTAGAATGACAAATAAAGAATAACGGATTAGAATCAAGTCTTAATGCTTCCAAATATAGGTAAAACCATAAAAATTTAATGAATTGACAACGATATAATACCTAGGGTTCAATAAATATACTAGGCAATAGAGTGTAGTTTTTGTTCCCCATAGTATAATAGATTCTTCCCTTAGTTGTTTACCTTCATAGCAATATATATTAACTTCTTTACTTTTTCTATGGTGTCCACATAAATCAAACGAAGACAAGGTTTATCAATGTCGCAAGTTTTTAGCATCTCATAGATTGGTTGGTAAAAGAAAGTATGTAATCAACTTAATCCTCTCAGCAATCATATAATACTTTCTCTTTTTACAAATCTTGCTTTATTAACTTTATCCTATCAATAAGAAGCCCACTTCTCACTTATTACCATTGCTTGAAGGTCGTGCTTTATTAGCTTGAATCTTTTAAGCATCATAATAATAGAAGCAAAACAAATCTCTACAACTGAAAGCAATTTCAAATGCATAAATTCATTTTACATTGTCAATGTCTTGGAATAATTATTATGAAATGTTTTAGCGTCATCACGGCTCCAGAAATATCACTAATGGCACTCTTCCTAAGTAAATGCATTGTCTTTTAACTTTTTTGGCCACACAAATATTCTTCCATACAAGATTTAAAATATGAACAGCACAGGGGCCTAATGGATATGAGGAAATTTGCTTTAATTATATGCCCAACCGTCTTACAATTTGCCGCATTATTTGTGATTACTTGAACAACAGTTTGGGATCCAACATGCATGATTACCTCCTTCATCAAACTTGCTATGAAAAAACTGCTTTTACTTCTCCCAGACAATCAATAGGCTTTAAGAAACCAAGGTTAATCGGATGTGACTATAATAAAGTTGATTATCAGTCTTCATTGAGAGTCTGACCAAGTACTGTTTATTTATGTAATAGCTTTTCGAAATTAATTTTCTCCTTTTAAAGTAATGAAGTTCTCAATGCATTGTAGCCTGGAAGTAAGAATCCTAATAGATTACTATTTGCAACCATAGTAAAAGCTCCGAGATAATAAGAATACCTTGCAAACGAGAATGGCAATCCCCTTATATAACATCCTAACAATCTCACTTTGGAGTTCTTCTCGAACACCAAGATTAAAGACTCTCATGCGAGCATTGCCACTAACTCCATCAGTGTTGTGCCTAAAGTTTTCATCCTTCTTGATAAAAGAGGGTTATGGTAAGTCTGTGACAGCTAGCATAAAACATTATTATATATTATGGTATAAACCAAAAATTAAATTCCGTTGAAGTGTACCCACTTAGCGATGCACTACATTGGAGCCTGGATATGGTGAAAAGTAGATGAGGGTTACTAGGTCATCGCCCAGAAACAATGCGTCACATCGACACCCACATGTGGTGTCAAATGTGAGAGCATTTTCACACCTTAATGAGCAAGTGACGATAAAAAAAATTAACTCATGAACACAAGATTCAATTAGCCTCGTGATATATTAGTTCTCCTACGGATAGATTAGCAGAATTAGTTGATGTTATGATTAAAAAAAAGTTAATATTTGTGCGCACAGGAGTCTAAACGGGTCGGTGAGAAAGCTAGAGTTATAGAGCCTAAGGGTTATAAACTTTGATAAATGAGTAGAGATAGAAATCATAATGGAGTGGGTATGATCTAGATAAACAATTATTCAGAAATGTAGGAGGAAGAGTGATGATTTTATTAGTTAAACTTATTTTAAATAGTAAAACTTTCGGTGCTTATGCACCACAAGTAGAACTTGATAAATCTAGTAAATGTCAATTTTAAAAAGATTTAGATAAGATGACATATAGAATATTTGTTAGAGAAAAACCCTTTATTGGTGGTGATGGGTGTGTAGATCTAGTTGTAATGGGACAAGTTAAAAGAGCGAAGCAACAACCAAAGAAAACATGAATGGAGGTGATATGAAAAGATAAGGATGCTACAGACTTAAATGAAAATATATTGCTTGATAAGAATGATGGAGAAGGATCATCCACGTGATCAACCTGACGTGTCTCATTAAGTATATGTACCATACCCCAAGTACTTGGGATAAAAGACTTAGTTATTGTATAAGAGCATTGCCCGGTCCTTATCTTTTTCTTTTTTTTTTATAATTGAAGTGTCGCATGTGCTTCACTATAACTAACACCGCCAAAGGATGACGCAGATGGTAATGGAACATTCTACAGTTGTGTATTTTGTTCTTGTAACTCTGCTTCCTTTTTTACTCTTAAAATTCCAATATATCATTCTGAGTTAGTTTCTTGCATTGGGCTACTCCTAGATTTTTTTTTTTTTTTTTTTTTTTTAACCAAAAGCCCCAGCCGTTAAGTAAGAATAAGCGTAAATTAATGAACAATAGTTAAACTGAAACTTAAAATTTCTTCCTCCTCTTCCAGCTTTCTCCAATTTTATAACAAACTTCCACAAAGGTTTCCTAACATCTACCTCAATCGTTGCAAAGGTAGCCAGGCCCCTAGCACTACCACTACCAGCATTAGTTGAAGATTTTATTCTAAATTATGATTAGAATTTCCTACAATTGATATATAAATCAATTAGATAAAAAATAATATGTTATACTAAATTAACCTTCTAACATTAATTACCTCCTGGATTTTGTTTTCAAGGACTAATTAGATTTCCTATAATTGATGTATAAATTAACTAGATAAAAAATAATTACATTAAAATAAATTAAATTAATCTTCTAGCAATAATTATCTCTTGAATTTTCTTTTCTGAGACAGAATTTGGAGTACATAATACATGCAACCAGCTAGATACTCAACTTAGATATCATCATTCATATGCAGACATAATTTATAATTAGTATTTGAGCAAAAACAATTACTACAGATCAAATTTGAGCAAATATATTGCAGAATAGATTTAAGCAAAAAAATATGAATGACGGATTGAACAAAAAAATAACATAAAGTAGACTCAAACAAAAAAAAAAGAGTAAACGGGAAATTCACCGACGGTGAAGGGGATTTCTTCACTAGCGCTTAGGTGGCCTAATAATTGTATTGTACGTGGCGTCACTCAAAGAGTAGTTATGAAAGTTCTTTTATTTGTTACTTTAAGTGGCACTATGTATAATACAATTATTGGGCCACTTAAGCGCTAGTGAAGGAATCCCCTTCACCGCCGGTGAATTTCCTGCTTTCTCAAAAAAAATTATTGCAGATCATATTTGAGCAAAAAATTTACTACAAGTCATATTTGAGCAAAATGTACTGCAAATCAGATTTCTAGCCACTTGGATTTTTTTATAACTATATGCAGAATAATATTGCAGTTAAGATTTTTTTCATAATATGCAGGAAAATTATACCAGACAAAAAAACCATAAATTTTGCAGATAGAAGAAAAGCTAACCTCTATTGATTGATGACAAGGAGCTGCAATCAAAGGGAAAAATTATCTCGAACCAAACTCGAAGCGAGAAAGAGAGCGCACAACCTCGGTCTCAAAGTGAGAGAGAGAGGGACCTCCAATCAATGATCGGCCAGCCGACTGCAAGATTGAAGCGAGAGGAAAGTTCATACACCATTGAGGGAGGGAAATCCAGTCTGAAGCTTTGTTGGTCGAAGAGTGAGAGACAGGCGAGCGAATTGATGATCGAAGTAAGATGGAGCAAGAGAGAGAGAGAGAGAGAGTGGCCAAATTAATTGTCTTCTAACCAAATTGAGGAGAGAGCGCGACCAAATCGATCATCTTCAATTGAAGTGAGAGATTGAGCGAATCGATTGAAGAGAGTGCAAGTGACTTTATCGTCTTCGATCTAAGTGAGAGAGAGACTGTGAATTCGTCGTCTTCAACAAAAGTGTGAGAGAGCACAAGCGAATCTCCATCGATTCAAAACGATATCGATAAAATTAGGGCAACCGATCAAATAAGAGAAAAGGCAAGAGCATTGACAGAGAGGGAAAGAAATTAGAGCCCGAGGCTAACAGGTTTTCTTTTTTATTATTTACAAAAAAGATAGCGGCGCATTTCATCCGTGTCCACCTCGATTTTGACGAACTCCGAATTTTTTAATGGACTCGTCAACTGACAAGTCGAACATGCATTTCACCATGTATGAGACGAGTCCGAGTAGGGCATATATCTGACTCGGACTCGCCAGCCAGTTTGACAAGTTTGTGCTTCCTAGACGGCAAATCCTAAAAAAGGACATATAGATATGGCAATATAAATATACGCATATTTATGTATATAATATATTATTAAGACATGTTTTATTTAAAATATAGATCCTAATCATGTAAATTAAATAAAAGAATCCAATTTCAATCCAATGGATACATAACTTGAGTAAAATATTTGAAGTCTAAATCTTTAAAAGGTATTTGGAGCCTACTATCTTAGTATCCTTTTACTGTCAATATATATATATATATATATATATATATATATATATATATATATATATATATATATATATATATATTATGGCAATGTACAACTACATAATACTCAACATGTGATCTCTATTGTTTTTTTAATGTGGAGATGCCCTTGAAACATGATTTATATGACTTCTGAAAGTGAACACAACTCTAGTTCTTAATATCTAACATGGTTTCTGTGTGTGATACTTATCGACAAGTGTCGAGCAAATATCGGTACCACACGGACACAATACTCACTTTGAAGTGCCTCTGCTTCATAGTTTAGAACCATAATCATAACAATACTGATGCTAAGCAATCAAAATCTAAGTATAGTGACGCAAAATGGAAGGGGATTGAAGGTTTTGTAGTGGAGTTTTGGAGATTTAGGGATAATATTAAGGTTTGATAACAGATTTGGGCCTACACCCAGGCAAATCACATGCTTACCCTCACGAATCACACAAGAACGATATGGAAGAAGCAAATCGCATGTTTTAAAATTCTAAAAATAATTTTTTCTTCATTGAAAATAAAATATGTTTACAATGTAATATATATAGAAAAAGTACATAAATGCACCACGTGCAAACAAGATTAAATCAAATAAAATAAAATCCTAATTAAATCCTAACAATAATCAAATCCTAATAAATCCTGACCTTTAATCGTCTCCATCAATTCTCCCCGACTTGGAATCACGTCTCGTGAATGAAGACACCATAATTCTAACAGCTTATTGAACATTTCACCCACTGAGAACTTGATCTTATCCAAGAAAGTGATTTCAACAACAAAAACAAGGCCTGAAGATGTAACATATATTTGATCATTATGTTTATACCGTCGGACGGGCTTTATTGTTCTTTGCACCATAATAATACTAAATTCGTTTAAATATGCCTTTGTGACAAAAAAAAAACTTGAAATAGATCGTAGACACCAGGCAGTCTTGTAGACCATGAGAACTTCACAATTTGCAAAAACAGTAATATCAACTTAGTGTTCTCTAGCAAAAGATCTCTAGAAATACAAATATAAGGCTATGAAATTTCTGTAAGCTGCAAAGGAGTTTCTACTAACAATGGCGGTAACTCAACAAAAACTTTGGCTCTAATACATTGATGATTTATAATAAGCAACCTGACTCCACAACCTAGATCGTGAACACTTGCAGTAAACTCACTAGCAATGTGTCACTTCTTCGAGGGACACTGGTAATCAAAGCATCAAAACTATTCACACTCATAACACTTGATCGAAACTAGTGACCTGAATGGGGTTGTTTGGTTTGAAAAATTGGCTTGGGAAACAAAAATGTAATTGCATTTCTGTTGCTTGTTTTGCTGCAAATGACAACAAAATTTTGCAATATTTGTTGCAATCTATTTGGTTGCAGCTTTTGTTACAAGATTTTGCTACAAATTTCTAGCAAATGCTAAATTTTTGCAGCTTTTGTTGCAATTTTGCAGCAAAAGAAACAAGGGCTGCACTTCCATTTTCTAACCAAATAGCCCCTTAGAGTTTTTTTTTTTCCCAACTTAAAAAGATTTAGGTGAACAATTTGAAAGATGCAGAACACATAGTGCATGAAAATGAACTTGCAAACTAATAAATTTGCAGAAATTTTTACGGTTAAAAACTTCTCCAACAAATTTAAATTGAGCATAACAGTATTTCTGCCATGAAGATGGAGGAAGTAACAAAATTAATGTTCAAGACGACTCCCAATATTCAAAACAATAACGATCATTAAAACTGTAATAATTAGGAACTGCATCATATAAATTACGCTCTTGGTTTGGATCTCCATCATGTCGATGTATTGACCATAAAATACAAATCAATGTTTAAAATAGCGATAACGATAACGTAACGTTTTATCTTTATTAGGTTATGTCGCATATAGCGTAACGCATAACGTAAGTTATGCAATTTTCTATTTATTTAATTAAAAATAAATATAAAACTACATAAAATAATTTTTATAAATTCAAAAATAAATTTAAAATATCTGAAAAAGAATTTTCACATAATCTATTCTAATTTTATATTAAGTTTTACAATAATTTTCACATTTATCTTCATAAATTATATTAATTCTCTAACCATAATTCCAGTCATCATTTAAACAAGATAACAAGATTTCAATTTTTTATTTCAATTCCAGTTATTATTATTGTTGTAATTTATATTTTTGTAATGTTTTAATTTATCTTATTTATAATTGTTTATTTCAGTTCAATTAAAAATTCAATAAAATCAACAAGTAAGATATTTTAGCAATCGGAGAGAAATTATAACAAGTGAACAAGAAAACAATCACAAATTAAAACATTAGCAATTCCACAAGCAATCAAATAAGCCAACAACTAATCAAGAAAATTACAACAATTCGCTAATTAACAAAATAATAATCAACAATAATATAGAAATTACTAAAAAGATAATTGTAAATAACGTAACATAACGTAAGTTAACGTAACGTTACGTAATAAAATGTAAAATAACATTAAAAAACGGACTATTACGGTGCACTGAGTTATTTTCAGTTGTTACGTAGCGTTCGGGTCCCGTTAGGTTACGGGACGCAATATAACGGGTTTCATAACACGTGTTATTTTCAACATTGATACAAATACCATAAAAGTTAACTTTAAAATTTAGCACACAAAGTATAGAAAATATCCAAGATTCTCAATGGCTCAAATTTGATTTGGATTTGACTCAAATCAAGCTTGAAACAGACTCCAAATCACCAAAGAACCCTTAACGGATCTGTTTCAAGTTCCTAGCTTGTGGGTCAAGTCTAGAATTGTTCAACCCGATCTGGACCGACTCTAATTGAATGTGGGTTAGGTGTGATGTCAAGATGGGTCTCAGATCTGGTTTGGATCCAAATCCAATTGATAGCAGTTAAGTTCGCAGATGAAACCTAAATCAGGTCACAAATCGGCTCCAAATTCTTACACGATCAACTCTGCCTTTGATGGGGATGAAGAACGACATGCAGAGTCCGCTTTGGCAAGGAAGACAAACTCCCGGTGGGCTCGGCAGCGGAGGTTCAATCAAAGGCAGCAGAGCTTCAGGCGAGACTAGCGAAGGTTGTTATCGGGTGATGGAGAGGATGGTTCTATCGGAGGATTTCAAGGCCTCAGATTTAAATGTCATGGTCGGAGTACATTCTCCGTCACAGGATGGAAAAGATCTATTGCGACAACTGCTAAGAGATCGAAGATTTTGCCGTTGTTGCTACTGTTAATCAACAAATTCGAACGAATACGAGCGACGTTGGGGTCTGCAATGCTTGGCGTGCTCGGAAGTAGGCATTTATTGGAGTTGGCTTTGCAATGATCAGGGACTCAATGATGGCAACAAAGCGAAGGAAGTTGCGCCCTAAAACGGTTGTTGACTTTGTACAAGTCATCCGGATGCGCTACGGCAACACAGCCTACACTTGCTGCTTGCTGGTTTTTCCATCATCCGAGATTCTCCACAGTGAATCGAAGCCTTCGATTAGCAGCGATGGCTAAGTGGGCTGCAAGGTTTCTGGCTCGTTTGAGAGACTCGAGTTCGTTAACTTCAATGTTGAAAGAGTTGGGGACTGGTTTGGGACAAAGCACTAGCAATGGAGGCTGATGTGGAGGGAGGATTTAGAGCAATGATGCCAATGACTCAAATTGGGAAGATGGTGATTATGTGGTTGCTGATAATGAAGATTATACTGAGGTCAGGCTGCTGCTTTGTTGCCAGTTGTTGATGTTGGGATTGGTTGTTGATTTTTTTCTTTTCTTTATCTTTTCAGTTTTTTCTTTTTCTATTCTATTTTTTTACTCTTGTTTCTCTAACCTATTTCTTTCTCTTTTTCTTTGTTTATTTTCAAAATAAAAACTAAAAAATCAAAGTAAAAAAATGAAGATGGAAAATTAAGAAGATGGATTTGGATCTTGAGTTTTGATACCAAATTTTTTTGATGCAAGACCCAAGGAGATTTAGGGTTTTGTGGTGGAGATTTAGGAATTTGAGGATAAAATTAAGACTTGGTAATGGATTTGGGCTTAAGAACCAGGTGACTCATACTCCCACTCTTGCGAAAACACATGAAAGATCTGGAAGAAGAAAATCACATGCTTTAATATTCTCAAAACAATCCTTTCTTTATTATAAATAAAATATGCTTACAAGCCAATATATATAGAAAAAGCACATACATGTACCACGTGCAAACAATATTAAATTAAAAAAATTCAAATCCTAATAAAAGCAAATGAAATCCTAACAAATCCTGGCCTTTAATCGTCTCTATAACATAGCGTAAACTCTTGGGAGCACAAATAAGCCTATTGAGGAAATGCTAAATATAAGTGATAAATTAATGAAAAGGGCACACTGAATCAATTAGTTCTTATTTCTCATCTTTCATTTCTCAGGTCAGCACAGCAATCTGGATAGTGAATTACCACCAAGAAAAACTTTCACCTCCACTAGTATGTTCTAGTCAATTAAAGCCTCTCATCAACACATATGAAAGAAAACAATATGAAGAAAAAGAATTAAGCTTAAGGTAGTTCAAACATTTTAAGTCAAATGCATAAACTTTTCACTTTCAGTGAGCAGTTTCAGCAAGTTAGTTTGTCAATCTCACACTTAGCCATGTACAATCACATTACAAACTTATCAAGTTATAAAATTAATTAACAAGTTGCAGCTGTGAGAACAACATGAAAGGGCATGTGTCGTCATGCCAGTCTTCTGATAATTTCTCAAAGCCAGCAAAAACCGAAAGGGAAATTACACAAAAATTAAATATATAAACTACAAATACTTACAGGAATTGGAACTTGACCCTCTTTGAGTAATGGCTTGTAATCATGTGGAGCCTTGTAACTGGGATTTAAGCGCAAAATTTCACCTGGAAATCAAACATAAATAGTTAGAGCAAGATAAAATCTCCATTATCCCTTTAACATAGAAGTGACAAAAACATCAGAGTAAATTAAGAAAAGCTTTTACCAATTATCTCTCGTTTTTCTAATTCCAAAAGCTCAAATTTCTTGGCCTGCAAATTTCAAGAAAAAAATTAACCAAAATAAGCTAGGAAATAAACTCTGAAAAACAATAGAAAAAGGACTTTACACAATTGAGGTGGTTAAGACTTTAGAGGATGGAAACACCAAGCACAAAGGAATATAAATCAGCAAATTGTATAATACTATTTTGTTCTTTTACAACATTCCTACCTTTTGGACATCATGATCAATAGTTGATTGCTGACTTGAATCCTGCTTTTCTGATTGAGAATATTCATCTTCTCCAGTCTCCAGAACTCCAGAGTTCAGTTGTTGAGTTATCTGCTCTAGTCGAGCCTGCTCAAAGTTTTTACCACCACACAGGTAACATCACTTAATGGCACCTTGAATTGGAAGGTTTCCATGTAAGAAATTCACAAGGATAGTGCTGGCGATATGTGTCTTAAGGGAGAAGGAGCTCTCATGGAAACATGTGAAGCAGCTTGAAAATGGAGAATTGTGTGCTTGATTAAAATGCAACCAATACTCTGTGGGCTAGCTGCATGCCTGCATGCAAATTCTAATGCGTGTTGTGTAGGTAATTTTATATGCAAATGCTGGATAGTGATTTGCACTGTTTCAACTACTAATAATTCTAAAATATAATAAGTAGACGATATATTAGTACTGCATGAATCAATGCATTGTTGGTACGCAAGCGAGAAGAAAGTTTCATGTAAATAACCATCATACCTGATATGCTAAGGCTCTTCCTTTTCTCACAGAAGCATCTTGTGTAAGATCAACACCCCATTTTGTTTTTCTTCGAACTTGCTTAGTACTCTCTTCCTTGACATTATTGCCAGCATCGACTTTACTACCACCTCGGAAAATGGGAACTAACGAACCAGACAATTTGTTCTTTGGTATAACAAAACCAGACTTCGCCCCAAACATTGACACCTTAGGGCTACTGGCCGAAACTGCAGATGAAACATTGGACTGACCACGGCGTGGTTCTGCAGGAGATGATGAATCAACTTTTGTAGCCATCATCCAGATATTTCCTTTACAAATCTGCAATGACAAAAAGTATCAGTTCTGCAATAGCACATTTCTATTACGTTCAAATTCTAAATGACTGCATAGTCAATTATATACCAAGAAACGTACTACCCATATATATTAGGTGTCGTCCATTGAAAAAAAGAAAATGATTTGTTAAAGCAGTAATTCAAAAGACTTTTCACCACTAAATAGAATTACAAACAAAAGTAAAGCTATCAGGATGTAATAAATCCATTTCTATATTTGAGTAAAGTTAGTTCCTGCAGTTCAAGTTCAACAACAACAACAACATCAACAACAACTAAGCCTTTTATCCCAATTATTTGGGTAGGCTACACGAACCAAAAAAGAGAATCACGCCGGATCAATCACTTTGATAGTCCTTCTCCATTCATTTCTATCAAATAATATCTCCTCATTTAAACCTCTAGAATCCATATCTTTTCGTATCACCTTTATCCATATTTTCTTCGGTCTTCCCTTCGTTCTTTTAACTTGTCATATATTGATAAACTCTCCTCGTCGAACAACCGGTGCATTTGTAGGCCTACATTGCACATGACCAAACCATCGTAAGCGATTTTCTCGCATCTACTCATCGATGAGAGCTACACTTATCTTAGCACGAATATCTTCATTTCTCACTTTATCTCTTCTAGTGCTGCCGCATATCCAGCAGAGTATGCGCATCTCTATTACACTTATCTTCTGTGAATGACGTTTTTTTATAGCCCAACATTCCATGTCATATAATAAAACTCTAATAGCAATCCTATAAAAATTTTCCTTTATCCTTAACGGAATGTTACGGTCGCATAAAACTCCCGTTGCACTCCTCCATTTCAACCAGTCAGCTTGTATCATATGCTTAACATTATTATCGATCTCTCCATCATTCTGAATAATAGAACCCAAATTCCTAAACTGACTGTTCATCTGTATCTCTTGCCCATCCAGTATTACAACATTATAGTCTACGGTCCGTCATTTACTAAATTTACACTCCATATACTCTATTTTAGATCTACTCAACCTAAAACCTCTATATTCTAATATGTATCTCCATAACTCTAACTTGGCATTCACCCCTGTTTTTGTCTCATCGACTAAGACAATATCATCAGCAAATAGCATACACTAAGGTATCTCATCCTGAATAGCTCTAGTAAGCTCATCCATTACTATAGCAAATAAGAATGGGCTTAATGCAGATCCTTAATGCAATCCAATTGTGATAGAAAAATCACTTGTTAAATCACCACGTGTTCTGACATTGGCCACTACTTCATCATACATGTCCTTAATTATATCAATATACTTGATGAGAACTCTTTTCTTCATCAATGTCCACCAAAATACCTCTCGTAGTACCTTATCATAGTTTTTCTCTAAGTTAATAAGTACCATATACAAATCTCTATTTCTCTTTCGAAATCGCTCTATAAATTGACGAAGTAAATAAATAAGTTCTGTCGTCGATCATCCCGGCATAAATCCAAACTGGTTCTTCGATATTTTAACAGTTTGTCTCAATCTATGTTCAATTACCCTTTTCCAAAATTTCATAATGCAACACATGAGTTTTATTTCACGATAATTAGAACTCTAAATATCACCCTTATTCTTATACAGAGGTATTAAGGTACTCTTCCTCCATTCATTTAGCATTTTCTTAATTTGCCAAATCTTGTTAAAAAGATTTGTCAGCCACCTCACACCAATCCCTCCTAAATATCTCCATATCTCTATAGGAGTCTCATCTTGACCAACAGTTTTTCTTGATTTCATTCTCTTCAAAACCTTTTTTACTTCAGATTATTTAATTCTGCACATAAAAGTACGATTCATAGCCTCACATTGAATAGTAAGATCTCCCAAATCTTGAGTAAAACTACCATTATATAATCTATCAAAACAATATTTTTATCTTTCTTTAATCTCTTCGTCTCGAACTAGAACCGTCTGATCATCATGTTTAATACACTTTATAGTACATAAGTCTCTAGACTTTCTCTCTTATCCGAGTAATTATATATATATCATTTTCTGCCTCTTTATTATCCAACTTCTCGTATACTTATTTATATAATTTAGTTTTTGCATCCCAAACAGCTTTCTTAGCCTCCTTCTTGGCTAGTTTATACCTCTCAAAACTTATTCCATCATTATTAATATTCTTCTTCAAATTTCTATAAAGATCCCGCTTGAACTTAATAGCATTTTTTACCTCTTCATTCCACCATAATGTGTCCTTACATGATAGAGCACCGCCTCTCGACTCACCAAATATATGTTTAGTTATCCTTTTAATGCAGCTAGCTATTTTGTTCCATATTATATTAGCATCATGGTCCCTCCAATCTGCTTCTTATACTACTCTATCTGAAAAAAACTTTTTGATTATTTTTTAATCGCTACCACTTAATTTTAGGATCTAACTTATACTTAATCTTTCTAAATCTCTTTCTAATCCGAATATCTAAAACTAAGAGTTTATGTTAGATAACTACACTCTCACCTGATACTACCTTTCAATCGACGCAAGTAGCTCTATCTACCCTTCTAGTTAAAAAAAATCTATTTGGCTCGCACTCGATCTACTTTTAAAAGTAATCAAGTAAGAAACTCTCTTTTTAAACCAAGTATTCACTAAAATCAAATTATAAGACAAAGTAAAATCTAAAATTGAGTTACCTGCTTCATTTCTTTCTCCAAAATCAAATCCTCCATGTACACTATCAAACCCATTAATATTAGTTCCTACATGTCCATTGAGATCACCACCAATAGTTTTTCTTTAACGGGTATTGCTTATACTATCTCATCTAGATCCTCTCAAAATTGATATTTATTAGATTCATCAAGTCCTACTTGTGGTGCATAAGCACTAAGAATATTAAGAATCTCTCTATCTAAAATAAGTTTAATTAATAAAATTCTATCACCTTTCCTCATAACCTCCACTATAACCCCAAGTAATTGTTTATCTATAATCACACCTACCCCATTACGACTTCTATCTCTATCCGTATACCAAAGTTTATAACCCCAAGACTCTATAACTTTAGCTTTCTCACCTACCCAGTTAGTCTCTTGCACGCACAAAATATTAACCATCTTCTAATCATAATATCAACTAACTCTGTTAATCTACCTGTAAGAGAACCTATGTTCCACGATTCCAACCGAATCCTATATTTATGAGCTAACTTCTTTTCCCCCACCCGCTCATTAAGATATAGGAACCCTCTTACATATGACACCACATCCGGGCGCCGACGGGACGCCGACTTAACAAACCTCACACATTTTTCACTACACCCAGGCTCCAATATAGCGCATCGCTCAGTAGAGAACGCCCCAACGAAATTCATATTTTGGCTCATGTCATAATATGTGACAATATTTTACGCTGGCTGTCACCGGCCTACCACAACCTTTCTTTACCATGGCTTGGGATAGGCAGTAAAAGGATAAATTTTTAAACACAACACTGGCAGAGTTTCTACTGTTCAAGTTCGCTTTTCATAATTAAAACTTTCTTATGTGAAAAATGTAGCTCCTGACATGGGCAATATTCTAAAATCACATTTTCTATTATTGCAATCTCCAGCATGTGCATGATAAACAAATACAATAGATGCCCTGACAATGCATTAAAGCTTTGCTAGATGAGATTAGGGTTATCAACTAACCACCACACCTACAACACCCTTCCCATAAAAAGCAAAACAAAAAGACGAAGAAAAACAAAAAAAAAAAACAAGAATGAAAGGAAAGAAAATAAAAGAAAATTTTGGAGGTAGGGAGGAAGGTTGCCAGCCTTGCGCAACCTCACCTGTAGACGATATATTACAGTGCCCCAATATATTTACCAAATTACAACAGTGTTCATATCTACCAAAAGCTAGCATTGAAAGTGTGTTTCGATCAGCACAATTATTTTTCGCATTGGAAGTCCTAAATACATAAAAGCAAGGTTTTAAATATCAGTTGATACAGATACATATCGCTAATAATGTATCACATTTTGAGGTACTTGGTACAGTATAGACTGTAGACCCTTAATATCAGTACCAATTTTGGTATATTGAGAATGTTTTGACTATATACTGTCAAAATTTCCAATATTGCTGGTATTAAACACCTGATATTGTTGTTGCTAATATCTAATATCATAAACCATCAGCCAATACAGATAAAGATTCCAAAATTCAAAACCTTGCATAAAAGCACTAAGAGGCGTCTCCATGCATTAGTTGGTCCAATCGCTGTGCGCTTTTGAAATTGTAAAACCAGCGAGGCTGATATTTCAGTCGATATGATAACCTTAACAACAGTGCTTCCACGTGTAAATATGCAACCTTCTACAACCTTCAGTTCTAACCTCCCTTGGTAGGATGATGACAGGTTTCTTTGACAATTTCATGGATAACCAATTTGATACAGCAGTTACATTAATGAGATACTAGACATTGGCTGAATAACTAATGTTGCCTTGTTGCAAAGGGCAAGACAAGATTGGGATTGATTATTGAGGTGCAAGCTACAAAACTGTCCCTTAAGAGAACAGAAACTCAACTCTATTGCTATGAAACTCTATTGCTATGAACCATAGTGGCAAGTCATTGTTTCTGGATGGACGACCAATTGGAGTTTTCAAGGAAACCAACTACTTACGAGAAATTGGTTGCAACTGGATGATAGGGAAAGGGAGGAAAATAGAGATGATAGACCTCTTCTCTACATGTAGATTTGGAACAAAATTAGTAGTAGTGTTTCGTTTCCAGGTAAATAGCACTTTGTTAGAAGACATGTACATCCAATAGTTTGAATAACAACATGCTCATTTGCTACTTTTGTTCCCAACAGCTCTGTATTTATGGTATTTTATTTTATAGTTCATATTTTAAATTTACTTATTACAAAAAAATCACTTGTAAAAAAGAATCCATTGCAAGATAGTGAACATAATAGATCTAGCATGATTTACTAGTGGTTGTATTTATTTAATTCTTTGAAAATGATCAACAAATGCATGTTTTGCAAGATATTGAACAGAAATGATAATAACTTCATTTACTGGTAAATCCTTCACAAATTATAAATTGGGAATGCTTTGCCAGTCCATCCAAATTAATATTCTTCTTGTCAGGCAAAATGATAGAAATAAGATTAGGTTTTAATTAGATTTGATTAGATTGGATTAGAAATTTGGTTAGATTTTAAAATATTTGTTATTATCTTGTTGTATTAGGATTTTCTATATATATGGTTTGTAAAACTCTAATTTTATTTTTAGCGAGGGATGATGAATGTAATTAAGAACATGTGATTTGTTCTTATCAAATCTTTCTCTCGAGTGATTCGTGAGAAAGTGAGCGTGTGATTCACCTGGCGTGAGGTCCAAAATCCCAAATTTATCCCAAACCCTAAGTTCTTTTCCAATTTCTCCACCACAAATCCTAATTTCGCTTCCGTTCTGCATCAAATTGGTGTCAAAACTTCTCCACCACAAACCCTAATTTCGCTTCCGTTCTTCGTCAAATTGGTATCAGAGCTAAACCTCAGGTATCAGAGTTCAAATCCACTTCCCCATTTTTTTTCTATTTTTAGTTTAGATTTGAGAGGGAAAAAATTTAAAAAAATCAGTGAAAAAAAAAAGGATAAAAAAATCAGATAAAAAATCAGAATGAAAACAGTGAAAAAAATTTTAAAGAAAAAAAGTGAAAAATAAAGAGAGAAGAAAAGAGAGCAGGAAAAAAAGCAATATCCTCACCTCTCTCCCCATCAGCAGTGCGGGACTCCCTCCTTCATCGTAGGTCCCCAATTAAAAAAAAAAAAAAAAATTCCCCACACCCCACAGCAGCTCCAACCAGTTCCCCACACCCATCCCTCTCCCCTTCCATCCCAACCTCCCATCTGCATCTTCGGCAACTTGTTCATTGCCTTTCCGTTTGCCCTTGCCCACCCTTGACCTCAACAACAACGACAACACAATTCCCCACAATAGCAACAGCAACTCTTCAACTCCTCAATCACTCCATCGCCGCCAACGCCACCACCTTCAATCCCTCTCCACGCCACCCTCTTCATCTTCCCCCATCATCGCCACTCCGACCACCACTCCGGTGACCTCCACTCCAGGGCTGCCTCCTCCCACGCTGCCTCCACCTCGGCGACGTTCGACCAGCAACCTCTACTCCCTAGATCCGCCACGATCTCCCTCTTTTATCGCCTCGTAGCTTCACCCAGACCATGCCTCTCGAAGCCCTCGGAGCTCATCCCTCCTTCCACAAATCAGATTACTGAAGCTGTGCTTCTTTTCCCGAACGCAAGAGGATAGTTGTTATTATCCTCGGTGACCCGACCCAGTAAGACTTGACAGATCCATTAAGGATCAAACGGGATTTTGAAACCATTTTGAGCTCGATTCGCGCCCAGTTCGAGTCTGATTCTTGCATAAATAATTCTAAGCTATTTTTAAGATGCTTCGTGAGATTTCTGCTTCAAACTTTTTATAAAATTCCAAATACTCCTAGAAGAAATTCGTGCTTAAGTGTGATTTACTCTATATTGAAGTAACTTCTAATCGCACTGTTTATTCGTCCAATAATATTTTGCACTCCATTCTAGTTACTTGCGTAGACTCAGAAATTTTATTGTTACTTATAATTTGCTAGGAGATTTATTTGTGTTGCATTTTATTGCATAAATATGAATTGCATTTTTCTACATATAGCAACTTTCAGCCATTAGGGTGTTTTATTTTGATCATATAGTCACGCATTTAGTTTTGTGTCTAGAATTTTGCATATTCATATGTATGCTTTATTGCAACTGCATATAGAAAATTATTGCATGCTCCATAGTGGTAAAAATTTTAGAGAAGTTATGAATCTCACGGAAGTTTTGAATAAATTAAACGAAATAATAGATACTAATAAAAAACTTTAAACTGGTTTAAATGTAATCAATATACGTTTAGGTAATTTAGAAACACAAGTTAATGAACAAAAACCCGCTGAAAATAATCAAATAAATGAGAGTAGACTAGAAAAGCATCATAATACTGGAAGAAATAATAATTTTGAGGATAAACATCCACATAATGATATCACACGTAAAATCAAAGTAGATGTTCCCTCTTTTGATGGCACTTATGACCCCCAACGTTTTGTGCTTAGCGGATATGAATCATCTTTTTGAATGGTATGGGATGTCCGAAGCCCGAAGAGTCCATTTTGCTAAATTAAAATTATAAGAGCCAGCTAAAGTATATTGGACGTCAGTTGAGAGACAGTTAGTAAAAAAGCGACAAAAACCAATTGAAATATGGTTTGAAATGAAAGAAGAATTTAGAAAGAAAAATCTTCCTCCAACTTTTAAGGATCGCCTTCATGACCAGCTATCTAATCTAAGATAGGAAAATATGAGTGTGACTGAATATATGCATAAATTTGATGAGATCTTAGTGTGATGTGATATTCAAGAAGACAGTCGTCTAACCCTTTCACGATTTCGCACTGGACTCAAATCCAAGCTCAGGCGTGAAGTGCTTACACATTCTTTAGATTCTGTTGATGGTGCATTTTAGTGCGCACTCAACTATGAGACATTTGCACACACCTTCAGATAAAAGGTCCACTTTCAGAACTACAGAGTATATCCCAAGTGACAATCTGACACTAATGCTACAAACACTAATATTGTTTCTAAGGATACAAAAGGTAAAACCGTCACTAGTGAGTCATCAAAACCAACTACAAAACAAACTGAGTGCTTCAAATGTCATGGTTTGGGTCACTTTGCTTATCAATATCCTACAAGAAATTTGTTAATAGACGAGGTCCATAGTAAAGATGATAGTGAGACTAAAAAAAAATTTATGAACCTCAAGGAAATTTTAGTGATGTTGAAGATGACCTAATAAATACATCTTTACACGTTGTTAGATACTTGCATATTGTATATCTAGAGATGAGGATTAGCGTAGGTCTAATGTGTTTCACATCTATATCACACACAACGCTAAGAGTTATAAAGTCATGATAAATGGAGATAGTTGTGTCGATATCATTTCTAAATCGGCTGTTGATAGAATAGGCCTCAAAACTGAACCACACACTCAACCGTACAATGTCACTTGGGTTGATAAAAGTTTTCATACTATTATTCAGCATTATTTTGTGCCTATTCAATTTTCAAGATACAGTGATCATATTTGGTGTGATATTCTACACATGGATACTGCACATATTTTGCTCAATAGAACCTGGTTATTTGACCTAGATCTTAAAAATTATAGAAAGTCCAACACCTATACATTTATATTTAACGGAAAGAAAATTGTGTTGACTCCTACTCCACCTAAGAGTCCATCTGAAAATAAAAAGAATGGGTTAACAACTCTAAAACAAGGAGATAAATTGCTATATTTTATGTATAAGAATCATGAGTCTATCGAGTCTAGATCTATATTTCTTGTAGACTCTAGTTCTATAGTTAACAAGCCCGATCCACCTATAGATTTATTTGCATCCCTTTTGCATCGTTTGCGTGTGAATATCATAAACTGAACACAACAATTCTTTTAATCAAGATACTGGCAAAAATGTCTCCATATGTGCACAATGTATATAGTATATGTGTGTATATATATATATATATATATATATATATATATATATATATATATATATATATATATAGAGAGAGAGAGAGAGAGAGAGCCAAAAGGAATATCGACATATGTATATAATGTATAAGTAATACATATAAGGAGCCAAAAGAGCAGTGAGGTCCAAAGTTCAAAACCCCGTCTGAAAGGGCAAAGGAGGATTCCCAAGGAAAAGATCACATACATGGAGCCATTGGGGATATCTTCTTCCCAAGCCTGCAATGCTCTTTTTTACCTCGTTCGGTGGTTCAACAACAGGATCGTCTCACAAAAATGGCAAGAAAAATGGAAATTCACGGTGCACTTTCGCTGGATCATTTCACAACACTTTATCTTAGCAAGTTCTGATCCATTGGCAGAGTGCAAGAATCAACCAGAACCGCTTAAGAAAAACACTCCATTGTGGAGTACATCTCTCTCCCCTTTATGAAGAGCTTTCCTTCAAGAAATATTAAAGATTCCTCCTTTCACTAAGGAATCTCCTTCCCAATATTTTCTGTCCCTAATGTTCATAATCTGAGATGCAAGGGACGCCGATAAAGCCGGCACATAAGCAACACAACATGTAGCATATTTAAATACCACAACAAGAACGAAAGCAATACAACAAACTACACATAACCCAATCGCTCCACACGCTTATAAACCAGAAATAATTCTCTAACTTGAAGAAACTCTATAAAACCGATGCTAAGTTCCAAATTATACTGCTGATATCACTCTACATATGAAATTGATGCAAAATTTCAAATTATACTGATGGTATCAAACCCTGATACAAGATAATTAAACAATTAAAAATTCGAAATTTTGAAGAACAACTCCGTCGTAGCTAATTATAACAGTCCAATCATTAAACTGGGAAGAACGCAACAACGAGAATCAAAGAGTTATTTGGATGAGGAGCTTACCCTTTTAGGCAGAACAATTGAACTCGATCTGAACCAATGGCATTTCGAGCGGAGGAGTGGAGGAGAGAGCGACAAAAGAGCTTGGGAGTTGAATGAGAGAGAATAAGAAAAAGGAATGAAAAAGGAGAGGTTTTTAGGGTTTGGGTGAGTTGTCGAGGGAGAGAGAAGAATAGCGAACCCAATCTTGCTGGGCCTAAGTGCGCACTGGAACCAGATCGAGTTTGGGAATGCACAACTTAGGGCTTTTTTATGGGGATTTTCTAAAGGCACGCCCCATATATCTAATGGCGCCCCCCCTCCCCCCCAACTCCAGCTGGTTTTAGTTGGAAGTTTGTAATTATTTTATTTAGATAAATATATCGTCTTTTTTCATTTTAATTCTAAGGGGATGTGGGAGTGGGAGTGGGAGTGGGCGTGGAGAAGGAAATTGCAGAAGGGGGCGAAAGAGGGGTGGCAGAGACGAGAACGATGTACACGGGGGGTTTGGAGATCGAGGGATATGGGGAATTTCCAAAGGAACACACTATTTTTTTTTCTAGTGAGTCCATTTTATAACTGTTCGGATTTTGAATTCGGACAAAAAAATACTAAGAAGTGGGCTCTTTATGAAAATTGGTGTGCTCCTTTGGAAACTCCCGGAATATGGAGTCCCGGGGGTTTGGGACGGAACAGGCGACAGAGAATTTCATGGAAATTGGGGAAGGAGATTTTGGATGGGTCCCCTCGCTCCATTAAAAATCCAGTAACCAAAGTGTTAATTAAAAAAAATTAAGGGCTAATAAATTCTACACTTTTCATAGTACAAGAGGGCTTAGTGTAATTAATTCTTTCAAAAAACTAAATTTTTTTCGTTATTTCGTTTGTTTTGGGAAAATTTATTTCTAAAAAAAAATGGTATCCAGTGACTCAATCATAGTCACTCTTCCATCAACTTCTTCACCTATAAACAAAAATCCTTTAAAAAGAACGAAGTATCTTATAAAGATATGCTTCATCCTCTAGGACCAAGATTTCCATTTGGATGAGAACTTAAGTAAATATAAACTGTACAGTCCCAAAAATAGAAATTATTCAAGCTTAGCTACTCGTCATTTCACAATTCATATGAGGTGGAATGTATGGTATTAGAAGATACACAGTTAAGTATGTTTTAGACATAAAAAAATGAACAATCAGTTGAAACAAGAGTACCGGATGCTCCTCGCCAGAGAGCACATCCAAGAGCGCACCGAAGGGGCGC
Source organism: Dracaena cambodiana (assembly GCA_036321105.1). Taxonomy (NCBI): domain Eukaryota; kingdom Viridiplantae; phylum Streptophyta; class Magnoliopsida; order Asparagales; family Asparagaceae; genus Dracaena; species Dracaena cambodiana. The sequence continues at coordinate 45,619,648 of JAYEPQ010000007.1, forward strand.
ATTAAGAAGCATGCACCTAGACACTGCGGAGTGCATACCTCCCAGACGAGCACATCTCATATCCAGGAGCGTGTGCATGTCCTCGGCATATGTGTGCCTCCCAGCTAGGCACAACCCAGAAGCACACTTAGGAGCGCGCGCCGAGAAGCACACGCCTAGTCGCTATGGAGCACATACCGAAAAGCACGCACTTTCCAGACGAGCGCATCCCATACCAAGGAGCACGAGCGCATCCCCAACACGCGTGCACCTCCCAGGTGCACACATCCTTGGCGTGTGCCCAAGAGCATGCGCCTCCCATAAGATTTTATGTAAACGATGAAAATAGTTCAGCCCAAAAATAATTGATGTGGAAGCTAAACTAAATATGCGCACACTACGAATCAGTGTGTTCATCACTGAACGTGCACTCAAACGGGCAAGCGACCCAGACCTGTGCCCCTTGCTGGACGCCCCGCGCATGCCAACAATAGCATAAGCCAGCACTGTGGATCCTCCGTGCACCAAAGATTGCTCATACTCAGGGATGCGAATGTGCTAAGAATCGCGCACGCGCTCAAAGTTGTGTGAGCCCATGGCCGCGCGGCCAATGCCGTATCAATCCAGACCGTGCACGTCCCGGTGCGCATGGGCCCGGGACATCATGCCCATGCCAGCGCATGCCCAGGAGCGCACACAGGTGCGCATGCCCCTTAAGTTGCATGCGCGCCAGAGGTTGCACGCGTCCAGGTGCGCGCACGGGCGCCTTGTGCGCTCCAAAGCTCCACTTTGTGTGCGGAGTTTGTTGTAATGATTCTAGAAAATCTATTCCAACTTCCCACAATACGATATTGCAATTACGAAGGGATTTGAGGGAACGGTTATATTCCAAGAGGCTATAAAAAGCCATCTCTGTCAACAGAGAAAAAACAGACAGAAACACAGAGAAAGAGAGAAGTTAAAAGTACTGCGCTTTAGGAGTTTCTGCTTCTTCACCGACCTGAGCTTGGTTCCACAAAAGTCAATCGGCGATCAAATTGTCAACGAACAACTGTAACGACCTTTCACCGCTGCCAAAAGCCCACAAAACAAAAAGAAAATAGAGTTATTTCTTTCGCACATCTCTGTAATATCCTATTTTATGTAATTTTCTTTTCAAATTGCTACAGTTTTTATAAATGGCAATGAAAAAGAAATCTCTGATTTCGAGGATACATATGTAAGCTGCAGTCAACCAAGCATCTCCCCGATACCATTTTGTTGCCAAACATAAGAAATAGTGAGCTGTCTAGCTATACCCTTTTCATCACAATGCTCTGGATTATTCAGACAGATATTCACGACCCCAATCGGTCCTCAGCATTTTGATACTTCTATTTAATTGATTGTCAACTGACTTTGAATATTTAATGAAGCACTCAATGTTTCAGATTTATGAAATATCAAATAAATATTACCTAAATGTTTGAAATCGTTTATAATAAGGAGAAGACATGCAAAGATATGGAGTCTAGAGATTTGAATAAGGAGATATTACTTGATAAAAATGAATGGAGAAGTAATATCAAAATAATCGATCCGGCGTGATTGTTTTTTTGGTTCATGATAGAAATGAAATGAATGGAGAAGTAATATCAAAATGATTGATCCGGCGTGATTCTTTTTTGGGTTCATGTAACCTACCCCAAATACTTGGGATAAAAGGCTTAGTTGTTGTTGTTTGAATCGTTTATAAAATTAATGAAATACAGAGCTCCTCGGCTTGCCCTCACATCCATTGGTCCACATATATCTGAATAAATTAACTGCCAAAGAGCGGTGGTGTGTTACTTTTTGGCTAAAATCACTATCAGTTAAACCATTATTACTGAAATTAGCAACATATAATATATTTAGATGAATCTACATAAACATATATGCTGCAAGTAGGTATGGTAATGGAGGCATCCATCGATTTATTTTTGGCCTGCCCTATACAAAAGTTTGAATTAAAAATGAAAATTTCTGATTTCTAATTCAAAATTTTGTATAGGGTGGGCCATGAATTGGCCAGTGAGTACGTCTATTACTATCCCTAATTGCATGTGTCTAGCACCATAAAATCATTTAGTACATAATTAGAACTATGATAAATATTTTCCAAATGTAACCATAATAAATTGTCTTTGCCACCCTGCCCCCGACCCTACATCATTACATAGAGCTAAGGATGATAATAAATACGTCCACCAGCCAATTTTTAGCAATTTCTATTCAAAATTTTGAATTAGAAAAATAAAAATTTTATTTTTAATTTAAAATTTTATATAAAACGAGTTAAAAATTCATCCACGACGCATCCATTATTATCCTTGCGTAGAGCAGAGGAGCTTGTGAGTCTTGCAGCTCATCACTAGTGTCGATGGTCACGGGTGGCAACCAAGCATCGAGGCAACTATTTGCATGGCTCCCACATTAAGTCTTTTTAATGGAATATGGGAGGATATATTCACTGTTTATGCCGAAGAAGAAAATAAAAAACATGTGCATAGGGATGCTCGATGGGTGTGGTCAATTTTATAGCATAGGAGAAAATAGTATCTTAATTCAGATCTGCAATTTATTTGAAGCAAATGTGAAGATTTCACAACTCCATAAAAAGAAAATAATAAATAAATAAATAAATAAACAGGGGTTTTTTTTACATATCTGTTCCTTAAATCTTTAAAAATTAGAATTTAGTCCCCCATATCTTCATATTTATAATTTAGTCCATCAAATCCTTTAATTTACCACAATTTAACTGCCGGTAATATTTTTTGTCCGAATTTTCCGTTAAACCCCTGAGTTATTTCACTTTAGTCATTTCTTTCTTCTTCCTCTTCTCTTCCTTTTTTTTATTTGGTTCTCCTCTCCATTCTTCTCCTCTCTCTCTTCTCTCTCAGTTAATCTCTAAAGTGAAGTAATTCAGTGGAATCCAAAAAGAAGAGGAAAGAGAGAGGGAAAGAAGAAGAATGGAGAGGAGAACCTAATAATAAGAGGAAGAGAGGAGGAAGAGCGAGGAGAGTACTAAAGTGAAATAACTCATGAGTATAACGGAAAATACGGACCAAAAATATGACTGTGGGACTAAATTATGATAAGTTAAAGAATTTGTGGATTAAATTATAAATATGAAGATTTGGGAAACTAAATTCTAATTTTTAAATATTTAAGGGACAGATACCTAAAAACCCTAAATAAATATTAGCAGAGAGAGAGGAAATATCATATCGGATGAGCTGAGTAGCTCTGTCAAGTACAATGCATCTATGGATCAATTTTTGACCCCATCATATATAGAATTTTAAATTAAAAATAAAAAATTTATTTTTGTAATTCAAAAAAATTGTATAGGAAACTCGTAAATGCATCCATTATCATCACTAATCACAAGTCTACTGCATGAAACAGCACAGTTCAACTCGTAAACTCGTAAATGCATCCATTAGCATGTCAATTAGGGTTTTTTTTTTTCCAAATAACAAAGGATTTAAGAATAGATAATTATAGGTTGAATCCAACACATAATCCAAACTAAAAATCTAATCAAACAAGCTTCCTCATCTCAAAACCAAATTATTCTCCAATAATTAATCAACTGTCGCTCTAATCAATCACTTGCAAACTGCCGCCCTACATGATTATTAAATATTAAGTACAACTACTTAATTACTTAAGACCATTTAATTAGTAGTTTTAGGATAGTTAACTCTGAACTAATAATTTCTTACATGTATTTAGTTTTCTATTGGTCTAACAAGATATGAAATTAATTATGATTTAAGTAATTATGTATTTATTTGGCTCTTCAAACAGGAGATAAAAGAAAATTAACATGGTTTTGGTCTATATAAAGACAATGGTTGTGTGTAGAGGCAATTAATATGGATAAAAAATGTCCAAATGAACCTAGATTCTGATGAATAAAAATGAATAATTATTAATCTTGAAGAATGTAAGATTAGTTGATTATTATAAATATTATATTTATTTGAGATCTTATTTGATTTTTCTAGCTTTTTGAGCTATAAAATTATAGAGGGAGGGAGGAAAAGAAAGAGAAATTAAAGATCTTAAATTTGAGAACTGAAAGGCATTAGAGATATTGAATCTTGTTGAATTGAGAATGTTCGAGTTGAGAGAGAGATTGAGTTTTGAGAACGAATAGAGAAAGAGATGGAAAAAAAAAAAAAAATAGGCATTTCGGAGTGAATTGGAAAGAAGAAAGAAAAAAAAAATTGATAACGATCAGATTAGATTGAAGATAGGTGTGTATGTTGGAGAAAAAAATAAATAAATAACTCAATCCTTCAATTAAAAATTATAGAGGCCCATCGAAACTTTTTAAAGGACTAGATTTAGAAAAAAAAAACCTTAAAAATAATTTGGGACCTTTATAACAAATAACGCGTGTGGTTAGTGTCTTATTGGCCTACAAGACATAGCAGGCGTAGTTTTATAACACATGTTAATTTTTTTTTTCTAGAACATATATTAAGAACTATAGTGTTTCGTACCTACACGCGAAAATATCTCTCATTGCAAAATTAATAAGCTGATGAGAAAAGTTTTCATACTACACAATCTTAGACATGAGCCCTCGCTTACCATAAAATCAGCACATATTTTCCCTTTTATCCAAGCATATTGAACTAAAATCTGTGCAAATGATGAAACTAAAAGCTAGGCATCTCAAAGGAGTGGATGACATCCTCCAATAGTGGCACTCACGAAAGAGGAAAGAATGTCCTGAGCAACACCTTCCAACACAATTATCTAACCAGGGATCATAATCGAAGCCTACACAAAGGCCTCTCATAAGTCCCTTATCCATATTTCAGGCACAGATAGAATAGCAATAAGAAAACTACTAGCTCTTACCAGTACACCAATGTCATTCCGTACAACAAATTTAGCACTAAGCTTATTGTTACGAACAGAACCATCAAAATTTAGTTTGTACTAGCCTCCAGTGGAAACTCCCACATAACCCATTTCGGTGGAAAGCACATTACTTGTGTTAATTACTTCTATTTTGTGTTGTCAAATATCTTTTGCAATTAAGTTCTTCCCAATGGTATTTTATGGACGTGAAGAGAGTTAATTACAAATCGTAAATAAGCACATGAGAATTTATTCAGGAGTTTTAGGAAATAATTGTGCAAAAGGCAACACAGAAAAAGCTTATATGCATATTTCAAGTTATCTTTAGTCGGGGAGCTTCTAAAGGAGCACACCATTTTTCCTAGTGAGCCCGCTTTTCCTCGTAAGCTCACCATCTCTTTTAAAAAAAGAAGGCTTTTCCTAAGGATGAGCAAGAACATCCGCTCCGATTACTCTATCTAGTTCTGATCAGATTCGGTCGAAATTCGAAGTCGGCCGGAGTCGGTCAGAATCCGGCAAATCGATGGGTTTCTAGTAAGATTATCTCCCCTTCTCTTCTTCTCTCTCTCCCCTCTCTCTCCCTGCATCCACCAGCTCCCCCTGCTCTCTCTCTCTCTCTCTCTCTCTCCATCTTCTTCTCTCTATGGAAAGCACTCTTTTTTTTGCTGATGGTAATTTCTCTCTCTCTCCCTCCTTTCCTCTCCTACCTCTTCGTCTCCCTTTCTTTGGAAAGCACCATGTTTTTTTATGAAAATTTGACCGACTCCGTCGGATACCGACCACATTCGACCAATCCGGAGTTGGCCGGAGTTCGGTCGGATTCCGACAAATGGAATGGTTGGAATCTTGCCTTCTTATGATCGGAAACGATCGGAATCTTCCGATCTCCGTTGGTTCCGATCGTTTATTCACTCCTAGTTTTTCCTTAGTGAGCATACCACTCATTCTAAAAAATCATTTTCTCGTTCAATCTGATTTTCTCCAAAACCCATTTCCACGCTCCCTAATCCTAAACCTTATTTTAAAGAGTTTAAATTTTGAAAGAGAGTGATAGATTCAAATCTCCAAAAACTTTGTATTCGTTGATATGGATTTAAAGATTCAACTTTTCTTTTATTAAACTCAAATCTTTACTGGTGAGAAAGAGATGGGGAAAAGAGAGGTTGAAAATAAGAATAGTTTTGTTTAAAAAGAACGATAATAAACTTGTAATATTAATCAACTTTATAAGTTGTCTCACTAGAAAAAATGGTTTGCTCATTTGGAAATTTCCCTTTATTAGCGTTCATGGGAAGTAGAGGTTTTTTTTTTTTTTTTTTTTTTTTTTTTTTTTTTTTTTTGGGGATATTGATGCGCTCGTACGCTGGGACCCACCGCGAGGAGATTTTTTCTGCAGTTTAAAGCTTTGCAAAAAGACTCCTCTAATTTCTCGGAGATGAGCAAAGGAATTTATTTATTTTTTCAGAATAATTTGAATTGATATGCACACAATATCAATTAGATGAATTCTATAAAAAAAAAAAAAAAAAACCTGAGTTAGTAAAAAGAGGCACAAATATTTTATTGAAGTCTATGGTATAGAACCATTATTTTGCAATTAGGACTCTACTTAATCCCTTATGAGGTTTGTCCACTAGGTTGATCCTGCTCTAGCGACATAAATAAATATGTTGGCCTTCAAAACAAAGATATCCTATGAACGGGGGCGGAGCCAGTATCAGAACTGTGGACAGAGTTACCGGAGAGTTGAGCTGTACAGACAGTTCGTCGGAGATACAAGGATGAAGTCCCTGACCAAAAAAATATATAATGTTTATATTGTAAGTCACATTATAAATTTATTGCATTACCGTACTAAAATAGATGTTTCTATTTTATAACTCATGTTTTTATTAGATAATTTCTATGCATATTTAAAATATTAAAAACATTACAATGCAAATATTATTTTCTTTGTCATTGATTTTTGAAGTTTAACATAAAAATAAAAACTATTTTTTCAGTCCAAAATACTGGACATTATTTTCATTCAAACGTTGAGTCATTTTTCTCTCATATTCACAATCTTTATCTTGAAAAGTAAAAATTTATCTTGAAAAGTAAAAATTAAGAGAGGCAAAATTATAAAATTGAGGTTTTAGAAGAGATAACCATGAAACATTTTTAAAAATTGAAGTAAACTTAGTTTTAAGAAAAATTTAGGAAGACAGAATTATAAAAATGAGATTTTAGAAAGGATGATCATGAAAAATTTTCAAAGATGTGTACATGGATCCAACCATGCCTATGGAAAAGAAGTATATTAGAAATAATAATAATGAAATTATCGCCTTGATTCATCTTGTATCCGTCTCTCAAAGCGATATTAAAGCTAACTTTTTCTATATCTGATGGCTCCATATGTGTAATATACGTGTAATGGTCTAACGAGAAACCGATACAATGAGATGCAAGATACAAATCTAATAGATCCAAAGCCAACAACCAACTATATATGAAGCCCTTGAGTACAATGAGAAAAAAACAGTTGTTGAGCTGAAAATGAATAATCACACGATATATGCTTTTGGTGTTTTGAGTGTAGAACAACACAGAGTAAGGACATGACCGTACGTTGAATGAAAATGAATAATCACACGATATATGCTTTTGGTGTTTTAAGTGGAGAACAACATAGAGTAAGGACATGACCTGTGAATAAAACAGTCAGACAGGCCGAATAATTCTGTAGTTTCTTGTAGAGATGTGACTCTACCCCCCATGCGCAGGGAAATTCTACTTGAGCACGCATTTTCTCAGTGAGCCCACCGCCCCTCTCAAGGGGAGATTAGTCTCCTGAATGGTTTCCATACAGTTCCGGAACTGCTCTCCGGATAGATTTAACATTGTTCGGTGCTGGGGAAAAAATATGGTCACAGAAAAGTTATAGGAAACTTGTAATTTTTCACAACTTTAGGAGGTGGGTTTACAGAGGAAGTTTCTAAATGAGCACACCACTGGTCTTAGTAAGCACATCTCATTCAGTTGTAAAAAAAATTACAAGTTTGTTATTTTATTTTGTGACAATTTTTTTTTGTTCTAGTTGGGATTAATCCCTGAATGCTCATAAAACTGTTCAGGGACCAATCTCTGACCGGTTTGAAAACTGTTCATAAACTAATCCCGACTCAGAAAAAGTGTGGATCATTAAGTCTAGTTGTGTGCTCGTTTAGAGATTCCCCTCACCGAGCAAAGTGGTATGCTCATACAGCATTCCCCCATGCCCACGGCAGTCTTCACAAAGCAAGGCAACAGAAGCCCCAACTATTAGTTTATTAGCTGTTGTCATTGTCCAATTGTTACTTCAGACTAATCAACAGCTTGTTATTAAATTTTTCTTTGTTTGTTTCCCCATAGGTTTAAAGTTTTAATTAATGAGGTTCTAGTGATGGGCTAGAGGAGGACCCGTGAATGAGATTCTCTTGCCGCCGCAGGTCGGTGGGTTTGAGGTGACGGGTCGGAACATTCCCCTCGACAGAGGTCACTTTTGCGGGCGCCCGCACGGCGCATGCCCCCGTGATTTTGGGGGACCGGACAAATTCTTTTCTCGTCGGTTCGGATTAGAGCTGTTTAACGGGCCGGGCGTGCCGGGCACGTGCTCGGCACGGCACGGGTGAGCCATGCCGTGCCGGGCACGGCCCGGCACCTCGACCCGAGCCGAGGCCCGCCGTGCCGCCGGTGCGGTCCGGCCGTGCCCTTGCACGGATTCTTCTTTTTTTTTTTTTTTTTTGTTTTAAATAGCCGTTGGCTAAATTTGGGAGGGGGGGTTTGCAATTTTTTTTTGCAAATAGCCCCCCAATGGCTATTTTTATAGCCGTTGGGGGGTTTCTTACAATTTTAAATGGCAGATTTTTCCCCCAACGGTCAAAATAGCCGTTAGGGGACTTGACTAATGAACTTGTACTAGAGACCTTAGGCTTACCAGAAGAAAATGAAGTATGATTAAAAGTATTTAAATTTGTAAGGATTTTCACTTATTTTCAAAATTATTTTTTGTAATTTTTAACTCATAAATCTCTTAGAAAATATATTAAGAACAAATTGAGGGTGACGGTTAGGGTCCTCTCCTCTTTCTTCGGGCTTTGTATAACTTCTAAAGAGATTTATAGAGCAATTATATGAATGTAATGAGATTAAATATAATATAATATTTTTTCTATTGTTATTACTTCTTGTTAAATCTCGTTAAATGAAACTAAGTATCCTCTTTTATTTTTATTTTTTTGTTTTTTAATTAACATGGGCGGGCACGGGCACGGGTACGGCTATCCCCTGGAGGACGTGCCGTGCCCAGCACGGCACGCCCGTGCCCAGCACGGCACGCCCGTGCCGGCGGCGGGCCTTGCCCGGGCCGGGCCGGGCACGGCCCATTAAACAGCACTAGTTCGGATTAAAACAGTTGGTTGGGGAGTTTCCAAAGGAGCACACCATTTTTCCTAGTGAGCCCACTTTATAACTGTCCGGATTTTAAATCCGGACAAAAAAAACATTGAGAAGTGGGGCTCACTAGGAAAATTGGTGTGCTCCTTTGGAAACTCCCCGTGGGTTGGGGAACTTCTAAAGGGGCACAACTTTTTTCCTAGTGAGCCCAGATTTCTTAGTGAGCCCACATTATTTTTACTAAAGGGAGAATTTCTTATTGAGCATATTTGGTATTCCGAAAATACCCTTCACCTATATTTTACATCCTCCTCTCCCTCTTCTCTCATCTTTTCTCCTCCAACCGGTTAAACCCAAACAAAGCCCTAACCCTAGCTTCCCCTTTCCCCTCCCACTTCCCCTCATCCTCTCTATCATTTTCTCTACCTCCTTCTCCTTCCAAATCTCCCTCTCTCTCCCATTCGTAGACCCGGCGGCGCTGCTCTCGCCGGCGATCGGACGCCGCCGCCGCCGAGAAGCTCTGGACATTGCCGCCGCTGTTCTCCCGCCGCCGTCGCCGCCTTCCCATCATTACTAGGTGAGTTTTCCTAATTCAGTAATATTTATTTTAAAATTTAGATTTTTTTATTTTTGGATCAAACAACTCTTCAATATTAGGGTTTGGTGATTTTGTTGGGTTGGAGAGGAGGAAGAAGGGAGGAGGTAGCAAATTTGGTTATAGCATTTTTTTGTTAATTTTTATTTTTAATATGTAGATTATAATTATTAAGAAAATTTAATATTGTAATCCTAGTTGTAAAATATGCAAAATTTAGTTATTTTTCTAATCCTGGACGTTAATATTAAAATTTAGTTATTTTTCCAATTCCTTCGGCTACCTCTGGCCAGGCTGGCTGTCGGCGGAGCCGGCGTCTCACGCGGCCGCGGACGGATCTCTGCCGCCGCTGCGACCTCGGTTCCTTCTTTGGTCGGAGGGAGATGTAAGTTCCCTAATTCCATTGGTTGAGATTTAGGGTTTTTGTTGATCAGGTAGTTTAATAAAGTTGGGATTTTGTTTAGAGGTTGTGGATGTGGAGTTTAGGGTTTTTTGTTGCTCTTGTGCTCTAGAATATCGGTTCGATCTTTGCAAGCGATTGTTTGAGTTTGGTATGTTAAAAAGCATACAATTAATCATTATATTGGGCATTTAGCTGTCCTTGTCCTCAAAATGAGTAACTAAGTTCCAATGCAAACGTTCATTTTGAAAATGACAGAATCAAATAGAAGTAATTTTGTCAAAAAATACCGTAAGATCCCTAGATTAAAAAAGTGATGCCCTGATATCATTTTTCTAATCCAATTTTGGCCATCCAAATGGATGCATTGGACATGAATTAAGGATATAAAACCATTTAAAAAAAAAAAAAAAAAACCTATTTCCATGCCACACTTGATTTTCATGCATGTCAAACTTGCATGTTGAAATTACTTGCTTGGATGTATATTAATGAGTGGAGGGGCAAATATAAGATCTTGTTAGAAAACAAATTAAGTGCATGCAATGTCACAAAAATCCTAGCTATTAGCCTAGAATCGTGGTGTTACTATTATCACGAATAAAAACAACAACATATAAACACATAGGTTATAAGTTCTTGTTTATATTTTGCGAAGAATTTGGTTGATCTTTTTACTGTAGGTTTTTAAACTGGTTTTTTAACTAAATAGAATAAGGTGCAAGTTTATATTTGTGATTTCGTGTTTACTACTATTAATTATTATGTATAGAGGTTCTTAATTATGCAATTTTGGTTACTTCGGTTTATGTGTTAATTACTGGTTTGGTTTAAAGTTTCTTTCTAGGGATTCTTAAATTTTGAGATTTGATTTCTAGTGTTTTTTTTCCCTTCCTATTATTAAGATTCGTATCTCTCTTTTGTGATTTGGACTGTCTTTTGTAAAGTTGGACAGCGTAGAGCTTTGGGCCGTCTAATTATCTCATTATAGTGGCCTAATAAGTTCTTCTCTTTTTAGTTTTTGATGTTATGCTTTTGAATTATGCAATTAAGTGCATACAATATTTTCTCATCTCAGTGTGATATCTCATATTCTCCTATTATTTCATTGCTAAAACTATGTATAATTTCTAACTATTTTTCTTTTTGCACTTTGGGATATGTTTAAATTTTATGTGTTAACACTTTACATTGCTTTAATCAGATCTTGTGCAGAAGACTTTGGGTCAGATGCCTTCTCAAGTAGCTTTTACATTTATAAAATAAGCTCATTTCTCTTATCCTTGTCGGCGAAAAATTTTGGAAAAGCAAAACAGATCCACGAATTCAAAGACAGAAGCCCGCAACTCATCGGATCCGCGAATCTAAGAAACTGAGGTCCGCGAATCTAAAAAACTGATGTCCGCGATCCAGACGACGGAACAGGTTCGCGAATCTAAAGCTGAGATTCGCGACACTACCCATAGTTTTCGGGTGGGGGTTTAATACAAAGTCACCCGACCCGAACAGAAGAATCGCCACCTCGGATCGTGGGAGTAACTGCCAAACGAATGTAGCGGCGTTACTTCGATCGTGGGAATAACCACCTAACGAATATGACGGCACTTCTCGAGTAGTGGGAGCTAACGGTCAAGCAAATATGGCGGGACGTTACTCCAAGCCCCCTATAAAAGGCGGGGCGCGAAACAGACAGAGAGAGAGAGACGGACATCTTCTCCCAGAAGTTACCCCTTGTGATCAAGAGTAAAGAGCTATTTTTCTTTCCTTTAGCCAACTAAGAGATATTGTACGGAGTGTCAACGGAGAGCAGGATCGTCCTCCATTGCTACCTAGAAATCCAGCCTTAACAAAGAGGAAAAGCTATCTTCATCATCTTCTGTAAATGGGAAACCGTCCAATTGTAACCCTTTTACTGAAAAGACTTCGATATAAAGAGTGCAACTTTCATTGCAAACAGAAGATTGGCGACTCCGCTGGGGACTACTATCACCTCCGTTGACTTGGTGGTGGCTCAATCCGGCAATATTCCAGTTGGCAATATGGTCGACTCGATCACCATTTCCGTCGATCAGGAAAGGTATGAAGAATTTCTTTCTTCAGGCTCCAAGAGCCCTACTTCCCTAAGGGGATACCATAAAATCTCCAAGGGGTCAATTCTCAAGAAGATGGCAATAGCCCAGTTAAGAGAATCAACGGACCAAGATAGTCCGAAATCCCCTTCCTTAACAACGGGCTCTCTGCCAGTTCCCACAAAGACTCTTGATCTCTCAAGCAAAATAAACCAAAGTCCCCGCTTCAATAAGGGGAAGCGACCACCACCCGCTCCGCAAAACTGTCATTCAGAGAAGGAGGTTTCTCCCACTCGTACAACGAAAAGAAACCTGAGGAGAAGCAAAACTCGTGCCCTTCACAGAAACGCGCAACAAAAGGGAACCGCCAACTCATCACGGCAGAAACCTACCATCCAAATATGGAAGCCTAAAAGTGAGGTGGGTCAAGATGCAGAGGGATGCACTCACGTTTCCTACAGGAAGCGGAATGAACCCGCCAGAGTTGTCCATAGTCGACACGGAGCATACATTCGTGTCTCAAGGGGAAAATCTGAAGAAGCTCGCGAACCTCAAATTCACAGAAGGTGCATGCCTATCCGCGAGGCTGAAACTCCACCATCTCTGAAGATATCTCTCACAAATGAGCCCATCACAAGGGACTCCAGTGCAAGAGATCTCAGGAAACTTCTAAACAAAAGAAGAGAAGAATCCCATGTATCTCAATGCCACTGTGAACGACTGATCAATACAGTACTGTCTCACTGTCATTGTTCAACTCATGCCCGATCCTCGGTGTTTTGTCGATTGTCGTCTCCGTCAATATCGTCATCCCAATTGGCAAAAAGGAAACGACGCGGACTCGAGTTTTCTGAGCCGGAATATCCCGCGATGACCTCCAACATGATAAGCGTTGGAGAAAAGAAGAAGAAAAAGAAGGCGAAGAAAGTCTCCGAAGAAGAAACTTCTGACCCAGAGCTCTCTTCGAGTTCGAAAGACCCATCCAACGAAGAGCGAGGAGTTTTTCGGCACACTCGACTCAAAAGTGGGGTGGCGATCCCTATGAATTATAGACAGATGGCGGGGATCTCATCTGATAAAGAAGATATAACTAAGTCTGTTATGGCTGAATCACAGACGTCTGATTCATTCTTAGAAGACTCCGCCTCTGCATATATGACGCAAAACAATATCCCAGAAGAGTTCATGCGGAGAATGGAGGAGCAAGATAGGCATATCCAGCAACAGCAGAACGCCATCAGCGAGCTTAAAGATATGCTACACGTTCTAATGGAGTTAGAAAAAGCTAACCTGAAGAATACAGGAAAGAAGACCAAAGAAGAAGGTCATGGTCCTCATAACTATCGAGAAGACGAAGGATATCATAAAGATGATGACAACCGCTCCATGCACCAGGAGGGAAACGCAAATACTGTCTGGATGGAGAGCTTCCAGAGCCAACTGAACGCCCTCATGCATAAGGGCGACCTACAAGAACTGGGTCTAGTAAGGCCATATCCCATGGAGTGGGAAATGGTACCTTTCCCAGAAAGTTACAAACCGTTGAAACTCAAATCTTTTGATGGTAGAGGATCGCCAAACCAACACCTCTACTATTTTAAGTCACAGATAGGGCATTTATCCGGAAATGACCCTATTATTACAAGAATATTTGTTAGTACTTTAACCGGGCTAGCTTTTGAATGGTTCCGGAGATTAGAACCGGGAACCATCAATTCCTGGAGCGACATGGAGAAAGCCTTTCTTACTAGATTCTATGAAGATGATATGGAGGTATCAATGCCGGCGCTTCTAGCCGTTAAACAAAAGAAAGGAGAGTCAGCCCGGGACTTCATCAAAAGGTTCCGGAACGATTCTCTCAGATGTCTGCATGGGATGCCAGAAAAGACCCTGGTAGAAACCTGTCGATATAATTTATCGAACAAAGTTCTAGCCAGGATGGGAGCGGTGAAGTCCTCAACTTGGAAAGATCTCGTCCTACAAGTTGAAGAAGCTGAAGAAATTGCGCAAAGGCTTGAAGAAGAAGGAGGCGAGGAGAAACCGAAGCGAAGTAGTGATAATAGTTATAAGTCCTGACCCCGAGGGTATAAGAGAAAGGAAATAATGGTCACTGATGCGCCACAATCCACGAAGACTCCCCTGAAACTTCATCCTCAGACGCGAGTGCTACAAAAGCAATACCTTTAAGGATGAGCATACGAAGACTATCTTCAATCTCCTCATGAGTAAGAAGATGCTGAAGTTGCGAAAGTCTAAACGTCCAGAGAAAGTTAGAAAAGTTAATGATCCTAACTACTGTGTCTACCATAGGATCAAACCACCCCACCCAAAACTGCTACATCCTTAAAGATAAAATTCAAGGCTTAATGGACGCTAATGTCATCAAGCTTCAAGAGCACCAGAAGAAGGTGACTGCGAACATGGTGACCGTCAAGTTCAGTAAAGCACCCCACTGAATAGAGTCAACAGTTCAAGACGGAGTGCAGCCCATCTATAGAGGCACGATGCAAGTCGTGAATTTTGATCCACACCAACAACAAAAGAAAGTACTATTTCCCTTTGAAACTGATAGGGGGAGATACTATGGGTACATTTTGATCTCCTAAATGATAAACAATGGAGTTTCAGTTCATCTGGGAAGAAGCGAAGAGAGAGAGTCTTCACCTCCAATGTCGTTTCCGTAATTCCCGAAGACAATGAGATCATTCCTGCTCTGACCGATTCGGAAAAAGAAATCAGAAATTCCTTGGTCGCCGATGCAGACCCTCCCTCCGCGGAGACCCGTTCGGGGAAAGATTACTTAAAGAATTACGGCCAAACAACAGGTTCTCAACCATCTCCAGAGAAAGTCAAGCAAAAAGAGCTGAAGTTTGACAAATCTCTAAGGAAGAAGGGAAAAGAACTTGCGGAAGACTCGCGAAAGTCATTCCAGTTCGACATCCTAACACAGTTGGCCAATATCCTTGCAAGGATAACCTTGTACGAGCTCCTGAAGCTCTCCAAATCTACTAGGGAAGCTTTAAGAGAGGCTCTGCAAGATTCAAAACTGTTCTTGGCGTAAATACCAGAGATGATCGAAGAAGGAGAGTCTCTTTGCTCGACATGTCACAGATCTCTGGTAAAAACATCCCTTGCGTCACCTTCTCTCCGGAAGAAATGCAAGTCAGGAGTAATAAGCATCATTGCCCTTTGTATTACAAGGGATACATAGGATTTACGGAGATTGATCGTATTCAAGTTGATCCAGGCTCGGCCTTGAGCATCATGCCGCAAAGAATGCTACGGTATCTTGGAGTGCCGATGAACAGATTAGCCTCAACCAACACTACTATCTTCGGGTTCAATGCTAACGGTAGTAGACCCCTGGGTAAAATAAAGCTCAAGTGTCAAATCGGCGACCTGAAAACGGAAGTCACGTGTTACATGATAGATGCGGACACGTCATACAATCTGCTATTGGGGAGACCCTAGATCCATAACAATCTAATCGTGCCCTCCACGTTACACCAATGCATGAAGTATGTCGACGAAGATGCGAACGTGAAGACGCTCATTGCGGAAAAACAACCCTTCAAAGGAGTTGAAAACTACTTTACTGACGCGTTGCTGTATCAAGATGCGTTTAGCATCGCAGATCGGCCCGTGGAACCGAAGATTCGGAATCCGAGGATGTGATTTGGCATGGTGAGCCCATTGTGATAAGCCTCGAAGGCCTTGATGTAAATAACGCCGTTCACTCTGATGGTGAATGAGTGATAAATGAAAATCTGGAATTTGCTTATTCTTCTGGTGTTGATTATGGCCCTCAAGCACTAGCACAGATGCATTTAGCGACTGTGTAAATGAGATATATTCTCTGACTTCCTTCCAAGCACCTATCCGATCATCCTTATATGAATTAAGTGATGACGTTGAAGGTGCTGACCAAGTTATTTTTGAGGTCCATCCCAAAAACGGAACCCAAAAGACCATAATATTTGGAAAAGTAAGTCACAGGAATAAAGAGAAATGTTTAGATTCTGAGGAAGAAAAGGGAAAATCCGAGTTCTTCCATTATGATGAAAATTCCCGTGGAATAATAAAGAAAATGGGATACAATCTGGCCGAAGGCAGGGGTTGAATTTCAGAAAAGGAAGAAAGACAATCCTTCAACTTTTTGTCCCCGAAGGGAAGACGCCAGACTATTACCAGAAAACCGGCAGGGGGTTGGGATGCGTCACCACTTCCGAGGCCTCCTCAAGCGACAAAGTTGAGGAAAGACAGTACGATCATTCGTCAGAATCATCATGCTGGGATTCAGATGTCAGCACAAGTGTGATTTTCCACGAGGTATCCGCGAACATGGCTTCCGCGATCCAAGAAGACGAAGATTTGAAGGAAACCTCACCCGTAAGAGACGACCCTTGGGACAAGCATCTTAATATGGAGTGGGAGATTCAGTTTGAACAGCGGGAGCCCCCAACTGAAGATAAAGTGATCCAAATTAATATGGGAGATGAAAAGAATCTTAAACCCATATTTATAAGTGAGAACCTATCCTCGGAAGAAAGGAAGGAATTGATATCCCTCGTCCGCGAATACATTGATATTTTCGCTTGGAGTTATGAGGAGATGCCAGGGTTGGATCCAAGCGTGGCAGTTCACAAATTGAAGATCCGACCAGAAGCTAAGCCAGTAAAGCAGCAACAACGAAGATTCCGCCCAGAGATCATGGAAGCTATAGAAGCTGAAATCAAAAATTTGATCGCGTCAGGCTTTATTCGAGAGGAACAGCACCCTAATTAGGTCGCAAATATAGTTTCCGTGGCCAAGAAAAATAGAAAAATCCGAGTCTGTATAGACTTTAGGGATTTGAACAAAGCTTGCCCCAAAGACGAATTCCCATTACCCATCACTGATGTTATGATAGATAATACTTGTGGATATGAGCGCATGACGTTCATGGATGGATTCTCAAGATATAATCAAATAAAGATGTATCCCGATGATGAGAAGCATACGTCCTTTAGGACACCACTCGGATTATACTGCTATACAGTCATGCCCTTTGGCCTAAAGAACGCAGGTGCTATATATCAACGCGCCATGAATGCAATTTTCCAAGAGCACCTTCGGAAAACAGTGGAGTGCTACGTAGATGACCTAGTAATTAAGAGCAGAAACAAAGAAGATCACTTGAAGGATTTGAAGACAGTATTTGACCTCATGAGAAAGCACCAGCTCAAGATGAATCCAATTAAGTCTTTCCTGGGGGTCTCTAGTAGGAAATTCCTCGGCTTTGTCGTAACTTCGAAAGGAATACATCTTGATTCAGATAAAGTCAAAGCCATCCAAGACATGCCACCTCCCCGTAATCTCAAAGAGTTAAAAAGGTTGCAAGGCAGGCTAGCGTACATTCGCAGATTTATATCAAATTTATCTGGTAAATGTCAACCTTTCACCAGATCGATGAGAAAAAAAGTATCGTTCATCTGGGACGATGCATGCCAAAAGGCTTTTGAAGAGATCAAACAATATCTTACGAAGCCACCAGTGCTCGTGTCCCCAGTTTCGGGAAAGCCCTTCCAGTTATATGTAAGGGTAATGGACCATTCATTGGGCCCTTTGCTAGCGCAGAAGAATGAGTCAGGCCATGAGCAAGCCATTTACTATCTCAGCAGAATGATGATTGGGGCAGAACACCGGTATAATCCCGTGGAAAAAGAATGTCTAGCGTTGGTGTTCGCAATACAGAAAATGCAACACTACTTACTTAGACAAACTATCCACGTTGTATTGAGAGTTAACCCTCTGAAAATATTAATGACTAAACCCGGGTCATTAAATTCAAGACTATCCAATTGGGCCATTTTGCTATCACAATATGATATGCACTTTGCCCCACAGAAGTCTATCAAAGGACAGGCCGTGGCCGACTTCTTGGCCGAACATCCAGTCCCGGCATCCTCGAGATTATATGAACAAATCCCAGGAGAGTTGGAGGAACGGGATTTAATTTCAGAAAAGGATGGTTCGAGAAGGTCTTCCGAATCGAATACAGTTTCGAAAGGTGTATGGCAACTTTTCTTTGATGGTGCCTCCCGAATGGGATCCAAAGGAAAGACGACAGTGGGGGTGGGAGTTGTTCTCGTCTCTCCTCGCAACCACGCCATTCCTCAAGCTTACTCGTTGACAAGCTCGTGCTCCAGTAACGTCGCGGAATACAACGCCCTCCTAATCGGCTTAAGAATAGCCAAACAACTGGGGGTCAAATATTTGAAGGCATATAGGGACTCTCAACTCGTTGTAAATCAAATAAAAGGGGAGTACGAAGTCAAACATGAAGAACTCCTGCCATATTATCATGCAGTGATCAAGATCGCTGATGGTTTCACTGGTTTCTATATCAGCCACATAAAGCGCCACCTCAATAGTTATGGGGATTCGCTAGCTTCCTTGGCTGCTACATTAGCCTTACCCAAGCATGCTAAAAGGCAAATTATGGTAAACAGCAAGGAGTTGTTCTGTTCAAAGGATGAGCTCAAAGAAGAAGTGAAAGAAAACGAAGCTGACGCTTGTGCAACTAGCCTAGAGCCAAGGGATTGGCGTTTTCCTTATGTAGACTATGTCCTTTACGGGATATTACCCGAAAGTTCAAAAGAAGCCAAAGCCATTCAGAGAAGGGCCATCCAGTTTTACTACAACGTGGAACTCCAGACGTTGTACAGAAAATCCTACGACGGAGTTTTACTTCGCTGTCTTTCCGACCGCGAAGCTCAAAAGGTACTCGAAGAAAGCATGTGCCTTATATAGGCGAGCTGCTAACTGTGACCTCCAGTTTAGAAGTGATAAGACCGAGATTTTCGGTCAAGATTTTCAGTTCAGATCTCAACAGAATTTATTGCTGTTGCATGGGACGCTTAGATATCACGACCGGAGATCTCGTCATTAATAGAGGCATGCAACGCTTGGAATTCCATGCTCAAATGGCTGCACCCTATGGCTCGTGGAAGTCTCTATAAATTCTGAAAAATCTACGGTCTATTCCGCGAACTTCCAGACGAAGCATCACGGACCAGAATTCCGGAACCCGGGTCGTGGGTCAAATATGGATAGTGTAAATCCGCAAACCCCTAAAATTCACGTGACTTAAGAAAGTCGCGTAACAGATATACAGATACCAGAGTTTTACAATGGTTCACAAACTTCAGACAAAAGATGGCAAGTTCGTTACAAATCTTTGAAGAATAATTGCAAAATCACACCTCAGAAGGCCAAAATGAGGTTCTCCATAAACGACAAGGGAACTATTACAAAAAAAGAGGAACCTAAAGCAGTGTACACAAGAGTTCTACAACTCAATGGTTCAAGAGAATTTTTATTTTCTCCTCTGCGTCGTCAATATCTTGCTGAAGGATCTCATAAGCTTGAACAGTAGCTTGGCGATGCAGTTCCTCGTCACTAGAAATAACATTCTACGCTGCAGCAGCCTCTAGCGAATCCAATTAAGCTTGCATCGCCTGGAGATCTCTGGATATATTGTCCCTCTGACGCGACAAATCGGCGATATTCCTCATTGATTCATCACGTTCCTTGGTGATCTTGGCTAGGAAAGCTTGGGCTTTAGCAATGGTCTCTTGAGTCCTAGTAATAGCTTGATTATGGCCCTTGACAATTGAAGCAGCGGCTTCCACTTGAAGAACCAGAGACTCGCGGTCTGATTGACCCTTTTCTAAAGAGGCCTTGCAAACATTTGCCCTCTCCCGAGTCTCCTTCTGGAACTTAAGTTGTTCCTCTCTCAGCCTCTGAAAAATAATTTCCACTGTCTCAGATTTATCAGCACTTCTGGCTTTCGACAGAAATTCAGCATGCCTTTGAAGCTGAGTTATCATAAGTCTAAAAGGAACAGCTCTATCCTCTCCACCAATGCTAACAATACCAGTTAGATAAATATTGAGAACATTGGCGATTGAAACAAAAGGAACCTACTTTAGTACTTTATCGATACAGCGGTCCAGAAAGTGAAGGAAAGTCTCCACTATGTCCTTCAGCAAATCACTCTCAAGCATGTCAATCTCTGCATGAGAAGGAGTAATACTGGATAAGGCAGAAGCAGTTTGATCCGCAACCAAGCTAGTACCAGGAGGAATGACACCCCTGGAGATTTCCGTGGAGCTACCAATCACAGTCTCCTAAACTACAACATCAGTTGGAGTAGCTGTGGCCAAAACCGTAGACATGGCAACCGAGGGAATCACTGCTTCTGAAGCATCAACTGCAGAAGTAGTAACTTTGGCCATCTCACTCGTGTCAGCTCCCGCGATGGTATTGTCTGGTGAAGTCACCTTCGCGCCCATGCACTCTAAGTCTGGAGTCAAAACTGGAGCTCGAAAAAAAAGAAGAAGAAAATTGATAGTTAAGTATTACAGTATCATTTGATAAAATAGCATAATCGCTGAAGAAAGAAGATGAATACCTGAAGGTTGGACACTGGATTCCCTAAGTCCGTACACCTCAGGACCAAATACTTCAGGCCCGTATACTTCGGTCCGAACATCCTTGCTCAAAAAGACGTATTTAGCATGGTCTGAGGGAGGAGTAGAAGAGCGAAAACTGTCACTACTGGCGTCATCATTATCACCCCATTCATCTTGGTCTTCAAAAGGAGGTGCTGTTTTTGGAGGATGTGATGTGCTGTTTTTGGAGGATGTGATGCGCGAGTCTCCCCAATGATTTGCACTTCATCATCTGTAGTGCCCTGAGCAACAGAAACCACAAAGTCCTCTTGTAAAGCCGAAGGAGCACTAACTTCAACGTCGGCCTGGCCAATAGGAGGAATAGAATCCCTTTGAGTAATGGGAGCAGGGTCATTGTAAAGAACAGGTCCTTAGTTCCGACGCCTCTTGAGGGAGCGGAGAGTTAAGGAGGAGTTATCTTCATCTTCCTTGGATTCTTTAGTGAGGGACTCAGCAACCGGAGTGGGTGTTGCAGTTTCTGTCCTAGACAGGGTGCTCTGCGAATCAGTTCCCTGCGGAATGGTAGGCAAGTCACTAAGACGCCTCAGTCTCGTTCGCTTATGTGAAGATTTCTCGGGAGAAGACTGCGATGGAGGAGAAGTCTTCCTCGACGTCGGATCAGGAGAAGCATCAAGGGAGGCAGCCTGAACTGGTGCATCAGTGTTCTCTTCTCTTTGTTCCGATTCATTAGATGTGCTATCCCCCCTGAAGTCCTCCATCCCTGCCACTTTCGTACTGTCGGCCTTCTTTTTCTGGGCATACCAGGATCTAATCTCCCGCAGACTGGTATGGTGCATGTTGAAATTCTGAGGAGTGGAGTTAGCATCCGCAAACCATTTACAGAAGCAGAAACTCATACTCAAGTTCGGGGTCTTGAGCGGAAGATCAAATTTGGCTTGAGTTCCATCTGCGACGAAGTGAAATCAAGCTCAAGCTCCCTCAAGAACATTCCCAACCAAGCTTAATTCTCTATTGGGATTGTTGGCAGTGACAATTTCTAAGATAAAAAGGATTTTCCACAACAGAACGCGGAGCTAATTCAGTAGCCCCGCGTTTGGTTATATTAACCTTGCGTTTGAACATAACGCGGAGATGTTTAATAGCTCCGCGTTGATTCCGTAGTTTGGCTAATATTAGCCTCGCGTTTGAGTGAAACGCGGAGATGATCAATAGCTCCGCGTTAGCTCCGCATTCTGGTTATTTAGCGCCGCATTTTGATGTAATTAAAGCTCCGCGTGAGCACATAACCAGAATCTCAAATTGATTAAGATTATGATTTGGGCTTATCCAAATACTTAAATCAAGTCCAATCAGAACTCTAAATCCAGAGATTTAAATCAATATTAAAAATTTGATTGGAATCATTGATGAGAGGGAATTCTATTTAGATAGAAACTCTCAAATTAATCTAGGGATATAAATACCTTCTTGGTGAAACCCTAGGGGTCTTCTTTTTGGATCCTTTGACAATTCAAGTACGCGAGAGAGCCTTGAAGTCAGGGGTATTTTTCTTCTTCCTTTCAGTATCTTAGAGAATTTAAGTTACGCACAGAGCCTTGAGTTCGGGAAAGACCGGAGAAGATCATCTACAATCGGCCGATATCTTCGAGAGAGAAGAGTTCGACATTCGATCGTCCAAAGGAACTACTATAGATCCCATCGCCACTGATCCCACATTTATTTTGTAAAAGAGAGCGATTGACATATAAAATCCTGTCGTTTGTTCTTTTTATCTTGTTCACTTTCATTGTAATCTAAGTTGTATTCAATGGGAGGAAGGCAAAGAATTTCTGCTGCGAACAAACTGGCGACCATAGTGGGAGCCATCTCTTTCACTGATGAAGAGATTGTGGCACAATCGGACGTTGACATGATCGGATCCGAAGTAGACACGCTGGTCGTTGAAATTGACCAGCAGAAGTACGAGGAGTTCCTCTCCTCTGAATCAGGTGACTTGGACGAGACTCGACACTATCGTCGCATGTACTCCAATACCCAAGCAACGGGTAAAGAGGTATCCACCGAGATACGGGGATCCTTGGAGACTGCGGCTATAGGACCGATGCTCGAACAAGAAATCCTAGCAGAGGAAGAGCTTCCTACTACCGAAGAAGACCTGGGAACTGGATTGACCAGAACCTAACTCCGAAATAGGAATCGGAGACTAAGGCGGAAAGCCTTCAAAGCCTGCCTCAGACGCAAGGCAAACGGACGCGAGGCTATGGTCCCTCGCAAACTAGCTCGCACTAATAGCGAGACCGGTTATTATCGGGTTAAACGCGAAGTTACAACTTGCCTTAAAAGCAAGGAAAAGCCAGCGTGTGTTTTCCACGCGGGGCTATTGCTGAGCCCAGCGAGAAACGCGAAGCCAGCAGGATTTGCGCTAGTCGCAAAATATCTGACACTCGCGAGAAACGCGAGTATAAAAATTCTTTGAAGCCAGCATGTGATTTTTCGCGCGGGGCTGATACTAAGCCAAGCGAGAAACGCGAGGCTGCTAGTACTTGCAATAAACGCAAGATTCCTGACACTCGTGAGAAACGCGAGTATAAAAATTCAATAAAGCCAACGTGTGATTTTCCACGCGAGGCTGATACTGAGCCAAGCGATAAACGCGAGGCCAGTAATACTTGCGAGAAATGCAAGACTCTCTGCGAGGAACGCGAGGATGATTGGCAAATAGTTGTCAGCCGTAAAAACCGCACTAAGCGCGAAGTTATGATTTGCATTAATCGCAAAAATAAGCCAGCGTGCAAGAGTTTTCCTTCATGCGGGGCTATTATTCCAGAAGCTAAACTTCTGAAGACAAGCCAAGCCAACGAGAAACACGAGGCTAACATGGCAAGATGCGGAGCTATTCCTTAGCCCTGTGCGATAAGACGCGAAGCTACTTCTAAGCTCTGCGTGGATCAACCCAACTGCAGAATCAGGGCAGATCCTCGCGTCAGCGGACCAGAACTGGACTCCAGTAATCCTAAGAAGAAGCTTTAGTGGATTCCTAGACTCTCTCAAAAGTTGAATGGGTCCCATGATTCCATAGATGAAGACGTTGATCTCAGGGAGTATCTGTCCAAGAAAAAGAGCATAGAACAACTTCAAGCCGAACCTGTTTGTCACTGCCAGCAGCTTATGACAGCGGTGTCCGCTGTAATGAACAACTGTGGCTGCAGCAAGAGCAGGGTATCTGTGTTCGACCGATTAAACGAGCCAAACAAAAACCCTACTAAGAAGACAAGAACCGCTTCCCTAAAAGAATGGAGAGTCATAACCTCCAATATGGTGGGAAAAGGGAAAAATATTATAGAGATGGATGATGACTCGGAATCGAGCGATGAAGAACCTCCTCATGTCACTCGACTTAAATCAGGAGCCATCCCGCCTAGGAATTATAAGAAGCTTGCAAGGGGTTCTTTCGACGAGGACAGCGATAATTCAGCTATAGCCTCGCCTCCGTCCTCTACGTCATCTAGGCTACAGAAGTCAGCATCGCATATGGCAGATAAATCTGATGATATCAATCAGAGATTTGAAGCTTAAGAAAGAATGATTCGCGAGCAACAAAAGACGATTGAAGACCTTAAAGTGATGCTCTCCAAATTCGTTGAAGATAAAAAGGGCAAAGAGACTCTGAACGAAGAGGAAAAAGAAGAAAAAGCCCACTCAATGCACGAGGATGACGATAGATTTTCTTTCCATGATCCGCATGGAGAAAAGATAGAAAAATTACAAAGTCAACTCAAAGTTTTGATGCACAAAAAGGAGCTGAAAGATTCAGGGGTCTCAAGGCCATATCCGCCTGAATGGGATGTGATACCATACCCTCAAAAGTACAAGCCGCTCAAGTTAGAGCCTTATGACGGCAAAGGATCGCCCAGTCAGCACATTTATTATTTCTTGTCCCAAGCAAGACATCTGATGGGTAATGACCCGATTATGACCAAAGTATTCGCAAGTACTTTGCGAGAGCCTGCTTTACTTGGTTCATGCAGTTGCCCCCAGGTTCTATTAATACCTAGTTCGATGTTGAGAAATTATTTCTCTCGCGTTTCTTTGAGGATGATACCGAGATTACGGTTCATTCCCTCCTCGCGACTGCACAAGGGGAACAAGAAACCGTAAAAGATTTTATAGAAAGGTTCCGGGAGAAGTCCGTGTATTGCAAACACGGAATAGTCCAAGAAACTCTAGTCGAGACTTGTCGACACAATCTTAAGACCAATGTGCTCCTAAACATAGGGGCCGTAGAGTCTAAGACATGGAGGGATTTACTCAAACAGGGAGAGCAAGCTGAGGACTTAATTCGGTGAGTTGAAGAATCTCGTGGATCAAGAAGTACTGGGGGTAATAAACCATATGCCCAAAATAGCAGCAATAAGAATAAAGGGAAGGCGGTAATGGCGTCAGAAGCTGCTCCGCAAAAGACAAATCCTCCTCCAAAGCCGAAGTCCCAAAATCAGTAGGGTACAAGGCAAAATAGACCTCAGCAGGAGAGAAATTATACTTTCAAGGCGGAACAGACGCCTATCCTCTTTCACCTCCTCATGAGGAAGGGAATGCTGAAACTTCTGGAGAACAGGAAGCCAGAAGACGCTGGCAAGACCAATGACCCTAATTACTGTATTTATCACCGGAATGTTGGGCACCCGACGAGGGATTGTTACCCTCTTAAGAACAGAATCTAAGTACTAATAGAAGCTGGAGTTCTGACGCTTAAGGAAGAGCAGAAGAAGGTCACCGCCAACATGGCAACGATAGTGGTTGGAACCCATAAATTCCCCGCAGGAGTGGCCCCAATCCCAAAGGATAAGTTGATTACAAAGAACCTTGACCCTCATAACAAAGCCCAAGAAGGACTTGTCCCTGTAACAACCCAAAAGGGGGAAGTTATGTGGGTTCACCCTGACTTATTAGAAGATGAGCAGTGGACTACCGCAGGTCAAGGGAAAAAGCGGACTGTTAATGCTATTTTCCGCGGAGATAAGGGAAGAATATATAGCTGCGGTAGCCTTCACAGATTCTGAACCCGAAACTATGACCACTCATCAAGATGGGGCAGGCTCTTCCGGTACTCGATCTGGGAAAACATATCTCAAGGATTAGACCAGAGTAGATCCAAAAGATATATATGTGGAACTTGCGAAACCACAAAGCAGAAAGGACTTTGTTTCTAGAAGAATCCTATTAGAAATGAAGGAGCCAAGGAGACTACCTTCAAATTTGATATAATAGCTCAGCTGGCTAACATCCCAGCACGAGTCACATTACATGAGCTGCTTCGATTGTCAAAGTCGACTCGTGAGGCGTTGAGAGAGGCCTTGGCAGACTCTGAGTCATTCCTAGCTCAGATTGTCGAGCTGACCATCGAAGAACAGGACTCTTGCCCCCACTGTCATCAAGTGAGGAGGCAGATTCCACAAATTATCTTCTCTCCGGAGAACATGTAGGTGAGGAATATAAAGCATAACAGGCCTCTATATTTCACCGGATATGTTGGGTCTACAAAAGTGGACCGAATTCAAATTGATCCGGGTTCTGCACTCAGTGTCGTGCCTAGAAGGTTGATGCAGCTATTGGGGATTTCCCTTCATCGCTTGACTCCTATAAATACCACTATTTACAGATTCAACGCTAATAACAGCCATCCTCTTGGTAAGATCCGATTGCGGTGTCAAATTGGAGACTTGAGAACGGAGGCCACATGCTACGTTATTGATGCTGATACCTCCTACAATATTTTACTGGGACAACCTTGGATTCACGCTCACATGATAGTCCCGTCGACTCTTCACCAATGCATGAAATATTGCGATGAGGAAGGAGAAGTCCGGACACTTGTTGTAGATAAGCAACCATTCAAAGAGCTGGAGAATTACTTCACAGATGCTGCACTCTATAAGCCAGCCCATGAAGCCTCTAATGATGATCTTGGCAAGCCTCCAAAACCTGATGAAGGCGGTAATGAAGCCGATACTGAATACGAACTTCCTAAAAAAGACGACGGGGGTGATTATGAAATCAACCCTCACTTAGATTTTAATTTGAGTCTTGATATAGCCGATGTAATAGAGAAAGAATGGGTTATTAATGAAAATATAAAGTTAGTCTAAGAGCATGCTGTAGCTACTGAGTCAGAACCCTCTTGTACTTCCACTGAAGTAGATGACCTATCCGAACTTGAAGTTCTGGCGGCATACCATTTGCCACTTAGGTCATCCCTCCTCTCCCGATCTAAAATAGTTAAAGGAAAAGGTCACTACTTCGAAATGCCTTATCGATAAAAGTCCCAAAAACCGATCATGTTCGGCAGGGTAATTATGTCACCTCGACAAAGACAAAGTAGTGAAAGTGATGAACAAATATCACCTCAATTTCACTTGTATGAATAGAAATCTCGACAAATGATGGAGAAAATGGGTTATAATTTTACCCAGAAGCCGGGGTTAAACTTTGGAAAAGGGCGATGGAATCTTATACCCTCATTTAAACCAAGAGGAAAGAGCCCAGACTATTATCAAAAGACTCGCAGGGGGTTGGGTTATGTATCTACTCCCCCCTCATCACCATCTGAAGATGAAGAGAGTTCTTCGGCCAAAGAAGATACATCTTCACCCGGCCATGATTCGGACATAAGTACCGGTGCTTGGTTTCAATCTTTGGTAGCCAATATGGTTTCAGCCGCACCAGAAAGCAACGAGAAACCAATTGATGTTCAAGATGATTCCTGGGCCAAGCATATGGACACTCTCTGGGATGTCCGCTTTGAACAACGCGACCCGCCCACAGAAGACAAAATAGTACAAATTAATATGGGATCGGAAGAAAATCCGAAACCCATCTTCATAAGCGACATGTTAACTCCTGTGGAAAAGGAGGAACTAATATCTCTTATTAAAGAGTATATAGACATGTTCGCATGGAGTTATGAGAACATACCCGGGCTTGACCCTCAAATTGCCACACACCGGTTAAATATTAAAGAAGACACCAAACCTGTCAAACAACAGCAAAGGCGTTTCCGACCGGAATTGATGGAAGCAATAGTTGCTGAGGTCAATAAACTTATAAAGTCGGGATTTATCCGTGAAGAACAGCATCCTGATTGGGTGGCTAACATAGTGCCGGTTCGTAAGAAAAACGGCAAAATCCGGATATGCATCGACTTTCATGATCTGAACGCTGCATGTCCCAAGGATGAATTTCAACTTCCCATCACCGACGTGATAATTGACAATACTTGTGTTTACGAGAGGATGTCCTTCATGGATGGCTTCTCAGGTTATAACCAGATCAAGATACACCCAGATGATAAAAAGCATACAGTTTTCAGAACACCGCCGGGAGTATACTGTTACACGGTGATGCCGTTCGGATTGAAGAACGCCGGTGCCACCTACCAATTCGCAATGAGTGTCATATTCAAAGAACACCTGCGCAAAACAGTGGAGTGCTATGTGGATGACTTAGCGGTCAAAAGCAAGAACAAAGAAAATCATCTTGATGACTTAAGAATGTCTTCGATCTCATGAGGAAACATCATCTGAAGATGAATCCCACTAAGTCATTTATAGGGGTGTCCAGCGGGAAATTTCTTGGGTTCATAATAACTTCAAAAGGAATTTTCCTCGACCCTGAAAAGGTAAAAGCGATTAGCGAGATCCACCTCTCCGCAATCTTAAAAAATTAAGGGGATTACAAGGAAAGCTCGCCTATATTCGACGTTTCATTTCCAACCTATCTGGACGATGCCAGCCATTCTCCAAACTTATGAAAAAGGGGGTGTCTTTCGTATGGGATGAGGCATGTCAGCAAGTATTTGATGAGCTCAAGGAGTACCTTACTAAACCTCCTGTACTCATGGCACCAGTCCCTGGGCAGGCCTTCCTTATATATGTAAGGGCTATGGATAATGCTTTAGGATCGTTACTTGCTCAGTATAATGAGCACGGCCATGAACATGCCCTCTACTATTTAAGCAGAACAATGATTGGGGCCGAACAGTGATATACCCCTATTGAAAAGGAGTGTTTAGCCTTAGTGTTTGCTGTTCAGAAAATGCGGCACTATCTTTCAGGGTAGACGATCCATGTCATATCATGGGTCAATCCCCTGAAAATTCTGATGACCAAATCGGGATCCTTAAATGGCCGGTTAGCAAAATGGGCTCTACTACTGTCGCCATATGACATACACTTCATTCCTCAAAAGGCAATGAAAGGACAGGCAATCGCCGATTTTTTTGTAGACCATCCAATTTGGTCCAAATCCAAACAGATGTCAGAAGTCAACACAGTTAGCAAAGAACAATCATGGCAAATGTTCTTTGATGGTACTGCCAGACGATCTGCTGCTGGAGTGGGGGTTGTGCTTATATCCCCACATAAACATATATTGCCTAACGGTTACTCATTAACAGAACCGTGCACGAATAATATGGCGGAATATAACGCGCTCATTATCGGCTTAAAAATAGCTCTGCAACTGGGGGTGAACCATCTAGAGGCATATGGAGACTCTAAGCTCATCGTCAATCAGATGACGGGTGAGTATGAAGTCAGACATGAAGCCCTCATCCCCTATCATCAGCTAGCTATTGAGCTAGCAGGATATTTCGAACAGTTTTACATATATCACATATCTCGGAATGAGAACGTTTATGCAGATGCTCTTGCCGCATTAGCCGCAACACTGGCAATCCCGCCAGGTGAAGCTAAAAGCATCACCATTGGTAGCAAAGAACTCCTCCACCCAGACGCGGTGTCTCAAGCCGAAGAGGTATGCCAGACAGGCTTAATGTTGGAACCCCGTGATTGGTGATTTCCGTTTGTAGATTATGCTTTACATGGGATATTACCAGAAGATCCAAAGGAAGCTACATCGATAAAGAGGAAGGCCCAGAGATTTTATTATGACCATAAGCTTCAGACTTTGTATAGGAAGTCAAGAGATGGTCTGCTACTACGGTGCATATCAAAAGCAGAAGCAGAATAAGTGCTAAGAGAAACACATTGTTCGTCGCAAAATTTCCTTCGCTTCCTCCCATTGAATTAACTTAAATTATAATGAAAGTGAACAAGATATAAAAAGAACAAACGAGAGGATTTTATAGTTCAATCTCTCTCTTTTACAATATTTGTGGGATCTGTGGCGATGGGATCTGTCAAGCAGTTCCTTTGGACGATCGGTACGTTGAAATCTTCTCTTTTAAAGATATCGGCCGAATATAGACGATCTTCTCTGGTTTTGAATCGCTCAAGGCTCTCTCGCGTAACTTGAACTTCTCAAGAACTCCAGAAAGAAGATGGTAGTTTTCTCTGATCTTCACGAACTCAAGACTCTGTACGTAACTTGAATTCTCCGAGATTTCAGAAGATGATCAGCAAAGGCTTCAAAGCTCTCTCGCGTACTTGAATTGCCAAAGGATCGATAGGAGGCTTCCGATGCCGAAAAGAAGAAGAACTCTGATCTCTGGTTTTGATTAGTTCAAGGCTCTCACGCGTAACTCGAACTTTACCAAAACTTCCAGAAGATCCCAAAAGAGCTCCCAAGGGTTTCACCAGGAAAGTATTTATAGCCCCAGGTTAATGCAAGAGTTTCTATCTAAATAGAACTCGCATTCATCAAGGATTCCAATCAAATATCTTAGTTTTGATGGAATTCTGATTAGACTTGATTCGGGTATTTGGATAAGCCCAAAATCATAATCTCAATCAATTTGAGATTCTGGTTATCTGCTTACGCGGAGCTTTAATTGCATCAAAACGCGGCGCTAAATAACCAAAACGCGGAGCTAACGCGGAGCTATTGATCATCTCCGCGTTTTACTCAAACGCGAGGCTAATATAAGCCAGACTGCGGAATCAACGCGGAGCTATTAAACATCTCCGCATTTTATTCAAACGCAGGGTTAATGTAACCAAACGCGGGGCTATTGAATTAGCTCCGCGTTCTGTTGTGGAAAATTCTTTTAACTTAGAAATTTTCACTGCCAACAGAACCCCCTCCAAAGTTTTCAAAATGGCTTAGACTTCAGCAGATTTTGAAATACTTTGGATCTTCAAACTGAAAACGCGGAGTTAGAATACCAAGTCTATCTCGCGTTACGCTCACTTACGCGGAGCTAATCAGCTTCACTTCGTCTTCAGTGAAATGAGTAATTATGTCATTAATTACCCTGAGTTTCCACGCCGAATACCAAGTCTCCTTCTATGCAGCGTCTTCCGAAGGTAAAAACCTTAACTCTTGGTCTTCTAAGAACCATTCTGAGATGTTTTGGCTCGGTTTATTCTGGACGATTGCTTATCTTGTCGGCGAGATCGCCGTTCTATTGTGTCGTCCCTGCGCTTGAAACGCGGGGCTTTACTAGTAGTCCCAATGAATCCGCGAGGCTATCTTTGATTAGCAGTCGCGATGAATTGCGAGGCTATCTTTGATTAGCAGTCGCTATGAATTGCGAGGCTATCTTTGATTAGCAGTCGCTATGAATTGCGAGGCTATCCTTGATTAGCAGTCGCTATGAATTGCGAGGCTATCCTTGATTAGCAGTTGAATTGCGAGGCTATTTTTGATTAGCAGTCGCGATGAATTGCGAGGCTATCCTTGATTATCAGTCGCGATGAATTGCGAGGTTATCCTTGATTAGCAGTCACTATGAATTGCGAGGCTATCCTTGATTAGCAGTCGCGATGAATTTGAAAGAGAAGGAAAGAGCAGAAAGAAATCTTTTCCCCCTTTACGCGAAGTTATCGCGTCATCCTCTGCGTTTAAAGCATGAGGCTATTTCTTCAACTGTACGCGGAATTAGCTTAGCTCCGCGTTTTTATACTTAGAAGATTTTCCAAATTTTTGTAGAACTCCTGATTCTTCTTTTGCAGTGAAGTACTTGGACCAGATCCTTTTTGAAGAGGAGTGCATGTGGCTTTACCAGTCTTCGTCAGCAAAAGTAACTCTAAAGAAGCCAGAAGCATATGCTTTACATCATAGTTGCAGGTTTCAAGCCATGACTCCAAAAGATAAACTTTTTACAAGAACTATGCGGCAGCTCAAAGCGATAGAGATGATCATCTAAGGGCTTGTAGCATGTCGAATCCAACTTGTGTATCTTCATTAGGATTCTTGTAGCAGTATATTCAGATAATCCACTAAGAACTTTTGACATTTGCAGAAGAGATCTTTTGCATGTGAACCAGGGAATTTCAACACCCCATGAGGCTTGATGTCAGATTATTGAAGCTTTTGGGAGAGCTATAACTCCCTCTTCTTCTGTAATCTTTTTCTTTTATGAAGTAAAGGCAAATTATTTTCCTCTCTATCTGTCGGCTTCAAGAATCTTACTTGCTCAACAAATAGATGGTTGATAATTCTGGTAAAATAATCTAAAACTCTTTTTTTTAACTTAGATCATTAATACTGATATGATCGGGTAAGGACCATCTAATTTCGGCAGAGGCGCCAAATTGAACATGCCTAGTCCAAGTGCTCTCACGCGTAACTTGAACGGAGATAGGAATAATCCAAATCATACTGTCAGAGGTAAAAACTTAACATGTCAGGTCCACGGGATTTTTAGCAAACCCCCAGCTATCAACGGATTTGATTAGCCTTTACCAATCGTCGTTTGCGTTGGGCTAGCCATGCTATTCCCCTCAGCATGGTGAGTTGTCGAGAAATTGATTTCCTCTCCCCTTTGCCTTTAATCAGTATTGGGTAGTTAATTTCATACTTTTACCCCCAGTATGATAGGGTTGACAAGGAACTTGATCTCCTCTTCCCTTTGCTTTAACAGCATTGGGCGAAAAAAAAAAATTTATTTATAGCACCCAATTAGCCATTCCAATGGCTATTGAGAATAGCAGAAACATGATGTTTATCATCGTCAATATTTTCGGCACCCCCAGCCAAATCCGGCTGCTAGCTAATGAGGACGATTCGATCGCAGCTGTGGTTCGGAGTGTACCCAAGGGACTAGCTTGCAGGTGTGGGCTGCCCGTGCTTGGTGTCGATATTGGCTTCCCTACTGGTACATGGATCACTCTGGCAGGGATTGCTCTGAAAGGGAACTTATTGGTTCCAATTAAAGTTGTCATATTTGCAAAAACCTTTTTCTGTTCCTCCTTAAGTGTGAGAATCCCGACTTCTATCAATGCCTGAATTCGATTCTTAAGAGGATAGCAATCCTTAGTTGGGTGCCCGACATTCCGATGGTACATGCAATAGTTAGGGTCGTTGGTTTTACTATCGACTTCCGGTTTTTCATTTTCCGGAAGTTTTAGCAAGCCCTTTCTGAGGAGGAGATGGAATAGAGTACCTGTCTGCTCCGTCTTGAATGTATAAGTTTTATCTTGTCGGAGCTTATTTTGGCCTGCACCTCTCGGATTTCGAGATCTTGGCTTTGGATCTGCAATTGTCGTCATCACAGTCTTCCCTTTATTTTAAGGATTCTGTGGATATGGCCTGTTATTCGTAGAGTTTCTCGTGCTACGAGATTCCTTAATCCGGCGAATTATATCTTCTGCCTGCTCTCCTTGCTTCAGCAGATCTTTCTAAGTTTTGGACTCTACAGCTCCCATTCTTATCAGCACGCCGGTCCTGAAATTATGCTTACAGGTTTCCACCAGGGTTTCCTGGGTCATACCGTGTCGACAATACACGGATTTTTTCCTGAAGCGTTCAATAAAACTTTTGACCGTTTCTTGTTCCCCTTGTTTCGTTGCAAGGAGGGAATGAACCGATATTTCAGTATCATCCTCAAAGAAACGTGCCAAGAACTATTTCTCGACATCATACCAAGTATTTATGGTTCCCGGGGACAACTGCATAAACCATGTAAAAGCAGGCCCTCGCAAAGTACTTGCAAAAATCTTGGTTATAATGGGGTCATTTCCCACCAAATGTCCAGCTTGGGACAAGAAATAGTAGATGTGCTGACTGGGCGATCCCTTCCCGTCATAGGGCTCCAACTTGAGCGGCTTATATTTTGGAGGATAGGGCACCATGTCCCATTCTGGTGGATATGGTCTAGAAACCCCTGACTCCTTCAACTCTTTTTTATGCATCAAAGCTTCAAGTTGACTTTGTAGCTTTTCTATCTTTTCTCCATGCGGATCATGGAAAGAAAATTTGTCCTCGTCCTCGTGCATCGAGTAAGCCTTTTCTTCTTTTGTTTCTTCATTTGTCTTGGGTGGCGGTTCCGAAGAAATTTTAGCCTTATCATCGGCTATCTTCTGGGTATTTTCAATCACTTTTAGAAGCATTAGTTTGAGGTCATCAATGACCTTTTGCTGACCTCGAATCATCTGCTCTTGGGCTTCCATCTTTTGGTCAACATCATCGGATTTATCCACCATATGCGATGCTGGTTTTCGTGGTCGGGAAGATGCACGAGATTTTGGGGAAGCTATAGCTGAATTATCGCTGTCATTATCATCAGAACCTTTTGAAAGTTTCTTATAATTCCGAGGAATAACAGCACCTGATTTGAGTCGAGTAAGATGGCGTGGTTGTTCATCATCTGCATCCGACTCATATTCTTTCTCCATAATCTTTTTGCTTTTGCCGACCATATTTGAGGTCACTGCCTTTACCTCTTTTTCTGTGGTTTGATATCTCAGATTATTCTTCCTCCTTATCGGAGTATCTTGACAAGACTCAGTTATTCTGTTAAATACAGACACTCTCTTCTTGGTACAACAACATTTATCCAATATAGCAGATATGGCTGTTATGAGCTGCTCACAATGATATGTTGAGTGTGGCTGAGCTTGAGTCATATTTCTCATTTTTGTCAAGTAATTTCTGAGATTGGTGACCTTAGCCATGGAGTCGTGGGACCTATCCATCTTTTGAGAGGGTCTAGGAACCCACTGGAGCTTCTTGGGATTACTGGAGTCCAGTTCCGGTCCGCTGACGCGAGGATCTGTCCTGATTCTACAGTTAGGTTGATCCACGCGGAGCTTAGAAGTAGCTTCGCAAATTGTAGCCCGGGGCTGAGGAATGACTCTGCATCTTGCCATGTTAGCCTCGCGTTTCTCGCTGGCCTGGCTTGTCTCCAGAAATTTAGCTTCTGGAATAATAGCCCCGCGTGAAGGAAAACTCTTGCACGCTGGCTTATCTTTGCGACTAATGCAAATCATAGCTTCACGCTTAGCGCGGTTTTTATGACTGACAACTATCTGCCAATCATCCTCGCGTTCCTCGCGGAGAATCTCGCGTTTCTCGCAAGTATTACTGGCCTTGCTTTTATTGCTTGGCTCAGTATTAGCCTCGCATGGAGAATCACACGCTGGCTTTAAAGAATTTTTATACTCGCGTTTCTCGCGAGTGTCAGGAATCTTGCGTTTATTGCAAGCACTAGCAGCCTCGCGTGGAAAATCACACGCTGGCTTTGAAGAATTTTTATACTCGCGTTTCTCGCGAGTGTTAAGTATTTTGCGACTAGGGCAAATCTTGCTGGCTTCGCGTCTCTCGCTAGGCTCAGCAATAGCCTCGCGTGGAGAATCACACGCTGGCTTTGAAGAATTTTTATACTCACGTAACTCGCGAGTGTTGGGTATTCTGCGACTAGCGCAACCCTTACTGGCTTCGCGTCTCTCGCTAGGCTCAGTAATAGCCTCGCGCGGAAAATCACACGCTGGCTTTGAAGAATTTTTATACTCGCGTAACTCGCGAGTGTTGGGTATTCTGTGACTAGCGCAACCCTTACTGGCTTCGCGTCTCTCGCTAGGCTCAGTAATAGCCTCGCGTGGAAAATCACACGCTGGCTTTTCCTTACTTTTAAGGCAAGTTGTATCTTCGCGTTTAACGCGGTAGAGACTGGTCTCGCGGGTAGCGCGAGCCAGTTTGCGAGAGACCATAGCCTCGCGTCCTCTAGTGTTAGCTCCGCGTCCAAGGCGAGCTTTGAGGGCACTACGCCTCGCTCTCCGGTTTCTGTTCCGGAGTTGGGTCCTGGTCAGTCCAGTCCCTAGGTCTTCTTCGGCAGTCGGAAGCTCATCCTCGGCTAGGATTTCTTGTGTGAACTCCGGCTCTATAGCCGCAGTCTCCAAGGATCCCCGTCTCTCGGTGGATACCTTTCTACCCGTCACTCGGGCATTGGAGTACATGCGACGATAGTGCCGTGTCTCATCCAAGTTACCTGATCCGGAGGAGAGGAACTCCTCGTACTTCTGTTGGTTGATTTCAACGACCAGCGTGTCTTCTTCGGATCCGATCATATCAACGTCCGATTGCGCCACAATCTCTTCATCAGTGAAAGAGACGGCTCCCACTGTGGTCGCCAGTTTGTTCGTCGTAAAATTTCCTTCGCTTCCTCCCATTGAATTAACTTAAATTACAATGAAAGTGAACAAGATATAAAAAGAACAAACGAGAGGATTTTATAGTTCAATCTCTCTCTTTTACAATATTTGTGGGATCTGTGGCGATGGGATCTGTCAAGCAGTTCCTTTGGACGATCGGTACGTTGAAATCTTCTCTTTTAAAGATATCGGCCGAATATAGATGATCTTCTCTGGTTTTGATTCGTTCAAGGCTCTCTCGCGTAACTTGAACTTCTCAAAAACTCCAGAAAGAAGATGGTAGTTTTCTCTGATCTTCACGAACTCAAGACTCTGTGCGTAACTTGAATTCTCCAAGATTTCAGAAGATGATCAGCAAAGGCTTCAAAGCTCTCTCGCGTACTTGAATTGCCAAAGGATCGATAGGAGGCTTCCGATGCCGAAAAGAAGAAGAACTCTGATCTCAGGTTTTGATTAGTTCAAGGCTCTCACGCGTAACTCGAACTTTACCAAAACTTCCAAAAGATCCCAAAAGAGCTCCCAAGGGTTTCACCAGGAAAGTATTTATAGCCCCAGGTTAATGCAAGAGTTTCTATCTAAATAGAACTCGCATTCATCAAGGATTCCAATCAAATATCTTAGTTTTGATGGAATTCTGATTAGACTTGATTCGGGTATTTGGATAAGCCCAAAATCATAATCTCAATCAATTTGAGATTCTGGTTATCTGCTTACGCGGAGCTTTAATTGCATCAAAACGCGGCGCTAAATAACCAAAACGCGGAGCTATTGATCATCTCCGCGTTTTACTCAAACGCGAGGCTAATATAAGCCAGACTGCGGAATCAACGCGGAGCTATTAAACATCTCCGCATTTTATTCAAACGCAGGGTTAATGTAACCAAACGCGGGGCTATTGAATTAGCTCCGCGTTCTGTTGTGGAAAATTCTTTTAACTTAGAAATTTTCACTGCCAACACACATGATGGAGTATGTGGAGCTCATCAGCCCGGTCCAAAACTCGGAGACCGCATAAGAAGGCTGGGATACTACTGGCCGAATATGACTACGGAAGTAATGGCATATGCTAAACGGTGCCATGCATGTCAGATACATGCTAACTTTATCCACCAACCCCCAGAATACTTGCACAATACCATTGTTAGTTGGCCGTTTGAAGCATGGGGAATGGATATTGTGGGGCCTATAACTCCCCTGTCATCCAGAGGATATCGGTTTATCCTTGCGATAACTGATTATTTTTCAAGATGGGCCGAAGCCGTGCCCATGAGAGAGGTAAAAACAACATATGTGATTAAGTTCATTAAGCATCATGTTATTTACCGTTTTGGCACCCCTCGAAGGATCATCCATGATAATGGACCGCAATTCGTTATCGAGAGGTTTTCGAGATTCTGTGATAAATTCAGAATCAAGGACATCGCTTCAATACCATATAACCCTGCGGCAAATGGATTAGCCGAAGCCTTTAACAAGACGATTATTAAACTCCTTCGAAAGTTCGTCTCTTCCAATAAACGAGACTGGGATGAAAAGCTGGGAGAATGTTTGTGGGCTTATCGCACCACCGTTCGCATCCCGACAAAAACTACTCCATTCTCTTTGGTCTATGGAAGCGAGACCGTCTTACCTCTCGAAATCCAGATTCCATCACTAAGAGTGGCCTTAGCCACAAAGATGACGACAGAAGAGCGCCATCAATAAAGACTGCGAGAACTAGAGGCGTTGGATGAAAAGCGTCTCAGGGCCCAGCAATGGATTGAGTTGTATCAAGCCCGAATCTCTCAAACGTTCAATAAGAACGTTAAACCAAGGACCTTTAAATAAGGAGACTTGGTTCTAGCTGTTAAAAGGCCGATGGTGCTGACCCACAAGACTAAGGGTAAATTTGAACCCAAGTGGGAGGGACCGTTCATCGTGGAGATTGTATACTCCAGTGGAGCCTACCGCTTAATGAATCAGAATGGCGATAGGATGATGATGCCGATCAACGGCAAGTTTCTGAAGAAATACTATGCTTAATATCCCTAGAAGTACGCGACTCCACTTGTTCAAGTTACGCAAATGAGCACTTGGACTTCTTCTTAGGCATGCACAATTGAGCGCCTCTGACCTAAAACTTGGAGTGTCCGGTTCTCAAGTTTGAACCGCCTCCAGTCTTTTTATTAGGCATGCGCAATTGAGCGCCTCTGACCTAAAACTTGGTGTGTCCGGTTCTCAAGTTTACCGCCTCCAGCCTTTTTATTAGGCATGCGCAATTGAGCGCCTCTGACCTAAAACTTGGTGTGTCCGGTTCTCAAGTTTGAACCGCCTCCAGTCTTTTTATTAGGCATGCGCAATTGAGCGCCTCTGACCTAAAACTTGGTTGTCCGGTTCTCAAGTTTGAACCGCCTCCAGTCTTTTTATTAGGCATGCACAATTGAGCGCCTCTGACCTAAAACTTGGTGTGTCCGGTTCTCAAGTTTGAACCGCCTCCAGTCTTTTTATTAGGCATGCGCAATTGAGCGCCTCTGACCTAAAACTTGGTGTGTCCGGTTCTCAAGTTTGAACCGCCTCCAGTCTTTTTATTAGGCGTGCGCAATTGAGCGCCTCTGACCTAAAACTTGGTGTGTCCGGTTCTCAAGTTTGAACCGCCTCCAGTCTTTTTATTAGGCGTGCACAATTGAGCGCCTCTGACCTAAAATCTGGTGTGCCCGGTTCTCAAGTTTGAACCGCCTCCAGTCTTTTCTTCTTAGGCATGCGCAAATGGGCGCCTCTGACCTAAAACCTGGTGTGCCCGGTTTTCAAGTTTGAACCGCCTCCAGTTTTCTTCTTAGGCATGCGCAATTGAGCGCCTCTGACCTAAAACCTGGTGTGCCCGGTTTTCAAGTTTGAGCTGCCTCCAGTCTTCTTCTTAGGCATGCGCAATTGAGCGTCTCTGACCTAAAACCTGGTGTGCCTAGTTCTCAAGTTTGAACCGCCTCTAGTCTTTTTCTTAGGCATGCGCAATTGAGCGCCTCTGACCTAAAACCTGGTGTGCCCAGTTCAAGTTATGAACCGCCTCCAGTCTTTTTATTAGGCATGCGCAAATGGGCGCCTCTGACCTAAATTTGATGAATCCTGACCATATCGTCATGGTGTACCCAGTTCAAAGTTTCACCATTGACTCTTGGACCGCCTCCACTTGCCCAATGCTATTATAGAGACGGGAAGAGGAGATCAAACTCCTCGCCAACCCTGTCATACTGGGGGTAAAAGTATGAAATCAATTGCCCAATGCTATTAAAGCGGCGGGAAGAGGAGATCAAACTCCTCGCCAACCCTATCATACTGGGGGTAAAAGTATGAAATCAATTACCCAATGCTGTCATAGCAGCGGGGAGAGGAGATCAAACTCCTCGCCAACCCTATCATACTGGGGGTAAAAGTATGAAATCAATTACCCAATACTGTCATAGCAGCGGGGAGAGGAGATCAAACTCCTCACCAACCCTATCATACTGGGGGTAAAAGTATAAAATCAATTACCCAATGCTGATTAAAGATAAAGAGGAGAGGAAATCAATTCCTCGACAACTCACCATACTAAGGGGAATAGCA
This sequence comes from Dracaena cambodiana, assembly GCA_036321105.1. NCBI lineage: Eukaryota > Viridiplantae > Streptophyta > Magnoliopsida > Asparagales > Asparagaceae > Dracaena > Dracaena cambodiana. Next base: position 45,659,379 of record JAYEPQ010000007.1, read on the forward strand.
TGGCTAGCCCAATGCAAACGGCGATTGGTAAAGGCTAATCAAATCCGTTGATAGCTGGGGGTTTGCTAAAAATCCCGTGAACCTGTCATGTTAAAGTTTTATCTCTAACAGTATGATTTGAATTATTCCCATCTTCGTTCAAGATACGCCAATGAGCCTTGAACCGCTTACCCAGAACAACTAAATCTTTTAATGATGAGTTATCTGTTATGCAAGCAAAGTTGGTAGCCAACAGGTAAAAGAATCGGAAAGATTACCTTTATTCATCTATGGAGAATGAAGTTACAAAAGTTCTCTCTTTATTACAAGTTCTTACAAAAGGAATGAGCAATAAAAGAGTAAAAAGAAAACTATGGATCTCCTAAATGCTTCAAATTATTCATCGCTTCGTCAACCACTCGACGACGAGTTGCTTCTACAGAGTGTTGAGCCTGCCGGAGTAAGTCATCATCATTCATTCCAACTTGCTGGGTTAGATACTGACGAGACTCTTCCATAGCATGGCTTCTTATTGTCTCCTCCCGATCAATCGCTCCCGTTGAAGGATCAGCGCTTCCCGCTTCTTAACGGCTTCCCCTAATTGAAGCTCGTTGGCTACTAAGATCGCCCGAGCTTTAGCAATGGTCTCCTGGGCGTTGAGAATGGCAGCCTGACTCCCCTCAATCTAAGAGTTCACCAACTCCAAACCTTTAGTGATGGACTCCCGACTAGCTCGGAACTCCGCCAACGCTCGAGACCATTCTTCTTCTTGGCGCCTAAATTCCTCTTGATGAGCCACCAACTCCACCCGAAGACGAGCCCACTCGATCCCAGTAATCGTCTGTTCGTCGCAAAAGTTGCTTCGCTTCCTTCCATCGAATTAGCTTAAATTGCAATGAAAGTGAACAAGATATAAAAAGAACAAACGAGAGGATTTTATATTTCAATCTCTCTCTTTTACAATTTGTTGTGGGATCTGTGGCGATAGGATCTATAGTAGTTCCCGTGGATGATCGGTACGTTGAAATCTTCTCTTTTAAAGATATCGGCCGAATATAGACGATCTTCTCTGGTTTTGATTTGTTCAAGGCTCTCTCGCGTAACTCGAACTTCTCAAGAACTCCAGAAAGAAGACGGTGATTTTCTCTGATCTTCACGAACTCAAGGCTCTATGCGTAACTTGAATTCTCCAAGATTTCAGAAGATGATCAGCAAAGGCTTCAAGGCTCTCTTGCGTACTTGAATTGCCAAAGGATCGATAGGAAACTTCCGATGCCAAAAAGCCGACCCCTAGGGTTTCACCAGGAAGGTATTTATAGCCCCAGGTTAATGCAAGAGTTTCTATCTAAATAGAACTCGCATTCATCAAGGATTCCAATCAAATATCTTAGTTTTGATGGAATTCTGATTAGACTTGATTCGGGTATTTGGATAAGCCCAAAATCATAATCTCAATCAATTTGAGATTCTGGTTATCTGCTTACGCGGAGCTTTAATCGCATCAAAACGCGATGCTAAATAACCAAAACGCGGAGCTATTGATCATCTCCGCGTTTTACTCAAACGCGAGGCTAATACAAGCCAAACTGCGGAATCAACGCGGAGCTATTAAACATCTCCGCGTTTTATTCAAACGCAGGGTTAATGTAACCAAACGCGGGACTATTGAATTAGCTCCGCGTTCTGTTGTGGAAAATCCTTTTAACTTAGAAATTTTCACTGCCAACATCGTCTCAACATCCGCTTGGCGAATTGTGTTGAGTATGTTCACCTGCTCTTCTAAAGCACTAAAGCGGGCCCGGTAGGGAGCTGCTCGGTCCTGTCCCCCGACTCTTTCAATATTATCCAAATAGCTGGATAACATCGGACGGCCGAGACTAAAGAAATCTAGTCCACTTGAAATCATCTCGATGCATCTTCTTAGCAACCGCATAAAATCATTAACACTATAGTTGAAGAGTTCCTCAAAAGGATCCATGGTGTCTGCATTTAAAGTAGGCAGCGCTAAAGAAGATGTTGCTGAAGGAGGAGCGGTATCCGTTGGAATTGAAGAAGAAGGAGCCCGTCTTTGTACCAGGTTCATGATATGCGGGGCCAGTAAGGCCAACGCAGATGAAGCGGAACTAGGAACTCGAGGAGGAGCATTGCCGGTACAAGTCACCCGGGCAGCGCCACTAACAGGAGAGGATAATGGAGTATTTCCACCAGAAGCTCCTCCAGTGACAGAAGTAGTTTCAAAGGAGAACTTCAAGTTCTCCTCAGCCCCTGCTAGAAGACTTGGAGCTAGAGGAGTTACAGGTGTTTCAACAGCCATTATGGTAGAAGGCGTTAATATTGCTGGCTGAGGAGCAGAAGGCACACTGACAATTACTGGAAAAGTCTCGTCAAAACAGACATTTGGTGTCGGAGACAGCAAACTAGGGGACGGAGTAGCTTCTCTTGCCGCGGCTGCAACAATCAACTCTGTCCTGTCATCGCTCCCAAGTTCATCAATTGAGAGAACCGAAGAAGGAACAGAAGGAGGAGTTGCCGCAAAGTAGTTCGCATTAAATTCGTTAGCAGAACTACTTAGTCCACCCACTGAGCCAGTGGTGCCTAAATAGTCTACCCTCTCCTCGGACTCCCCTTTGGTAGTCGAATGCATCGGCGAGAGGGGGTAGCCACCTGTACCTCAGAAAAGCAAGATAAAGAGGATTGCATACATACAAATAAAAAATATATATGTAAAAGACAGGATACAAAATCTGGGAGAACCATACCAGGAGATACAAGTCCAGTTGTCGGACTTGAGGGCGGAACCGCTGTCGTCTCCAGAAGTGTACCCGTCTCACTACCAGGTGGTTGCGCAACAGGGTGCTCAACAGGTTCTACGGTTGGAGGAGCCGGAACCTCAAAAACACCTGGAGCTCCAACGGGTCCACTCTCCCTGGCCGGCGCTGGAGATAGAGTTGAAGCCAGCAGATCCGAAGCGAACTTGATAGCCACTTCTTGGGGGGCTATTAGAGTTCTCGGAGCCAACTTCTGCTTCTTTTTGGCAGGTCCTTTCTTTAGGGTACCGCGGCGTTTGGGAGTCGGGCTCCAAGGACGAATGACGACAGGTTGGGGAGCACCTCCAGCATCAGGATTGTCATCGTCATTATCATTATCATCGTCGCCAGACTCGCTGACGTCTGATGGTTCGGCCGCGGCGCCAAGAAATTCATCCATTCCTCTTACTCTAACTCTAGAAGCACCCTGGCCGCTAATGTAGAAAGCCTCAATCTCCTTACAACAGTTTTGGTTGATCGAGAAATGAGGCACGTCAGCATTTGTAATACTATACCAGGTGCAAAAACTGAGAGTCATGGCCAATTCTGGCAATTTCTGAGGGAGGGTGAATTCAGCTCCGGTCCCACCAACTGCAAAATGAAACCAGCCGCGGGCACCCTCGTAGAAGTTTCCCTCATAGGCTAAATTCTTGTTTGGATTACCCACATAAAGTTGGGAATATCCAAATTGGCGAGCAAAACGACTCGAGATGTACGGTTTGATAAAACATTTTTCATCTTGACGATATACCAGATGCCCCGGTCGGATGTTAAGGAGCCACCAAAACGCTCCCCGAGATAAGACAGTAAAGTTATCTGCTCCTGTAAAATCCTTCAACTTCAACCCGTATCCTCCGTCAGGAAAGTCAGGGAAGCAACGGAAGATCTCATAATTTTGGTGGTGTCGGAGAGTCTTCCGGATTTGGGACATATAGTAGTACTTCCATGAAGAGCGCTCATATAGTTCCACAAAGTAACACTTGTCACTAGAGCGGCGTGAAGCAGCACTCATCAGAGACGGACAGTGCAAAATGAGCCATGCCATCAAATAAGTATAGGGAAGCTCCACTCTAGAGTTCGGAGTCTTCGCTTGGGCGATTTCTTTCGACTTGCCTTTCCCTTTCACCTTGCCTTTATCAGCAGGGATGAATTCCTGGCAGAGTGTTCGCAATCCATGCTGTAGATTGCACACCATGACAGGGAGAAGTCCAAAAGGTCGGCCGTATGCAAGGAGGACCGCTGGATATACTACGGTCATCGCAATTGCCTCTTTTGGCAATGATAGCACGACACAACTCTTCAGCCACAACATCAAAAACACAGCAATAAGGCCTCTGTTGGACACCGGGGACTGAGCTTAATAATGGTAACTCTTGAAAGAGATACCAGGACCGAATCCACCTTCGTTGGATTTAGTAGTATAATATATTAGCTGGGTCTTGGTAATGCGGCGATCAATTTCTGTAATGTAGGCAGGAGCATGGCCATGGATAGTCGTTGAATTATCCTTAGAATTCAAATTGGCAAAGAGGTAATCGGTCCATTTCTTGTGACCGATACCTTGGTTATGCACACCTGCTAAGTCAGCACAGATGCGGTAATGGCACATCATCTCCCAGTATGTGGCATAGATGCGGTCATCTTTTGCCAGTAGCATGTTTAACTCCTCAGTAGTGGGTATATACTCCTCGTAGGGGACTTCGCCCATTGAGAGCTCAGATACCTCAAACATCTCATGGAGAGCAAACCCTAGCTCACCCATTGGTGTAAAAAGGGTACAAGTCTCAGGGTTGTACAACTCCAGGAAACATAAGAAATGATAGGCGCTCTGAGGAAATCCAAATTGAACATTTCTGATGGCCTTAAATAGACCAATTTCCTTCAGAATGGGTTCATGAGAGTCCAACATATATTGAACAAGACGGACCCACCACATGTTGCCAGAAGAGTAAACCCAGCCAGGCATCCTGAAGTCGCTAGCCGGGTACTGGCCTTCCTTCGCCAGGAACTCACTCAGGAAAATTCCTGCGCGGATCGGAATCTCTCCTACTGGGAGCTCCTTGCCAAAACGGCCTGGAAGCAAACTAGTAATACATCTAGTGGGGCCATCTTGATAAGCCCCATTTGCGCCCAATTTGCCCGTTGGGACGCCATCCTGATCTTGGGTTAACCCCCACTTTAATTCACGAGGCACTGCCAACCTCTGAAGGTAGACCAGGGGATAACCGCGCCCCATTCTGGGCAGAAACATTAAAGCTTCGCCGGAATTATAGAGCCACTTGCTCTCCTCTTCAAAGAGGATATGGTCTGATTGCTCCATTACATCCCCGAAGAGGAATGCGGGCTTCTCTAGTGCTTCTCTATTCACAGTGTCAAAGGCCGCATCACTTATAATTTCTCGTGCAGTAGTGGGATGATACTTGATCAACTTCTCCTTGCGCTCTCGCGGTTCTGGTTTGTACGCGGCCAGGATGGTGGTGAAGCGAAATTGAGCTAATGGATCAAAACCACGAGCAAAGCCAAAGTAATGCTTATGGGGAAGAGCTTCCGCTGAGTACCCTACTGCAAAAAGAAAAACCAGAGTTAGAGGAGTTTCTACAAAACAGAAAATTTTTCTAAGTATGAAATCGCGAAGCTAAAAATTAGACCGCGCGAAGCTAAAAGTAACTCCACGCGAAACTAAAAATTAGACCACATAAATCAAAATAGCCTCGCGTTTTAACGCGACTGCTACTCGAAATAGCCTCGCGTTTCAATGCGACTGCTACTCGAAATAGCCTCGCGTTTCAACACGACTGCTACTCGAAATAGCCTCGCGTTTCAACGCGACTGCTACTCGAAATAGCCTCGCGTTTCAACTCGACTGCTGCTCAAAATAGCCTCGCGATTTAAACGCGACTGCTAAATCAAATAGCCCCGCGCTTCAAAACGCGAGGATGACGCGATAACTTCGCGTAAAAAGAAAGTCAGAGATTTTTCTTCTTCTCCAAGCCTTACAGCAGGAGTACGGCGATCTCGCCAGTAAAAGAGTTGATCGATCGGTTAAAATTAAGCCAAATCACTCTCTAAATGTCCTAAGAAGCCCCAAAAGAAAGATCTTTACCTCCGATGGGCGAAACATGGATTGGTTTGCCGCTGACGCCACTGCTTGCGCCGGCCGCTGACGACGATGGGGCTGCGCGTGAAGAGGCACGAGTCTTGGGCGCCATTTCTCAAAAAGTTGAGGAAAATCGACGGGAAATCGTGAAGAAAATCGGTCGGAAAACGGTCGGGTCGCCTGAACTCGGATCGCCTGAACCTCTAAAAATCTCTGGAAAATTCTCAAGTAAAGTAAAGAAGGAAAAGAAATAGAGACTTCATTTAAATGAGTTAAACTGCCTCTTGGTATTCGGCGCGGAAATTCAGAGTAATTAATGAAACAATTACTCATTCCATTGAAAAAGAAGCTATTAGTTCCTCGTAAGCGAGCATAACGCGAGATAGACTTGGTATTCTAACTCCGCGTTTCAGTTTAAATAATCCAAAGTATTTCAAAATCTGCTAAGTTCTAAGCCATTTTGAAAACTTTGGAGGGGGTTCTGTTGGCAGTAAAAATTTCTAAGATAAAAAGGATTTTCCACAGCAGAACGCGGAGCTAATTCAGTAGCCCCGCGTTTGGTTATATTAACCTTGCGTTTGAACAAAACTCGGAGATGTTTAATAGCTCCGCATTGATTCCGCAGTCTGGCTAGTATTAGCCTTGCGTTTGAGTGAAACGCAGAGATGATCAATAGCTCCGCGTTCTGGTTATTTAGCGCCGCGTTTTGATGCGTTTAAAGCTCCGCGTGAGCAGATAACCAGAATCTCAAATTAATTGAGATTATGATTTGGGCTTATCCAAATACCTAAATCAAGTCCAATCAGAACTCTAAATCAAGAGATTTAAATCAATATTAAAGATTTGATTAGAATCCTTGATGAGAGGGAATTCTATTTAGATAGAAACTCTCAGATTAACCTGGAGATATAAATACCTTCTTGGTGAAACCCTAGGGGTCTTCTTTTTGGATCCTTTGACAATTCAAGTACGCGAGAGAGCCTTGAAGTCAGGGGTATTCTTCTTCTTCCTTTCTGTATCTTAGAGAATTCAAGTTACGCACAGAGCCTTGAGTTCGAGAAAGACCGGAGAAGATCGTCTACAATCGGCTGATATCTTCGAGAGAGAAGAGTTCGACGTTCGATCGTCCAAAGGAACTACTATAGATCCCATCGCCACTGATCCCACGTTTATTTTGTAAAAGAGAGCGATTGACATATAAAATCCTCTCGTTTGTTCTTTTTATCTTGTTCACTTTCATTGTAATCTAAGTTGTATTCAATGGGAGGAAGGCAAAGAATTTATGTTACGAACAGGGATTACCAATGTAAAGCTGATCATACCCAAACTGTCGAGCAAAGCGGCTCGGGTAGTAAGGTTTTATATAGTAAAGATTCCCCAAACGAAGGACCAGATACTCTGGGCAGATGTTTATCAACCACCAGAAACATCCCGAGGATAGGGTAATAAATTTATCAACACTAGCAGTGTCCGCAAATTCTTCCCCGTATCCAGCATTCGGGAAGTATGGGAAACATCTGAACAACTCAAAAGTTAAAAAATGACGAAGGGTTTTGCGGATCGCGGCCATGTAGCCCCCTTTCCATTGCGACCTCTCGTAGTGCTGCACTTTGGGAGCACTTAAGTCAATCTGCGAGTCTGCAGGACTCATCAAAGTAGGGCAATGTAGAACCAACCAAGCCATCAATAAGTATAAGAGAGTTCTACACGCGGATTAGGAGTCTTGATGACAGGGTCTCCTTTCTTCCTCTGCTCCTTCTTCACATTGCAGAATTTATCAGATATTCTTCTCAATCCGCTTTGGATACTGCATACCATAGTGGGCAACAAACTGAGTCGCCTACCCAATATCAGTAGAACGGCTGGGTATACGGCCCCAATGGGTATGTTTTCCTGCGAAGAAATAACACACTTTTTCAGCCAAACCAGCAAATAACCCGCCAAGAAGGCAAGATCAGATAAAAGTTGGAGGGCCTGATAATAAAAACTCTCAAAGGACGTCCAAGCTTTGAAAACATCCTCGTCAGCTTCTGCAACATAAGCATCTGTCCCGAAACTTGCAATTCTTCTCTCAACCTCCTTTTCAGAAACTGAAGGAAGACGAATGAAGTTTGGATTACTCCTAGAAAAATTAGGTAGAAGATATTGTAGCCACTTCTTTGGCTTCAAACTATGGGTGCCCGATGTGTGGGTGCATATATGATAATGGCAGAGCAATTCCCAGTAAGTATCAGAAGCCAAAGGGTCCTGAGTCTTCAGCAGATGGAGTTCTTCTCCAGTAGGGACGTACTCTTCATATGGGACGTCTCTCATAGGCAAGCCCGACACTTCATGCATCTCGTGGAGGGCGAAATCCAATTCGCCTCGAGGGCAAAAGATTATACAAGTATCAGGATTATACAGTTCCAATAAAGCAAAGAAATGGAATCTGCTGGCGGAAATGCCATGTTAAACAGTCCTGATGGCGCGATACAGCCCTGCATGATGAAACTGATCTCTAAATGATCGCAGAAAAAAGTCAGTCAAGACCACCCACTCTCCTTTTGAAAAACAGTTAACCCATCCAGGGGGACGAAAGTCCTGAACAGGAAACTCTCCTTGTGCGTTGGTAAAACGGTGCAGGAAAGTATGCGCGATTATAGAAACCTCGCCTCTGGGAAGATCGTGTTTAAGCGATCCCGACAGCAATCCACGAAAACTCTTCCCAGTACCACGAGGAAAAGCACCTTGAGCATTGAAGCCCCCCAACAGGATACCGTCTTGTGGCCTGTTTATGTGTCAGTCCATTCGCCTGGGCACAGAAAGGGACTGAAAGAATAAGAATGGATAAGATCTCTCTATATTGGGGAGAAACAGGTAGCAACCTTCAACTTGGCGAAGCCACTTGTAATCGCCATCTTCCAAACCACTGTCGGGCATTGAAATATGGTTCCCAAACAAAAAGACAGGTTTGAGCAACGGAGACCGATTATCTCTTTCGAAAGATACATTGGTCATCAACTCTCGCAATGTTGAACGAGAAGGGTGGAGAATCTTATCTTCTCTCTCTTGGTTATCTGAGCCTGTACAATGGGGAAAGACATGTCCAAATCTGAACTCTTTCTTCCCATCATAGCCGTCATAATATCCGAAATAATGATCCTTTAGCCAAGGATTCAAGGCGTAATCAACTGCAAAAGACATTCAGATTCAAAGGTAAGAAGGAAAATGAGAAAGGGACTGTCTTTCGGCTTTTTACATCCAATCAAGGGTTCCTGCCGAACCACTATCGAGCTAGATGCAGCTTGAGGATCTTGACGACTCTTGGCAACGGCGTCGGAAGAAGAAGCTTTCTTCGGCATCTTTTGCAGAGGGAGGAAATCTCTCACACGGAGAATCAGATGGAAGATTGAAGACAAGAAGTCTAAGGAGTCCAAACGAAGAACTCAGATTTTAAATTTCTCGAGATAAGGGCAACCTCTTGTAAAGTGGAGGTTATATAGCCGGTGATTTGACAGCCAAGATCTCTTAACAGAAGTGATATCCGGCTGGAATCGCGTGGATACCTTTTCATTTAATGCAGCTCAGAAAAACGCCTCGAATCTGACGCCATGGAAAAACAACCACCTGCCAGCCTTCCCGCGAAAGCTCGCGACCCTAATACAGAGTTGGTTTCTCCTCAAAAAGCGAAGTTCGCTACCCTAATACAGAGCCGCTTTCTTCTCAAAAAGCGAAGGCTCGCGACCTTAATGCAGAGTCGCGCCCCTTCCGAAGACAATTCGCGACCCTAATACGGAGTCGGTTTCTCCTCAAAAAGTGAAGTTCGCGACCCTAATACAGAGCCGCTTTCTTCTCAAAAAGCGAAGGCTCGCGACCTTAATGTAGAGTCGCGCCCCTTCCGAAGACAATTCGCGACCCTAATACAGAGTCGGTTTCTCCTCAAAAAGCGAAGTTCACGACCCTAATACAGAGCCGCTTTCTTCTCAAAAAGCGAAGGCTAGCGACCTTAATGCAGAGTCGCGCCCCTTTCGAAAACAATTCGCGACCCTAATACAGAGTCGGTTTCTCCTCAAAAAGCAAAGTTCACGACCCTAATGCAGAGCCGCTTTCTTCTCAAAAAGCGAGTTCGCGACCCTAATACAGAGTCGTTTTCTACTCAAAAATGAAGGCTCGCGCCCCTAATACAGAGACGTGTTCCTTCCAAAACAAGAGTTCGCGACCCCAATACGGAGTCGTCTTCTATTCAATGATGAAGAGTCGCGCCCCTGATACAGAGACGTGTCCCTTCAAAAGCAAGAAGCAGTAGTGGCGCTAATACAGAGTCATAGACTTCAAACAAATTCAATGAAAGAAGATTATATCCAAAGTATTCCGAAACTCCGCAAAGAATCATAAGAGTTTTGGAAACTTTGGAGGGGGTTTTGTCGGCAAAAAATTATGGAAAAGCAAAGCAGATCTACGAATTCAGAGACAGAAGCCGGCAACTCATCGGATCCGCGAATCTAAAATACTGAGGTCCTCGAATCTAAGAAACTGAGGTCCGCGAATCTAAGAAACTGAGATTCGCGAATCTAAGAAACTGAGGTCCGCGATCCAGACGACGGAACAGGTTCGCGAATCTAAAGCTGAAATTCACGACACTGCCCATAGATTTCGGGTGGGGTTTAATAAAAAGTCACCCGACCCGAACAGAAGAATCGCCACCTCGGATCGTAGGAGTAACTGCCAAACGAATTCAGCGGCGTTACTTCGATCATGGGAATAACCACCTAACGAATATGGCGGCACTTCTCGAGTAGTGGGAGCTAACGGTCAAGCAAATATGGCGGGACGTTACTCCAAGCCCCCAATAAAAGGCGGGGAGTGAAACAGACTGACAGAGAGAGACGGACATCTTCTCCCAGAAGTTACCCATTGTGATAAAGAGTAAAGAGCCATTTTTCTTTCCTTTAGCCAACTGAGAGAGATTGTACGGAGTGTCAACGGAGAGCAGGATCGTCCTCCATAGCTACCTAGAAACCCAGTCTTAAACAAAGAGGAAAAGCTATCTTCCTAATTTTCTGTAAACGGGAAACCGTCCAATTGTAACCCTTTTATTGAAAAGACTTAGATATAAAGAGTGTGCAACTTTCATGGTGAACAATCCTTATCTGAACTTTTTTGATGTATTGAATTAAATGCATTTCTCTCAAATATGTTTATCCTAATTGAATTCCCTTCCAAACACCAAATTATTGATTATCTGCAGGCATGGATTCATGCAAGGATTTCCGCCTGGTATGAGGCTCACCAAGAATTTTTGACTCCAACTAAAGGACCGGCGGCGGATGGAAAAGAGAGCCAATTTTTTTTTCCTTTGTTATTTTTTATCTTTTGAATTTATTTGGATTTATTTGTGTATTGATGAAATTTGTAGTCGGAAAGCATAAACTTTATGTATAAGCTCTATGATCTCGGTCGGTTGATTGTATCTTTCTCATACTCCGAATTAATAATAAATTACGTGATTTTCTTTACCATATGATTGAGCTGGTATATTAGTGTGTTCTGAATCTGTTGGTGATTGTTTTTTTTTTTTTGGTTTTCTGGAATGGGTTGCAAGTATTTAATTCTATTTTTCTTATTGTTTATGGTGGTTAACATATGTAAATATTTATCAATTTCGAAAAAACCGAATCGAATAGAAATAGAAACTAAATTGAATAAATTCTGTTTAGTTGGGAGAAAATTTCATTTATTTTGGAAAAAATAAAATAAAGTAAAATGTGATTAGATATCATAGTGGCGGTCTAATAAGAAGAAAAATTAATAGCGATATGCTTTTGTCACAACAACCAAAATGTTAAAAAAATCGCAAACCAATTTTTTAAAAAATTAAAAATTTGCTTGCAAGTCAGGGATTGAACTTGGGTCACCCATGTGACATTACAAGACTACTAACAACTATGCCATAACAACTTTGTGGATAATAAGACAAAAAAATACTACTTACCTTATGTCCGGGGTATACACCCGGACAAAATTTATTTGTCCGGACTGGCAGTCCGGACAGCGGACTGCTGTCCGGACTAAAAGTCCGGACAAACAAAATTTTGTCCGGACTGTCAGTCCGGACAAAATACTATTGTCTGGACTATCAGTCCGGACTATGAGTTTTTTTGGGTTATTAATTTTTATCAATTTGCAATATTTCTAGGATTTTTAAGTAAGCAAAGATCTAATAAACTCAATTTTCGAAATTTATTTTGTGATATTATTTAATATGGAAAAAGATTTAATGGAATAGTTGTAGGTTTTAGGTTTTTTTTTTTTTTTTTTTTTTGGGTTCACTGAATTGCAGTTTGATTTGAGAAGAGGAAGAGAAAGAGGTTGAAGACAAGGGCAATTCAGTCTAAAAAAATTAATGGCAAACTTCTAATAAAATCGATATTTTTAATTGGGCTCACTAGGAAAAATGTTGTGCCCCTTTAGAAACTCCCCATGGGTTGGACCATAGACAATGTTCCCACATTGATTGCATCAAATACGAAACATAAGTTATCATAGTTTATAATGTTTCTGATACAAAATGGTATGACAGTGATAAAGTTTTGCCTCGCAAACATCAATATAAAAGTTTCCTCCTCCAAACCGAACTTTTCTTTATACAAATTTATGTGAAAGCTGCACAATGGATACATGAAAAATAATATTCAAGTTACTAAGCTCAAGGTATATATTTAGCTTAAATCAAAAATACCATAAACTTAAATACCTTAGGTCTATTTGAATTGAAACTAGGTTACTGTTTGACTAATGGATTTGGAATAATGGATTTGAAAAAATAATTTATGACAATAAATAATACTCACTAAATACATTATTTTCTATTTTTCGTTTGTTTCATGGAGAGGCAAGGATTTAGTGATAGAAGATTTTTTTTTTCCTGTACTTTTTCGTTATTTGTTTCATGTATTTGGAGTACCCATGATGTGATTAGTTAAGTTTAAAACTTCGCATTGAGAACAATTATCGCCATCTTGTTGAGAGAGGATCCGAACCCTCTGTGTCAATTGCTAAACTTTAACTAATTCTTGACGTAATTATATATATATATATATATATATATATATATATATATATATATATATATATATATATATATATAAAGAGAGAGATAAATGGAAATGAGCTGACAGCTCACGCAAGTTATCTGAGCTGCAGTTCATTTCCACTATCTATAATAATCTTTTTTAAAAAGTTTCTTTTGGATTATGATCTCGAACCCCTAGGATTCACTCATACCCAATTTCTTGGGTTTTAGTTCTGATTTGGTCCTCAATCAAGTTAATACAAAAGTAACGGTTTGCAATGAATAAGACATTTTGTATGCATTCGATGAAAGGGTAAATAAACTTCAAAATTTATGGAATTTAATCCGAAAGAAGTTAAGGAGATAGAGGTTGTAATTGAAGAAAAAATTGAAAAAAATTCGTTGGATCATTATAATTTTGCCGCTAGCTCATGTAACTTTTCCTGAGCTGGCGACTCACCTACAGTAATCCCACACACACGCACACATACAAACACACACACACACACACACATATATATATATATATATATATATATATATATATATATATATATATATATATATATATATATATATATATATATATATATATATATTGTGACAATATTATTCAAATTGAGTCTCATTAGAAGTCGAATTTAGAACCTCTTGCAAATTGAAGACGGATGGTACAACTTGAGCCAGGATTCATTTGCCTTTACGTAGTTATATGCTAATTTACAGAAAGTGTGGGCTAGGATATCAAACTAGATTCTCATCAACCAATCAACCGACTGGTAAAGTTTCCAAGCCTAGAAGATAAGGCTACATTTTGTCCCCATCTTCCCAAAAAGAAATAAAAAATAAAAAAAATAAAAATGTGAAACTCCCCTACAGTTGAACTCATAATCTCCCAAACATTGTCATCACCACAAAAATACATCAGAAGTCCAACAACAATTTGTTTTGCTCTGCTTTTTTGTCCAAAACAGCTCCCAACACGGCTGGTGCCGGTCATTTTCTCTCGGACCCACCCTCTAAAATCTGGCTTAGGATTCAACTCAATCATGCATCTGCATCTTGAGCTCCCACATGGTCCATGGTCCAAGCCCCCGTGAATGGTTTAAAAATCCAAGAGATGAGCCAAGCGGGCACTTGACTTACAGAGCTGTCTCTAGCTCAAGCAAAACCTACATTTGTCTTTATCTTTGGGAGTTTCCAAAGGAGCACACCAATTTTCTCAGTGAGCCCATTCTTCAGTCTGTGCTCAAAATCGGATAGTTATGAAGTGGGCTCATTAAGAAAAATAGTGTGCTCATTTAGAAACTCCCTTATTTTTGAGGGAGGAAAACTCCATGCTGCTTCAACTTTTATATTTAGGGAATTGGCTGCTTGTGGAAGTGAGTAATTGCAATTGTAGCCGCTGCATTTTTTATTCCTTAGTTATAACAAATAGAAAATCCGCGAAATACTTGGAGATATTTATTATGGAGAAAATAAAGTTCTTGTTATCTATATTTTTTTTTCTTTTATTAATATTTAGGCATCGACTTCGATGATGCAAATTTGATATTCATATAGAGTGGTTTACTGTGCTCAACTTCTATGTCTCTTAAATCCAAAACCTCACCAATTAGATTTTTTTTTTAAATATTCATAGCTGAAATAAATATTTTATATTTAAAAGTGTTGAACAGAGAAAATTAAGGAAGAGATAAATTTTGTTTGCACTCTTTTTTTAAAGTTGTGATTTTTGAATCACCTTGACAAAGACAGTAGAGGTCCAACAAAAAGGCATCTCTCTTTTTTTTTTCATTTTTTGCATTTACACTGCAAATTTAGAATTTGGTATCAAAGATAGTTATACTTTTATAATTATATAATTAAATTTTATGGCAATAATTTGAGTAGCATCAAATTTATTTTATTTTGTTTTTATTATTGAGATAAAGAAGTGAACAGTTGAGAAAGATTCTTTATTTCTTTTGAAAAATAATCCTCTCCATGCATGGCCTATCTATCATAATGGTAGTTTCCTATTTTCTAGATGATAATTAGATATTTTTTTATTATAAAATTTTTCTTTTTTTTAATGCTATTAGTTGTTAAGTACATTGTATATTTTGGAATTTATATTTTATATAAATTTAAAAAATCTCTAAAATTAGGGAAGCCACATTCTAATTTTATCTTTTTTTTTTTTTTTTGGATTTTTTTGTTTTCTAAATTGGAAGTTTTCTTTCTCATTTTCATTCAATAATATGGAAAGATTGTAGTTATAAGAATTTAAACTGTAATCGTAACTATTTACGTACTTGCAGTTGTTACACTTCAGTCCTCTTGAAAATACAAATAATATTTAAAAATTTAAAAATTTTGCAACTCAAGTTACCATTTGTAACTTACAAACAAAACACAATAATAAAAATTTATCTCATCTTTTTATTTGGGTGTAACTTTTAGGAAACCTCTTTAGACTCCTCAATATTTTCAACCAAGACATGACACTAAAAAGTGTAACAATTATAACCCTTATTCATCCAATATTTAATGACAATTAACTATAACGATATATTCTTTATTTTTGAAATAATTTTTAATTTAAGAGACTCATAACAAGTAATTCTAATATTGTTGGAAACTAATATAGAAATAACAATTTGTTAGGAATTAATATTTAGATATGAAGTTTGTTAGGGACCAAGCGTACTAAAAATCCTAAGTATAAATTATTAGGGGTTTTTATATATCTATCCCTTATATCTTTAAAAATTAGAATTTAGCCATCCAAATCTTCGTATTTATAATTTAGTCTCTCAAATTCTTTAAGTTTCCGCAATTTAGTCCCCAGCCATATTTTGGGCCCAAATTTCCCATTATACCCTCGAGTTACTTATTTGGTCCTCCCTTCCTCTTCCTCCTCTCTTCCTCTTCTTATTAGATTCCCCTCTCCATTCTTCTTCTCTCTCTCTTCTCTCTTCTTATTGAATTTCCCTGAGTTAGTTCACTTTAGAGATTAAATGGGAGGGAAGAGAGAGAAGAGAAGAATGGAGAGGGGAACCCAAAATGAAGAGGAAGAGAGGAGGAAGAGAGAACTAAAGTGAAATAACTCAGGGTTATAATGGGAAATTTGAATAAAAAATATGGCTGTGACTAGTTAAACGATTTGGAGACTAAATTATAAATATGAAGATTTGGGTAACTAAATTCTAATTTTTAAAGATATAAGGGACAGATGTGTAAAAATTCCAAATTATTAACCCCATCCCTCTCATATTCTCATACTTTGTCCAAACAAAAATTTTATAAATCTCCAACCCCATCATCTCCCCTCTCTCTCAGCCTTACAAGCTCCATCCATGGAGGATGACCTCTGTGACCTCAAAGTCCTCATCAATGGCCACCACACCTTCTTCCTCAATCAGGTACACTCTCTTCAACTAACTCAACCCCACTTCTTTATTTATCCCAAGAAAAAAAAAAAAAAAAAATCTAAAATGGTTACTAATTTATCTTTTTCCAGAGAAAACTCTCTTCATTCTCTGCAAGATTGAAGAACATGATCGAGCAATTAGCGAAGAAGAAGAAGACGAAGAAGAGCTCCTCATCACCATCAGAGCTCAAGATGATGGACTTCCCCGGGGGCCCAGATGGGTTCGAGCTCATCTCAAGGTTCTGCTACAACAATGGCAGCATCCCAATCTCCCCCTCCAACATCTGCACCCTCCACTGCTCGGCCCTCCTCCTCGAGATGCCGGGCCTGCTGACCCAATCCCAAGCTTTCTTGGACGGCCTCTTCTACTGGACTTGGGATGACATCTTGACCTCACTCAGACCCTGCAACAACCACCTCTTCCCCATTGCAGACTCCTCAGGACTCCTCCTCAAGCTCGTCGCGGCCCTCGTGTCGAAGATATCGGAGAACTCGGACGCTCCGCTGAGCTCCGCCACCCCGTTCCCCCCCTCCCCTTGCTCCTCCTCGTCCTCGTCGTCGAACAGGACCCCTGACTCGATCAAGAACGGCAGCTCGTTCTCGAAGGCGTGGTGGTTCGATGACTTGACGGTCCTGCCGCCGGCCATCATTGAGAAGATGCTGAAGACCCTCGGGGCGTTTGGCGACGACAACAAGAATTTGACCCTGACTCGGTTCCTGCTGCATTACTTGACGAAAGCGGGGCCGAAGTACAAGTTGGAGTGCAACAATTTGGCTGACACTGCAGTTTACGGAGTTGTTTTGATGGGGAGATCAGCTGCATTTTCCTGCAGAGGGTTGTTCTGGGTGTTGAGGGTTGTCTCCAGCTTTGGGCTGAGCAGGGAGTGCAGGCAGAGGCTGGAGAGGGTGATTGGGCTGGCGATGGACCAGGCGACGCTCGATGATCTGCTGGTGACGGGGCGGGACGACGGGGCGTACGACGTGAGCCTGGTGCTGAGGCTGGTGAGGCTGTTTGTGAGCGGGGTGGAGAACAGGGGAGTGCCCAGCTTGCAGATGCTGAAGAAGGTCGGGAGGCTGGTCGATAAGTATCTTGGTGAGATTGCGCCTGATCAGGGGCTGAAGGTGCCCAGGTTTCTTGCCGTGGCCGAGTGCTTGCCTGATTCTGCCAGGGACTGCTTTGATGGGGTCTACAGAGCTTTGGATATCTATCTTGAGGTATATATATATTTCTTGTTTCTTGTTAATTTTAGTTTGTTTCAGTTTGTGGCTGCTGGGGATAATTGATAATTCAAGAACCACACATCAAACTGTTCGATCTGATCAATCGACTAAAAAGGCCTCGTATATATTTCTCCAGTCACATCCTACGTTGTCATCTGAGGAACGAACCAGGCTCTGCCGATGCCTGAACTACGAGAAGCTAACACTCGAAGCCTGCAAAGACCTCGCAAAGAACCCCAGAATCCCCCCAGGAGCAGCCATCCAGGCGATGGTCTCTCAGCAAGCCAAGCTATGCAAACCAAGCACATTGTCCGGCACCACCAGCGCCGTGTCATCTTCAGCCAAGACCACCTCCAAGCACGGTGCCATCAGCCCCGGGGACGAGGCCGACACAGCAGCGGCGTCCCCAGACGTGCAGGCCGAGAAGGAAGAGCTGAGGGTCAATCTGCAGAGGATGCAGTACAGGGTGATGGAGCTGGAGAAGGTTTGTGTGGAGATGAAGTCTCAGATGACTAAAATGGTTAGAGGCAGCCAAATTATCCCTAGGACTGCACATCAAAGCAGCAGAGGAATAACCAAATTCTGTTGATCTTTGTTCTTTTCTTTACTTTTCTTTTTCTGTCATATAGAGTACAGTCTTGTTTCTCATTTTTCCTGTGAAATTCTGTATGAAATTAATTTGATTCCAAAATAAGCCGCCTGCATAAGATGTACCATTTTGTGATATTTCAAACAATTTGGAGGACAAACATTGAGACTCCCCCTCTACTGCATGCATCACACAGCTGGAGTTGCAGGAAATGGCTTTATGAAGTGATTCAGATTCTGGGGTTTTGGATTAAATATGGGATTAAGCCTAAATATGTGCTGTTTTCTTGTCCTAACCCGTATCGTTATCGACAAACAGACACTAATGATCCAGTGGCTTGGGACTATTTTTACTGTCAAGGCAAAATGAGCAATGCACAAGGGACATAATCACATGCACATGAGAAGTGGACCGATACTAATCTTTGTTAGCTTCTGCATGTGAAAAATGGAGCCTATGCAACTTTTGAAATGCAAACAATTCAATTTCCATGTTTGCTTCTGATCTCTAACAAAGGGGGGAAATGTACTTTAGTGAATATGTGACAGAGTGTAACGTTAAGCTTAGGAGAACAAAACAGTACTATTAGCATACTGAATGTTTTTTAATTGCCTCAGGCTGTAGTAATGCCAAGACAAATTTTGACGCTAACTACCATTAGAATCTAGTTTTCGGAAACATGTTCACAACATAATAACTCTGCCAGTGTTGTGCCTAAAAATCCCACGCTAGGATAAAAAAGGAGGGTTGCGATAATGTAACACGAGTCACAATATGATCTATATAGCAGTTTAATTACTAGCTAGCTGCTACCATCGCAAGTTGTAAGCTAAATTTAATATGTAGAATCATAAAGAAGATCACAAGGTTACAAAAATCAACTCGGAACTAATTAACAATCAATGAAGGGTGCACAGTATCAAGAGTTACAGTCTTGAATTGCAACCAAGCTGAAGGGCAAGAGTAAACAGTGCTAATCAAATTATGTACCAAATTCATATGCTTTAGATGGCTTTACGTCTCCATTTAGCCGTTATAGGGGAATCAAAATCCAAGTGCTCAGTAGAAACTGAAGTTAATTTTCAAACTTTTGAACAAAACCCATACGCTGGTTTAGATAAATTATTTGCTGTTCCTGCTGCAGAATCAAATTCTAAAAGGTGCCAAAAATTAATATGTCATCGCACAAGAAGTACAGTAACAGAGATTAATAGAATGGGAGGGAACGAAATTACATATTGCCGACAATTTGAGGAGAGAGTGGGAAGATGGACCATCACAAAATATTAAAACGTACCAAATCCAATTGCTAAGCGGGGTCCAATTTTAGATCCATATCCGATCCTACTTGCAGTCTTAGTGATTAAGGGTAACTTTTAAATATTATTAGTCGGTCTTATGGGTGCTGCATCTTCGTATCTTGACTCAAAGGGAGTTTCTAGAGGGCACGCCATTTTTCCTAATGAGCCCACTAAAAAACTTTTTTCATATTACAAGTTTGCCATCGAATTTTTTAGACCGAAATACCACTATCTTTAATCTCTCGTCTCATTCTCTTCTCAAATTGCATTTCAGTTAAACAAAAAAAAAAAAACTAAAACCCGCAACTATTCCATCAAATATTTTCCTATATTAGATTATCTCACAAATTAAATTCGAAAATTGACTTTATTAGGCCTTTGCTTACTCAAAAACCCTAGAAAAGTACAGAATGATTAAAGTTATGAACCCAGAAAAACTCACAGTCCAGACAATTCTCCACTGTACAGACTGGCAGTCTAAACGGTCCTATATCCGTCCGGACTGGCAGTCCGAGCAGTGGATTGGTATTCGGACTTCCAGTCTGGACAAATTTTTTTTTGTCCAGACAGTAGTCCACTATCCAGACTTTTAGTCCGGACAGTTGAAATTTTCTCCGGTGTGTATACCCTAGATAGGAGATAAGAGCAAAAAAATATGAATAACAACTTTTGTTTAGACAGGGATTGAAGTAACAAATATGACTAACAATTTTTGTTGACTATAAAACCATCAACCAAAGGAATAAATACATGTTTTTTTAATAATAAAATGAAAATAAAAGGTCAATTTGTCAGTATCCAATGTGTGAGAACAATTACAATATAATGTAACAAACACAAAGAATTCATTCATCTCTCAAATTTGTACACAAAGTTTAGCTCTTTTCAAGTACAAATTTCATCAATAACACATAAATACGAAATTCAAACAATGAGAATTATAAACAAATCAGCCCATGATTAGAAATAACATTATATATATATATATATATATATATATATATATATATATATATATATATATATATATATATATACATATATATAATTTCGTTTATAGTAAACAGTTCTCAAACAACCATCTAAACATATTGTTTTCGAGTACAGCCATTTCAAATTACGGTTCAAAACCAAAAACAATTAAATCTTACGTCTCCTGGTCTTAAAACTCTTGAGAAGTATTAATTCAACTGGTCCTCCACTAATCGGTTGCACTTCTTTTTCTAAGTATAGTTCATTAATGTTTGCTCTTTCGTAAGACTGTTCAGCAACAAAAGACTTTGTTAATATCGATACCTTAGCCCCTGCAAGTGGATAAAAATAAATATTTAACACACAAGTGGGAAATAAGACAGGCAACAAATCATCATGAGTCATATTGAAACTAAAAGTTTTAGAAAACTCATTTGATAACCAAACAACGTAAAATTTAAATATACAAGTAGAATTATCAAAAGTTAATTTAATTACATTAAATATCGAAATCAGACCCTAACCCCTGATACACATAATCTACTACCCACTTGAATAAAACAGAATAATAAATAGCAAATACTAAACAATACTTACAATTCATATAAAAACTTAACATTTTCATACAAAATAGTCTCTAGGCCAACTTCTAAAATTAACCTTCATTCCTTTACAAAAGGCAAGTCTCGACATCAACGTATTTTCAAACTCTTACAAAATTAGAGTCGTATGTGACTAACCCCAAAAGGAACGCGATCCAGATACACGCCTCTTAAACATCCAATATGTAACAATGGGAAGTATATCCAATACTATACTGATACTAATACTAAGCAGCTTAGCTAAAATTACCCTGAAGTTTTCCCTCACAGTAATTCTTCTTCTACTTTAACCATGCAATTGTTTACACTCAGAATTTATGGCATTCATACATGCAAATAGCATTTTCATTGAGGTTACAAACTTCCTGCTTTCTATTTTGAATCTATATCGTCATTTAACTTGTTTTTCTTTGTAACATTCAAACTGTACATGCACTCTAACTCCAAAATCTCTCCATCACACATCGCATACGAATCAATATTTTTTCTTAGTTTTCCAATTGCCAAATGTATATAATTATACTCATAATTGGACGCATTTTATATTCAAATATATCAAACATATATATTTTTTTAAATTCTCAAGGCATGGTTGGTTTTTTTATCTTTCTCCAAAATCATTTCGATTAATTTCTCACTAAAAAAAACTTACAAAATGAGGAAGAGGATCTCACCCACCTCAACTCAAGAAACGGAGGCCGCGACAGGTGACCAGCATTGACTGGATCGGTGGCGGCGGCAGGCAACTGGGAGAGAAGAAAGGTTGGGTGGAGTTGAATTTAGAGAAGAGAGGGGTGGAGTTGACTTTAGAGAAGAGAAGAGGAAGATGAAGGAGACCGATCTTAGGATTAGGAAAGATGGGAGAGAGAAGAAAGAAAAGAATTGAGTTTTTTAGTAAGAGAAACTTATCGGCCCTAGATTTGGATAGGTGTGGGAGAGAAGGAACGGAAGTGGAGAGAGAAGGAAGAGAAGTGGCGAAGGGAGATGAAGTGAGGGTAGTTTTGAATTTTTTGGTGTGCTCACTAGAAAAAATCTCTCTTTTCAAAAGAAAAAGTGGGCTCACTAGGAAAAATGGTGTGCCCCTCTAGAAACTCTCTTGAATAACCCATTTGAATAACACTAGTGGTCATGCTAAAATTTATGCAACCTGAACCAAATCAGGATCCAAGAGACCAGTGTCTAGTGTGGATCCCTTTACATCTATCCCTACTCAAACCCGAACCAACCTGAGAGCCCAAGTAATACCTGGTCTATTCAATAAAATAATAATAGTTATCGAATACAATTTTTTTTTTTTTTTTTTTTAAATCTTTCTTATTCGACACTCATCCTTTTTTCACATTCGTAACTTAATGAAAATTTTGGGGGAAAAAAAATACTCAACCTTACCCATCTACGATGGTCAAACCTAAAATTTGAGAGGAAAAAAAATCTCTCTCTCATCTCACAACCAAATCAAACTCTAAAATAATAAAGTTTTAAGGATAGTCAAGATTTTTTGACTGCATTCTCTAATTACCATATTATAAATATATTTTAATCTTTGCTTTATATCTTTCATAAACCATGCCAAAAACAAGGTTACAGAAAAGCGATTGGGATTTCAAACAATAGTACATGAATAGATGATCACAAATTCTAAATCATATGGTACCGCATTTCTCTAAGTTTATCAAGATTACACCACAAGCAAAACCCATACCCAACCCTAATACGATCCCAACACGAATTCTACGAGTTGAATATATAACTATTCAATAAGAACTCGACATAACCTGAGACCCTTCTTCTAAAATTTGTGACTACTCAACCCATATCCGACCTAAGAGATAAACAGGTAACCCATGGGTTCACATCTTCGATTCGAACTATGCTTGGGTTGGATCTGGCATATGGGTCATGGCAAAGCCACCCCAACCCAACACACTTGTAGCCTGCTCATCGCAACTCTATACCTCTGCAAGCGAGCAGCAACAAATAGAACTCCTTCCTAAAGAGTTCTCAGCTATACGTCCATATAGACACTGGTAATGTCGCGGCAACCAATATGTGGATGCTACAGATCCATATCCAGCTAGTTGGAGGCAGGTCCACAGAACCATCAACTTCAACTTAATCCAACATACTGGTGGCAACTTCCGAACGCATCTCACTGCATTTTGGGTATTAACAGCATATTTCGATCCGCACACTTCCAATTGTTAACAACGTCTATGGAGAATGCCAACTCCTTGTCAGTTATCGCATAGCCATGCTTCATCCACCAAAGCCCAAGGAGCAAAGATAAGTCTGCTACGCCGGCAAGCCTCGCTTCTGAATGACACAATTATGCTCCATTATCAGCCAACTTGAAGGGGCCACAATAGATTGTTTAAACAGAAATGGTCCTTCTGGGAAGAAGAAAAATCCTATCCTGTGCAGTTGCTCCAAATCCTCTCCTTCACTTCTGGCCAAAAGGTAACAACAAATTTATGCTAAACACCACAGCAATAAATGCTCAAGGGCCTTCTCAGTATTCCCACAATGAGCACGGGAAATAGGAACTTTTAGCACTCTATTGTTGAGAAAAGCACCACTAGTTGCAGACCACAGAGAACCCTCATGAGCCAGCATCCCAACTGTGGTGATTCTGATGAAAAACGCACAAAATAAATCCCACAGAAATAAAAAAAAAAAAAAAACAATATGCATCCATGATTAACTGAGTGAATAAGCCTTCATAATAGCAAATTTTTCATGACTGTTCCTTCCACATATTTGATCAGACAGCCGATATTCGAATAATAAGAATGGTGAGAGCATCAATATATTTATCTATCTTCACAACATTGCTTGATCAAATCAACATAGTTACTATTTCCTTTCTCCCTAAATTCCCCCAACATATGCTTTTATTCATCTAAAACAATGAAAACCATATGTTGGCATCTTGTCTTTTTTTCTTAATATTCCAATCAATCGTCTTAAATATTCAAATCAACTGTTTTAGTAATTAATTAGCTCCGACCGAAAACCCCGTAAAACCAACTTTAAAGATATTAATACATACCGGTTGTCAACTATGAAGTATGTACATGGACACAGAACATAGATATGACATGGCACAAATACAGAGACACGACAAACCCTAAAATAGTAGGATAGGGGGATATGGTAACATGAATATGCGTCATCATTAGAACATCTTCTCTGAAATAGAAAAAAAAAAATCTTAATAATGTAAAATTTTAATAAGGTAGTTGTATTAAAAAAATCCAAATTCAAACCAACGGACCATTTTCTCAAATAAAACAATTGAAACCTCTATCTTGTAATATGTTTGGGGCATATTAACTTAATATGACCAATCTCTATACTTTTCGAACGTGAGTACAGTCCCGACAAGTGATCACTATAACTTTTTGAAAGTGAACACGGATGATACGTAAATTTTTAGGTTTTTAAAATATGACACGGGTACAGTGTGTATTGCGTATCAGCAAGTGTTGTTCAAGTATCGCTATCCAACACATATCCAATACGGATACGACACTCACTTTGAACTGACCGTGTTTCATAGGTCGTCAATTTGGAAGATACACGTCTCACCATAAGTTGCAATAATAGGAAATTGTGGTGAAGCACACCTCAAAAAATATTTCTAAGGAAACCACAATCAATAAACCATAAGAGTATTTACAAACTCATAGCAGCAACTAAAACCAATTAACCACAACACGTTAGAGCATTGAAGAGAGATTTTAGTGATCCATTTCCATATCCCCAAGAATTAGAGCATAAACATTAACAAATAACCATAACTCCATTATACATCAAATTTTCCACACCCCCCAGGAAAGAGAAACCCAATCCGCCACAATCCACCCCCACCCCCACCCAAACAAACAACAACAATATACACATATACCCTATTGTTTTTAACTGCTTCTATAAACTGATATCTCTTTGAATCTGGCTTAACCAGTTTCTTAATCCTCCATGATTGCTATTTATTTTCTAAACGTAAGAATTCTTTGATTTTGCCTTCCAATTTTGGAAACCTCCCTCAACCATTTGAGTTAAGCCAAGAAAGGAACTAAAGCAAATTAATGTTCGGCCAGAAGGGTTCGCAGAAAATCTGGGTCAAACAAAAGGTGTAAAACAAATACCTCCCGGACCTACTCATTCACCGCCAAATAATGTTGGAAATTTAATCATTATGAAATCAGTGACAAGTATTAACATAAAACCAAATAAGTTATCAATTTTCTGGTGCATGACTTGCCTTGCATCTCACAATTACTCATGAAACTTTTAAAGGGCAAATACATCATGCTTAGTCAAATTTCAAAATCGTTGTGTTAAGGTAACATGTAACCCGGTGCTCAAAGCTTAAAATGTCATAATCATAGTTTAATGCTTTCTTGCATCTACATGCAATTCCTCTATGGTATCAAATAACTTTGTGCATTTCCATTGTCATTGGACAGCATGAGTTCCATAACCACTACTAGGGGTTGAAGGAAGACCTTGAAATTGGACAAAGCTAACATTTGAGAGAAGAATATGCATTTCCAATTTCTATCCTGCTCTTGGGCCATATTTGGTTCGTGGTAAGTCCAGTTGGGGATTTATACTTGCAAACGTAAAAAAAAAAAAAAAAGAGGAAAATTTTGAAATTTGGTGAAACGCTTAATTCTTGTGCAAAATTTCAAAATTGATTAAATTACAACCACTTATTTGCATGGGAATCCCAGATAAATTCAAAATTTCCTTCTCTTTTCCATTTTTCCATTTGCAGATGTAGTTTTTAAACCGTAACACTATATATGATTAAGAGATTGTAACCAATAAATATCACTAACTATCAAGTATCTATAAAATTTTGAATCGCACCAATCTTAGCCCATATATATGCACAATGATTATTTGAAATATGATAAAACAGTGCTTGCTGATTTGGAGTATGCCCAAAAAAGGAAAAAAAGCTACTCTAGTACACAAGAATGAACAATAACAGTAAATAATGATTAAGGACTTGGCCCTGTAAACAAATTCACGAAGTGAATGTGGCAACACACACTTGGGACAGGTAACTGAATCTCACTCCATATGCCTGCAGTATATATGCCATAAAATTCAAATCTAAAACTTGGTCTCGGCATGATAGTGTTCTTAAACAAATGCCATTTAGACTACAACACAATCTGAAATCTGGAACCCATTACAAAACAAAACCTAACTTGTTAAACTAACACTTCTTTAAGCAAAAAGAAAGCACATTTCATATTCACATGATAAAAGGAAAAAGTCATTACTAATTCACTGCATCGCATTCTATGCTAGCAAAAGGCAGTAAACGCAATTGCATCCAGAACATTCAGCTTCATTACTGCATACAAAGTAATCAATAAGTAAGCAGAAAACAAAATAAGAAGCTCATCATGGTGATTCAAGGCCTTTATGTACCTAGGTGAAAGTTCAAGCAGCCAAAGCTTGCTCCTCTCCTCCATCCCCACCCTTATCCAACCCGACAACCTTCTCCAGCTCCAACCACCCCCCAACAAAATCCTCCCCAAACTTCTTCCTCAACCCCATCACCACCCTCTTCGCAACCCTCATCCTCTTCCCCTTCACCAGCTTCTCCACCAACGTCCTCACCGCCCCCAAATCCGGCACCTTGTGCTGCCTCAACGCATCATCAAACACCGCAACCGCCCCATCCAAATCCCCACCCTTACACAATCCCACCATAAAACACTTGTACGTGAAGTAATTCGGCGCGCACCCCTTCTCTTCCAACCCCTCGTACACCTTCCTCGCCTCCTTCAACTTCCCATTGTTACAATAACTCATAATCAAATAATTGTACGTGATCACGTCGGGCTTGAGCCCGGCCCTCTCCATCTCCTCCACGACCTTAATCACCCCCTGTGGCCTCCCGCCGGTCGAGGCCTTGTTCATGGCCCGCACATTGTAGGCCGCGACGTCGAGCGGCACTCCCTTCTCCTTCATCTCCTTCCACAGCTTCTCTGCCTGCTGCACCTTCTTCTCCTTGTACAGCGAGTCGAGGATCGTCGTGTAGGCGACGTTCGTGACCTCGACGTTCTTCTCTTGCATCTCTTGGATTATCTTGAAGCAGCGGGAGGCGCCACGGGACCTGCAGTGGGACTTGATGAGGACGGCGTAGGAGACCTTGTCGGGGGTGATGGAGTGCTTCTTGGAGACGTCGGCGAAGAGGTCAGGGACGCGGCGGAAGAGCTTGGGGTGGTGGTTGCAGGCGGAGAGGAGGGCGTTGAGGGAGAGGGCTGTGGGGTTGGGGATCTGGGCTAGGGTTTGGACGGCGTGGTCGAGCATGCCGGCGGAGGCGTAGGAGGTGAGGATGGAGGAGAGGTGGGGCTCCGTCTGTGGGTGGGGAGGGGATCTGAGGGGCTCCAAGAGGGATTCGATGGCGGCGAAGTCTTGGAGGCGGACGAGGCGGCGGATGCCTGGGACGAAGGCGTGGGAGTCACCGGAGAGGGCGGTGGGGGTGGCTGAGAGGTGGCGATGGAGGAGGGTGGTGGAGCGGCGGGCGGGGGAGAGGATCGCCATTTTTTTGGGAGAAAATTCTTTATTTCGAGGGGTGTAGGGTATAAGGATCGAGCGCAAGGCCCATGGACTTGCAAGGCACTCAGGTTAATTAATGGGCTCCTCGCTGTTTGTTTGGGGCCAGTAGGGGCGTGGCTTCACCCTGGTATTTAACGATCATCTGCTTATGGGGTGATTATAAAGGCACACCCAAAATATCTAAGGGTGTCTGTGTTCGCATGGAAGGAGAAAGGAAGCAGTAGAAAAGGATGTCTACTACTTAGACTATTTGTTGAGCGAAAAAAGTAGTTGGAAGTTATTTTTTATATGCCGAGATGATATCTATATAAGGTGATATCTATATAATATTTTACTTTTAAAATTTTCTTAAGTACATTTTAGGTTGGAAAATTTTAGAAAGTAGAAGAATAAGGCAAAAAAATAATTTTTTTTATTTGTATGTCATCGTCACCATTCAAAAAATTGTACTTATATATATATATATATATATATATAACAAATAAAATTATATAAGTTTTGTTTTATTTAATCTAAATAATAATCTCTTCACTTTTTAATATATTTTTTTCTATTGAAAGTTTGAAAACAAGCACCAGAAGAACTCTCTTCTTCTATTTTCATTTTGAAAAATACTTATTAATTTCTTCTCTACTCACAACCTAAGTGACACTTTTTACGAACACATCTTTGTATTTAAATATTTAATTCCAAAAATATATTTTTTGGAATGAAAACAAACACCAGAAGAACTCTCTTCTTCTATTTTCATTTTGAAAAATACTTCTTAATTTCTTCTCTACTCACAACCTAAGTGACACACTTTTTACAAGTTGCACACATCTTTGTATTTAAATATTTAATTCCAAAAAATTCTTTTCTTTCCAAAAACAAACCGCTTCCTCCATTCTCATATCCGGCTACCCTCTTCTTACTATTGCTTTCCGCTCAACCAAAACTAACTCCTCTTTCTCGCCCCCTCTCTCCTTTGGCCTCTGAACCCATCTGCCCACTCTGTGGCCCCTTCCCCACCATCGCTAGAGATGGTAATGGACTCATCCGCCGGT
Source organism: Dracaena cambodiana (assembly GCA_036321105.1). NCBI lineage: Eukaryota > Viridiplantae > Streptophyta > Magnoliopsida > Asparagales > Asparagaceae > Dracaena > Dracaena cambodiana. The sequence goes on from JAYEPQ010000007.1 coordinate 45,688,044, forward strand.
CAATTTTTGACCTGCTCTATACACTTTTTTTGAATTAAAAATAAAAATTTTATTTTTCTAATTTAAAATTTTATAAATGGAGAGCTAAAAATTGAGCATGTGGACGCGTCCATGATCATCCCTAACCGTCACCCCCTTCTTCCCTTTCTCTGCTCTCTCCTACCTCGATCTGCTACCTCTCCCTCTCCCCCGCCCCAACTCTCGCTCCCCTACTCCCTTCCTTCCCCTCTCTTCTCTCACCTAAACAACCACTGTCATTGTCGTTCATTCTCAGCAACCTAAACTCTTATTTCATCGAGCATCAAACTCCATCCCTGCCAACATGAACTATCAATCTCACAGACTCAAGTACACAGATCGAAGCTCTCAACAGTTCTTCATTCGTGCCTCATATCGGCATTTCATCGAGCACAAGTGGATGTGTTTGACAACAATAGAACTGCTACTTGTTAGGACTCAGACACAGTGAATATGAGCAAGACCATCATCCCAATCAACAAGAACTGCAGTAACAATATTTCCATATCATTACATTTCCATTACCAAAAAGAACCATGGATTAATTGCCGCAGTACCCATACACAGAATAATTATTAAGCTAGTTCAAATCCAAGAGGACGAGCATTCGCTCGCTAGAACCCAAATACAAATATGAGTTTCAAGTCAAATACGTGAACTCTCAAGGTGAAGGAGATGACCACCTCCAATCAAACAAGAGCTTCAAATTAGCTTTCTTTCAAGGGAAGAATATTTCCATATTGTTGAATTTCCATGAATAATAAGAACCATGAATTGCCCCCAAAAACAGCAAATCAAGTTACCCGAGAACAATGTCAAGCTAGTTCAAATTCATGAGGACGAGAACGTAGCAAAACATTGACAAGAAACATAATTGAGTTCTTCCAACATTGACGAGAAACATAATTGAGTTCCTTGGAAGAACGATTCTCTCCATGTCATTGCCTAGAAGAAGATAAATAGAGTGACCCATTCTAACAGAATTCTAAACTGTAAATAACTATATTTTAGCAAATATATATATAAACTAGGGTTAATTATACTCAGACCCTCTGTAATATGGGACATATAACACTTAGACCCCCTGAAGTTTAAAAATCTCACTTAGACCCCCTGAAATATCTAAATTACCATGTTTTAATTACATTCAGACTCCCTAGTTCAAGGAGTCTAAGTGAGAGTTTTAAACTTCATGGGGTCTAACTGTTTCATACCCCATACTACAGGGATACTACAGGGGATCTGAGTGTAATTAACCTATAAACTATTAATACAACAAGAAGAAAAAGGATAAAGCGATTCAAAATGTGAATCACGATGAAGACAAACCCATCACCCTATCTAACAACAAAGAAAATATTAGCTTCCCAGTTACATAACATTCATAAAATGCAAACCAAAACCATAAATAACTACTATTTACCGAGATTTAACTTCCTGTTCCTCTTCAAAATGCTTGCAAATATTACTATTTATGATTAAAACGAAATAGCAGCTTCAATGCTCTTCCACGCCTCCATAGAATCACTTTTAACCACCTTGTTCATCATTGCAAGAACATCCCTTGCATCATCTACCCGATTCTCCTTCTTCAGGCCCTCCACCATCGCTCTCACCGCTCCAAAGGGGGGCGACCACTTCCTATCCATGCATTCCTTAAAGACCTCCAACCCCTTCCCGAACTCTCCGTTCTCCACCAAACTCCTAATCACGACAGCATACATGTCAAAATTCGGCGAAGCAGCCTCCTTATTGCCCTTCATCGCACTCTTCATCCTCTCAAGAACGCTCATTGCCTTCTTTGAGTTCCCCTCCTTACAGAAGCCATCGATGATCATATAGAATGTGTTCCTGTTCGGCCGCACATTCTTAGTCTCCATCACATCAAGCAACTCCTCGGCCTCAAAGATCTTCCCTTTCGCACACAGCCCTGCGATCCTACAATTAAAAGTCACCACATTCGCCTCGAACCCCTTATCGTTCATCTCCGCCAATATCTCATCGAGCCGCTCCTTATCCCCCTTCTTCAAATACCCATTAAACACCGTGTTGTAATTCAACACATCAGGCTTAATCCCCTTCTTCGGCATTTCGTCGAGCACCTTGCGTGCGGCATCGACATCTCCCTTCTCGCATAGCCCCTGCATGAGGATGTTGTGCGCCCTGATGCCGGGCGACACCTTGGCCGTCTCTGGCAACCGAGTGAAGGATTCGACGAGGCGATCGTACAGCTTGTTCTTGAGGAACACGGTGAGGAAAGCGCAGATGGTGCGCTCGGTGTGCTTAAGGCCGGCCTCGGGCACGAAGTCGAAGGTCCTGGAGGCGTGGTCGACCATGCCGGCGTCGGAGTAGAGGGTGAGGATGCGGATCAGGAAGCCTTCGGATCTGGGGAGGGTCGGGTCGGATTTCTGGGACTCGAGGATCCGCTCGATGAGGTCCGGGCGGTTGGAGCGGGCGAGCTTCTGGATGGAGATTTTGTAGAGGGACCGGTCGACGTAGAACTCGGGGTTGGAGGCGGAGGACTGGAAGAGGGCGGCGAGGCGGTCCGGGTCGGGTTCGGAGCGGATGGCGGATTTGAGGGGGGCCGTGGGATCCGATAAGGAGGAGGAGGGGGATGAGGGTTTGGTCATGAGTTTGGAGAGGGAGGAGAGCTGGGGTTTGGGAGATTTTCTTAGGGCGGCCGCCATTGGAGCACAGATGAGAGAGAGTTGGGAGGTTTAGGGGTTTGGAAGAGGTCTTGACAGAGATTGAGCTCACTTAAAAAGATCGTTTTATTTACCATTTTGCCATTACTTTTTTTGGTCAAAAATGTCCCGCCTTCGTCTCCCTGTCCAGGCTAATCAGCCCGGATCCAATTACTGGATCCGGGGCTGCTAGCCCGGATCCACAGCTCCGGGCTAGGGCTAGCACCCTCAGCCCAGTAATTGGATCTGAGCTGGTTAGCCCGGACAGGGGGCCAAAAATTGGCTAACCCAGATCCGGACTAGCCAGTCCGGACCATTTACCTCTGTCCGGGGCTGCTAGTCCGGATCAGATGCACAGGTCCGGACTGGTACATCTAAAATCCGAAATTAATAGTAAATTTGTTATCAAATCAAACAATATTAATATCCGAAATTGATGTTGCTTGAAACAAAATAAATAGAGTGCATGTCAACAACAACGGCATCATTGATCCAACATATCAACAACTTTAAATACGGTGTGTACAACCCAGTAAATAATTAAAAAGTTATCAATATCAATACTCATCCATGTTGCAAACCCCCAATTTGGTATCAAAACACACAATATCAACAAATTATTCATAGTTTCAAACACAAAGAACAACGACAACTTCATTTAAAAACAACGGCAACTACAACTTGATATATATAATATATTCTTTGAGTACAACTGCATTTAAAGGGAACGACAAATTAAAAGGAATCTTTGTTCCAAACTAACAACTTCATTTTGAGTTTGAGACTCATTTAAAAAAAAAACAAATTATAGATTCTTCGAGACTTCCGAAGGGGTCAGACAGTTCTGGCAAGTGGAGCTTCATTTAATAGCTCAATTTAATGTCAAAAAATGCAAAAATCTAATCATAACCATTAGTGTATAAGTTAATGCTAAAATCAGAATTTTTCCCTGCAAAATTTGAGAAACTGTGTTATCCCTGCAAAATAACAGGGCATATGACTAAGTTACTAAATAAAACTAATAATTTGTGCTTTGGGCTCCATTCAAGTCATTTGAATACACCTCTGGATCAAAGGCATCCATGAACATAAGGAAAGATTCACACAACAAACTGATATAGATTCAAGCTATCATTAATCCGTATTTTGCATACATACATATCATGATTAACATTATACACGTCTCTTTACCATAATGCAATGGAGCTTTTTCGGAGAAAATCAGGAAATGATGCATCTGGCCTTGATCAAATCAGAATACTATAAATCCAATAACCATTGACTCGGCTAGCAATTACAACGTTTTATTATATCAAAACAAAAAAACAGCTGAAAATTAAAGAAAACCAGACTTTCTTGAAAATTAAAGAAAACCAATTATGTCTTGAAGCTCGTCTCAACGAGCATGTCAAAGAGCTCGTCCATGATCTTGCCCAATGCCATGAACTCGGAGGAGAAAAGAACCCCACAATACTTGCAATGGCAAGGCAATTCACGAACCCTAATCTTGAAATGATCCAAGTATCCATTCATCGTCAAGATCGACTCACGGATGATCCTGATGCGGGTCGAAAGGGGTAGGAGATCAAATCCGAGACGAAACGGCGGGAGATCTGAGAATTGGGCGGTGGTTTGGGCGATCGATCTCCGCATTATCTTCGAAGCGCAACAACCTGAAGCCATTGATTAGCAAACAAACGAAACCCGAACTAACAAATTAAGTAACAAATAATAATAAATCACAAATTAAAGATCAATCGAATTAAAGACCCTGCAACACCGAAAATGGTTAGAACAACAGTAATCGTAAAAGAAAGGAGAGATCTTGCAAGCTCTCGACGAGAAAAAAAAAATCGCCTTTGTTTCTTCTTCTTGTGCGAGAGAGAAAGCGAAGAGAGGAGAGAGCACGAGAGAGAATTTGAGAACTGAGGGATGAGAGAGAGAGAGAGAGAGTGGAGGAGATGAGGGTATTTGGGGAATATTGGTGGGCTCACTAGGAAAAACCCTCTCTTTTGAAAAGAGAGGGTATGCTCACTAGGAAAAGTGGGCTCACTAGGAAAAATCTTGTGCCCATCTAGAAATTCCCGGGAATGTGAGGGGAAATTCTATATAGTATGTGATGCTCGCTGGTAAAATGAGGTGCGCATTTAGAATTTCCCCGAATGTGAGGGGAAATTCTAAACAAGGACACCACTAGTGCGTTTTAAGACTGTTTTGAAGTGTTTTTAGAACACCCTAAAACATCATCCAGGTATTTTGGTGTGTTTTTTAGAAAACTTTATATCGACGTGTTTTGGAGTGTTTGGTTTTGTTTATCCAAAAATACTCTATCTTTTTCCATGTTCCAACTCTCTCGTGTACTTTCATTTTTTCTAATTGGACATATATTTGTCTTTTGTATATTTATGAAATCCACAAAAATCCATTAGAAACCCAAACTCCTAAGTACAAGTTTGAACACACAAAACCCATTAAAAGACCACTCCAAAACACATACTATCAAAACACTTCAAAACACACATTTGGAAAATACTTCAAAATACTTTGATTTTAATGTCCAAGCATAGCCTTAGTGAGCACCATTTGCTTAGTGAGAACTACCTCTCTTTTAAAATGAAAGGTATTATTTAGTGAGCACCTTCCTTTTTCCAATTTTAGCTCTCTCCAACCCATATTACCCATTTTCCCTTCCCCGCATCCTCTCAAACCCATCTATCTCCCTGCTCGCACTCTACTCGCTCTCTCTCACTCGCCTCCTCTGTTACTCGGTCCAGTGGTCACCCCGTCTCCCTACTCGCTCACTCACCAGGTCAGCCAGTCCCTCTCTAGAGGCCAGTCCCACGCTTAAATCGACCATCCATACGCCATCAGCTCCATATCTCTCTCACCAAGCACAACTCCTCCCTCCGCCACTGTCTCAAACATCTTCATCATAATGTACACCAAGTGCAGGAGATCTTGCCAATGCATTCAACATGTTCTACAAAATGCTCAAATGAGACCAGGTCCCCTGAACTCCATAATCACCACACTCTAACTGTTTCATAAAATGCCTGAAATAGACCACGAGGAAGGATAACTTTGTCAAAAAAAAGTAGCAAACTCGTAATTCTTTACAAAGTAGGATGTGGTGCTCACTGAGTGAAGTTGTGTGCTCATTTAAAATTTCCATCATTTTTATGTTGTGATTCGATTTGGATTGACTGATACTATCCTAAATTTGAAGACTACGTTTGAATGTCAAAAGCAAAGTGGTATGGGGTGTTTTTAGAGTGTGTTTTGAAGTGTTTTGTGGTGTTTTGACAATGAATTTTGAGATAATCAATTATTGAATTGAAAGATTAGTTTCATATGGATTTTCATAGATTCCATAAAATATCATAATTTGGAGAAAGGAAAAAAACACAGAAGATGATTGGAACAAGGAAAAGATTTAGGACATTTTTGGGCACAAAATTTTACACACTCCAAAACACGAGTTTGAGTTCTCAAAACACCTAATAATACTTATCGAAAAATTCACAAGTAAAGAATCTTATAAATACTTCATAAGACATCACTCCATAACGTGCCAAAACACTTAGAAACTAACATTCCCAAGCATAGCCAAAAAAATCATAACCATCCAAAAATAAGGATGGTCACCATTTCAAAGATTTAACTGTCCAGTTCCATTTGGGAACTGGAGTTATCATTTTAAGTGAAGGTACAGGTTATGCAAACTCTGATTTGCAAACTCTTACCTCCACTTTCTAAAAAGAGAGGTAGATTTTGAAGATAGGATATAATTGAGATATGAATATAATTCGATAATCCCTATTTTTTCAAATTTTTTTATGAAAGATAACTGTATGCCCGAATTCAGTAAATTCTTTTTTATTTCCATTTAGAAATTGAGTTCAGCAAATAGAAAGAAAATTACAATATTGAAATTGGATTATAGGATAGAAAAAGAGTTAACTCTATTTCCTTTTCTTGTTCGTGGGATTTTGGACAATGGTGGAAGGTTGTTGCGGTCTTCCATTAACGATCCGAACGTCGACTGATTCTGTAGCACCATGCTCAAGCTGGAGGAGAAGAAGAATGTCTGAAGCACTTCTATAGTTTTTCTGAATATCTCAGTCTTTGCGTCTATGTCTGTTTCTCTATTGAGAGACATGGCCTTTTTATAGACTCTTGGCACGTAACCTTTTTCTCAAAATTCTCCATAATCAGAGATTGTATCATGGAATCGTTACAATATAATCCGTACACGAAGCGGAGCGCACGAGGCACATGCGTCAGGGCATGCGCGCGTCTGAGAATGCATACACATGGTGCACGTAGCGTGCGCCCTTGGTTGCACACTCTAGGGCATGCACACACCTGGATGTGTGTAGCCCTAGGGGCGCACGCACCTGGGCACGCTCCCCTAGGCGCCCGCACACAACTGAACGTGCTACCCTTGGTGAGCGCTGTCCTGGGCATGGGATGCGCTTGTCTGGGAGGTGCATGCTCCTTGATGCATGCTCTGCAATACTCATGCGCATGCTCCTCGGTGTGTGTCCCTAGTTGTGCTTCTAGATTGTGCACACATAGATGGCGCGTGTGTCGGGGATGCGTATGTGCTCTTGGGCATGGGATGCACTCGTCTAGAAGACGTGCGGGTTTGTTCTCCGCAAAATTCTTACTTTCTTCCATTGAATAACTTGATTACAATGAAAGATAAATAAAAGAAAACAAACGAGAGGATTTATAACTTATCACTCTCCTTTACAATAAAAAGTGGATTTTATGTGGCGGTGGGATCTATCAAGTAGCTCTTTTTGACGATCCGATGTGAAGATCTTCTACTAGATGAAGATGACGGCCGACCCTAAGTCTCTCTCTCTCTGGTCTTGATAGATTCAAGACTCTTATGTGTAACTTGAACTCCAAAACTGATCGAAAAGATCCCCCAAAGACTACCTTAAGAGGGTATTTATAATTTTGGTTTGATATAAGAATTTCCAATCAAATAGAATTGGAAAGTATTTGTATTTATCAAGAATTCTAATTACATATCTTAGTTTTGATTTAAATCTCTTGAATTCTGATTGGACTCAATTCAGGTATTGGATAAACCCAAATCTTAATCGCAATCAATTTAGGATTCTGATTATCTGCTCACGCGGAGTTAATCACTCAGAATGCGGAGTTATAGACTTAGCTCCGCGTTTTACTCAACGGGGGCTATTTTATGGCCAGACGCGGAGCTATGGAGTTAGCTCTGCACCCTGTGGGAAATTTTCCTTTTTCATTTATTTTGGAAATTTTTATCACCAACAGTGTGTTTCTTGGTGCGCACTCCGCAGCGACCAGGTGTGTTCTCCTCGGCACGTGCTCCTTGGTGCGCTTCTAAGTTGCACGCTCCTGGGAAGTACGCATGTGTTGAGAAAGCAGGAGCTCCTAGCATGAGATGTGATCGTGTGGGAGGCATGCGCTCCAACCAGGTACGTGCTTTTCGGCGCGTCCTCCTTATTCCGCTTATGGGTTGCCAGCGCTGAGAGGCACGCGCATGCAGGAGATGCATGCGTGCTCTTGAGCATGAGATGTGCTTGTCTGAAAGGTGCACGCTCCTCGGCGCCTAGATGCGTGCTCCTCGGCACATGCCCTCTAAGTGTGCTTCTTCATGCGCTCTCCCAGGTGCAAGATGCCGATTGATCTTTTTCTAATGGCTATAGAACTCTCTCCAAAGTTTTAAAATTTTCATTGTTGATTTATAACGAATTTTGAAATACTTTGGACTTTTTTTATTTTTGATGTGAACAATCTACTACAAGATTTACAGATCGTTTCTATGAGAATCTAAGGTGTTTTACGATCTAGTTTCTTCTATTATTCTAACAAACTAACTATGCGTTCTAAATTGATTTTTTTAGTTACTCTAATTAGCCTAAGATATGGAATTCACTATTTCACAACCAATTATTAGTTCCATTATTTTCTTCTTATCATAAAAACTAATCTTTTAGTTTTAATCTTTATTTAAAATGTTCTAAGTATGAGCTATCAAGTCGTGTGCAAGCATAACTCATCAAATATACTACTTTTCATAAAAATAAACTAAATCATTAAATAAGTATATAAAGAAGATGAAAATCAATAACCCCAAACCCTAACTAAATATAAACTATCAAGAAATTTAACTCAAGTATAATCTATCAAACCATTAATCTACTAGTTGTTGTATTTTAATCTTTTCATAGAAAAATCATATCTTTATTATTTTATTTTAGAAAAAAAATAATCGAAAGTAATTATATGGTTGATTCCTAGTTTCATCTATATCCTAGAACTAAATTAAGTTAGGTACTCATGTTACTAATTAATAAGATTATATTTTTATTATTAGAAAGTATTAAAAATCCTAGTTTTCTATGAAAGCTATGAAAGATCTACACTACAAAGAACTAAATCTATCTAAAAAGCAAATAAAAGATTTCTACTCACTAAAAAGTAATGAACAACAATGGGATCACCTCTAGAGCTCGGTATGACAACCGTCACTTCTTTGACAAAACCCTAATCTTTATTCAACTAGTGCATCCTAAATTACAAGAAAACCCTATTTACAAGTATACGACAAATATATAGACATCGGAATACCAAACCCTAATTTGATTATAACTGAATAACTATAAAATTACAACAAAGCCCTCAGAAAAATTTCAGTTACCGATTGACAAGTCTTGTCGCTAAATAGTACTGTTGACCGCCAAATAGCGGAGCTTTTAATTTTACCAAAAGAGTCCTAATCCTTGGATGATTCAGTAGAAGAAAATTCAGTGCAAGTGAGGCTCAAAGTGTCGCCAAATTGTGGCAATTTCCGCCAAATGGAAACAAGAATTATGAATTTGCCCCTCTGCTTTACAACTCTGAGTTGTTTAGCTTTTCTCTTCTCTTTTGGCTTAATATATTTGACTTTGGATCTCTGTAACTTCATGTTCTTATAGTTTTATTCTCTTTTCAGCTTCTTGGATTTGCTTTCCTAATCCTTTTTTGAGTTTATATCATCTCCTTGGAGAAATAGGTTTCAGCTGAAAAACACATTAAAAATATCCAAGTGCATACTCCTAAGCACGCGGTTCTTCGTGTGCTTCTAAGTTGCACGCACCTGGAAAGCGCGCATGTGTTCACACGCGCATTCCTGGACATGAGATGCACTCGTTTGGGAGGCGTGCACTCCTCGCTCCGTGGCAACTTGGCGCGTGCTTCTTGGTCGTGTGCTCCTTGGTGCACTTCTACATTGCGCGCACCTAAGAGGCATGCACATACTGAACATGCGCGTGGACTCCGTAGCATGGGATGTGCTCGTCTAGAAGACGTGTGCTCCTCAGTGCGCGCTCCTTGGCACCAATGCGCGCGCTCCCAAGCAAGCACTCTCTAGGTGCACTCCTTCTCCTAGGTGTGAATATCTGATGTTCTTGTTTTAGTTGATTACCTTATTCACGTGCCTCTCGGTATTCTCCTGGATGCGCTCTCTCAACAACTGGCATTCTTATTTTAGCTGATTGTTCATTTTTTTTTTTTTTTTTTAGTGCCTACAATAACTGGAGTCATCACGACTCCAAAAGGGAAGCCAAATGTCATCTGCTTTCTACATAGAAGATGAGAAAGCTCACGAATTTGGCTTACTCCAACCTTTCAAGCAGTAAAGATTGACCATGGATATCTTATCCGGAGTTTATTAGCCAGCCACGCCTAACAGACAATATCTTGGCATCCTTGGTTTACCGAACATATATCGGTGGTGCAATACAAACGTTTTGGCTACAAATTAAATTGAAAATACAGTTTTTTTTAAATAAAAAAAAAAACCAATTTATCTCTCATTATGCACAGAATATTTTCTGTATAGAGGGTAAAACAACCTCGATCATTGTCTTCTTTCTCAGTAACCTCCTCCTCTCTCATTCCCTCTGCATCAAATTCCTTCTCTACCAACATAAACTACCAGTCTCACAGATTCAAGAAGTACCCAGATCGAAGCTCAACGTCTCCGCATTCGTGCCTCATATCAGCGTTTCATTGAGCAACTAGTCAATGTGTTTGACACTCTACTTGTTAGAACTCAGACACAGTGAATGTGAGCAAGACCATCATCCCAATCAACAAGAACTGCAGTAACAATATTTCCATATCATTACATTTCCAAGGAAAAAAAATTTGCCAAAAAGAACCATGGATTAATTGCCGCAGTACCTATACACAGAATAATTATTAAGCTAGTTCACACGCTGCTAGAGCCCAAATACAGATAAAAGTTTTAAGTCAAATACATGAACTCTCAAGGTGAAGGAGATGACCACCCCAATCAAACAAGAGCTTCAAATTAGCTTCCTTTTAAGGGAAGAATATTTCCATATTGCTGCATTTCCACGAATAATAAGAACCATGAACTGCTCCATAAACAGCAAATCAAATTACCCGATAACAATGACAAGCTAGTTCAAATTCAAAGGACGAGAACATAGCAAAAACATTGACAAGAAACAGAAATGAGTTCATCGGAAGAACGATTCTCTCCATGTAATTGCCTAGAAGAAGATAAACAAAGTGACCCATTCTAACAGAATCCAAGTCGCAAATTGTAAATAACTATATTTTAGCAAAAATATAGCGTTAATTACACTCAGACTCTCTAGTATAGGGGGTGTATATCTTATCATGCATAAAGTTTAAAACTCACTTAGACCCCTGGACCGAAAAAAAAAACCAATAGGAAAGTTCAAGCCGATATATTTTTTTCTTGGTCTAGGAAGTCTAAGTGAGAGCTTTAAACTTTAGAAGTGATAAGTTATACATTCCTATATTACAAGAGGTCCGAGTAAAATTAACCCAAAAATATATATAGACTGTTAATATAACCAAAAAAAAAAAAAAAAAAAATAGATAAAGCGAATGTGAATCTGACAAACCCATCACCCTATTTAACAACAAAGAAAATACTAGCTTCCTAGCTTCATAACATTCATAGAATGCAAACCAAAACCAAAAATAACTACTACTTATTGAGATTTACCTTCCTGTTTATATTCATAATGCTCGCAAAGATCACTATTTATGATTAAAACGAAATCGCAGCTTCAATGCTCTTCCATGCGTCCAGAGAATCACGTTTAACCACCTTGTTCATTTTTGCAAGAACATCCCTCGCATCGTCCACCCGATTCTCCTTCTTCAGGCCCTCCACCATCGCTCTCACCGCTCCAAAGGGGGGCGACCACTTCCTATCCACGCACTCCTTAAACACCTCCAACCCCTTCCCGAACTCTCCGTTCTCCACCAAACTCCTAATCAGGACAACGTACATGTCAAAATTTGGCGAAGCAGCCTCATCATGGCCCTTCTTCGCACTCTTCATCCTCTCAAAAACTCTTGTTGCCTTCTTCGAGTTCCCCTCCTTACAAAACCCATCGATAATCATATAAAACGTGTTCCTATTCGGTCGCACCTTCTTCTTCTCCATCACATCAAGCAACTCCTCGGCCTCAACGCTCTTCCCTTTCGCACATAGCCCTGCGATCCTACAATTAAAAGTCACCACATCCGCCTCAAGCCCCTTCTCATTCATCTCCTCCAATATCTTGTCAAGCCGCTCCTTATCCCCCTTCTTCAAATACCCATTGAACACCGTGTTGTAACTCACCACGTCAGGCTTAATCCCCTTATTCGGCATTTCGTCGAGCACCTTGCGTGCGGCGTCGACATCTCCCTTCTCGCACAGCCCCTGCATGAGGATGTTGTGTGCCGTGATGCCGGGCGACACCTTGACCGTCTCCGGCAGCCGATTGAAGGACTCGACGAGGCGATCGTACAGCTTGTTCTTGAGGAAGGCGGTGAGGAGAGCGCAGAGCGTGCGCTCGGTGTGCTTGAGGCCGGCCTGGGGCACGAAGTCGAAGGTCCTGGCGGCGTGGTCGACCATGCCGGCGTCGGAGTAGAGGGTGAGGATGCGGATCAGGAAGCCTTCGGATCTGGGGAGGGTCGGGTCGGATTTCTGGGACTCGAGGATCCGCTCGATGAGGTCCGGGCGGTTGGAGCGGGCGAGCTTCTGGATAGAGATCTTGTAGAGGGAGCGGTCGCCGTGGAACTTGGGGTTGGAGGCCGAGGACTGGAAGAGGGCGGCGAGGCGGTCCGGATCGGGCTCGGAGCGGATGGCGGATTTGACGCGGGCGATGGGATCCGATAAGGAGGGGGAGGAGGGGGGTGAGGGTTTGGTCATGAGTTTGGAGAGGGAGGAGAGCTGGGGTTTGGGGGATTTCTTTAGGGCGGCCGCCATTGGAGCGCAGCTGAGAGAGAGTGTGCGGGTTTAGGGGTTTAGGGAGGGTATTGACAGAGAGTGGGATTTTATTTGAGAGGGTGTCGAGTTTTCGGGAAGTGAGAATAAGTGAGAATCAGGGAAGTGAGTTGGAGATTTGGGTTGGGTTTATTTTCGAACAGGGAAATTCTAAATGAGCCCCCATCTTTTTCTAAGTTATAATGCGCCTCATCTTTTTCTTAGTGAACCCCAATTTCTTAGTGAGCCCCATAAAAATTTGAAATATAGATACTTTTTTTTAATTAATCCTAGCCCTTTTCCGAAATTGCCCTCTCCCTTCTTAGTGAGCCACAGCCCTAGTCCCAACCCTAATTTCTTAACGGCATCATTGGTAGCAGTGCTGCTATCGTCGCAGCTACCTCGCCGCCATTGCCGTAGCAGTGGCGGCAGCAGCAGCACTAGCCATGGCAACAACAACGGCTCCTACTGTTATCGTCGCCGCCGCCGCTGCAGCAACATTAGCAAATTTACAAGAATTAAGTGTTATTTGGTCAAAAAAATTATGACAAATTTGTAAATATTTATTCTTTAGGCACTGAAAATTTACAAATTTACTTTATAAATTTTTATTTCATTCAATCTCAGTAAATTTACAAATTTACTTTATAAAGTTTTTGGGATATTATACAAAACCCAAAGAGAAGGGAAATGATTATGCCTATCACTTTCAACTTGTTTTTTGTATTGTTTTCTAGAGAATTATGAGTAATAAAAAATTACAACTATAAAGAGGAAAAAAATATGAAAATAAATAGTGTGGTAGTCTTCAATTTTCAATTTTCTTCGTATGAGTTTTATTGTTCCAATTTATTTGCAAGTTCTTAGTTTCTTTCTTCTACGTCAAGCCAATCCTTTAGACATATACATATCTCCAATGTGTTTGCCGCCATTGAGCTCTTTCATTTCGTTAGCACTCTCCCACCTATACTAAAAGCAGACTTCAATACTACTGTAGATACCTTAAGGGTTAATATATCATGTTGGAAAGCACATGATATGTAGGATATGTTTTTTACCGTGTTATTTCACCATACCAAAATATCAAAAACTTCATAATATTTACAAAAATTAGTATCTCCGCTGGTCCTATCTATATAGTAATGAAGTTCATCAAATGAAGTGTGTTGCCCTAGATTTTTTTTGCTAAGAAATAAACTTGACAATATTTTGTTTGAAGAATCATCATCATCAAGGCCGAGTCGGTTTGCTCTATGTAGGGATTTATTACTATACATATCTTCATATGTAGAGTATATCACGTCAAAACATATTTTAACATCGTTTATTAATTCTTGAATATTATTCATATAACTCATATTATTATGAAATAACTCTATTAAATATCTCATTCATCTAATTTTGTACGTGGATCTATAACGGCAGCAAAATAAAATAAATATGAAAAATTTGTAAAATATTTGCTAAATTTAATTTCTGTTAGTCCAACAATATCTACAAGTACCAGCTTATTCCTATTTTCATCAAAAACCGAACTAATTTTACTTAAATAATATAATGCAATGTGTGTGGATAGGTAGTAAGTCCCAAAAAGTACCTTAGTTGTATTTTCGAATTGTCTTAAGCAATTTCTAATGCAAATTAATTAATTCCATTCATTTAAATCCATTAGATAAGAATTTAATTCCATTTTAGTAAAAAATTGTAATGTATCTCTATTTTTAAGTACCTCATCCAACACCTTGAACGTGGAATTCCACTTTTTGTAATATCTTTGGGTAAAAGTTTTGGTGAGAGTTTAAAATTTTTACAAATTTGTTTGAAATTGTTTTCTTGGCCAACTATATTTTATGATTGTTATTGTGTTTCTAGGTTTAATTATAAATTTGTTAACAACCCTTAATTCATCTTGAATACACAAGTTTATTATTATGTAAGAAACATATCAAATGCGAAATAATTTTACTTCTAAAATTGGTTTTGGTATAAATGATTTAAAATTTCAATTGCAGCCATATTTCCGGACATATTATTAAAAGAAATAGAGAAAAAATTTCGTTCTATTCCAAAACCCGAAAAAACAGTAAGTAAATATTGAGAAAGATTACGCGGACTGTGAAAAAAATTCAAATATTCTAAATCCTATTATTATTTTTTTGAACGTACCAATCTTGAACTATGTAATAGGTTGTTACACATAAAAAATGACTGTCATTTAATCCTTCCCAATAATCGAAAGTAATGGCAACTCTATAAATTAAAGAAGTTAAAACTGCAATTAATGTTTGTCTTTTATAATTATATATTTTAATTATGTCAAATTTACATGTTGTTCTTAGGACTTTTTTGAATTCAGAATTATGTATTGTTCTAAGAAAATTTTCAAATTTTGGGACTTCTGCTACAGAGAATGGTTGTTCAGTGTGTACTATATAAGTAGTTAATTGTTCTCTACTAATTATAGGATTGTATTTAAATGTTCCTAAAGTACCACCAAATGTATTTAGTTATGTTTGTTGGGGCTCATTTAGTTGGTGTGATTTATCTAAATGCCTATTTAGATGACCCATTCTACTCCTCTTAGGGAAGGTATACGGTTTTTGGTAATATTTATAGATATCTTTTCTAACACTATCCTATATAAATTTTTAAATGATTCCAAATATTCAATTTGGAAGCTCAAGAGGAGATTGTTACACCTATGGAAGCTCGGGAATGGTAGATTCGGTGGGTTCTTCTTGTGACAAATTAGAAAGAATATGTTTGTGATGGAACTTGTGGAGATTGTTTTAATAGTATTTGCAAAAGGCGACATTCTTTCGTTTTTAGAAAAGGAGAAAAACTACCAAGGGCTTGAAGAGAAGAAGCACCGGACGAGTATGGATCCATAGTAAAAAATCACGAAAAAATTATGAATTAAATCTTGCTTAAAAAAATGTGTATATCAATGCTGTAAGCCGAAATGAGACTTTGAGAGTTGAAATTTGCTTGTAAAGAGAGAGGAGAGAGGGCCGAGTGTGCTTACTCTTTGAAGGAGGATTGAATCGACCGGTAAAACTTGCTTCCTTTTTTCTAATTCGAGGAAGGAGAGTTTAAAATTGTGTTGCTTAAGCATTATATTCGAAAGGGTGAGAATTGTAGAATGTAAACTTTTGTAGAGATTAGAGAGATGAAGAGAGTTACAGTTTTTTGACTATTGTGTAGAAAAATGAATTTGGATGAATAAGGTACTATTTATAGTTGAGAGGAGAAGATTTTTGTAAAAAAAAAAATACAAAAAACCTCCCAACCAATATTTAAAATTGCAATAACAGTAATATAAGTTTTATTAGGTTATATCGCATATAGCGTAATGCATAACGTAGATTAGGCAATTTCCTATTTATTTAATAAAAATAAATATAAAACTATGAAAATAATTTTATAAATTGAAAACAAATTTAAAAAGTACTAACAAAAAGAATATGAAAATTATATCACAAAGTCCATGCTAATTTTTCTAACAAGTTTAACAATTTTTTTTATTTATATTTATAAATTATATTATGTTTGCAATCTTAATTTCAGTCATCACCCAAACAAGATAATAAGATTTTAAATTTTTTATTTCAATTTTAGATATTATCAATATAATAGTTTATATTTTATAATACTCAATTTTTCTTATTTGTAGTTATTCATTTCAGTTTAGCTAAGAATTTAATAAAATCAATAAGGAAGAATTTCAGTAAGCAGAGAGGAATAACAACAAGAAAATAAGGAAGAAATCGCAAATAAGTAAGCTAACAATTTCAAAAGCAATCAAATATGCAAAAAATAAGTAATCAAGTAAGAATACTGAAGTATTTTGCTAACAATCAAAATAAATAATCAATAAAAATCTAAAAATTACTATAAAAAAAAGTAAACACCGTAACATAACTTAACATAACTTAATTTGACATAATGTAATGTAGAATAATGTAAAAAACGAATCATTATGCTATACTGAGTTATGTTCTACTGCTAAATAACATTGGGATTCTGTTAGGTATTATAACGCAATATAACAAGTTTCACAACACGTTATTCTTAACATTGCTCCCAACAGCCACTTGCATTTTTTTTTTTTTACAAAAAACCCTCCAACGGCTCGTTTTATAGCGGTTGAGGGAGTTTTCTGCAAAAAAAAATTTTTTTCCAAACCCCCCATTTAAATGTCAACGGCTCTATGCAATTTAAAATCGTGCCGAGCATGTCACGGCCCGAGCCATGCCCCCGTGCCAAGCTTGGCACGGCTTTGGCAAGTAGTGTCGGGCCCCATGGCTGGCACGTGCCAGACTGAACGTGCCGTCAGACCGCCCTGCGCATTTGCCACCTCTGTGCATTTGCCACCTCTAAGTATAAGGAAGAAGAGGATATTTTTGGAATTACGAAAATTAAATTCACTTCAATTTATATAAGAGTGAGAATACAAACAATTATCTAACACCATTAAAAACACATAGACCAAAACGAGAATAAAAAAGATTAAGAGTAATACGTTATACACCCAATTATACAGGAGTCTAAATATAATTAACCGTATTCAAAATATCAAGGGCATGTATTCATAAAAGACTTAATTATTCATTATGAAATTAAAACAATTGTATAAACAAGAATACATAAGATCAATATAAGACATTATTTTTTAAGAAAATATAGACTTTTTATTAGAAATAAACAACTTGTATACGAACTTCAGATTTATGACAATTTAACAAGAACACTGTACAACTTCTATATTTAATCGTAATAATTTTCAATTAAAATTTTGTTATCTTAAAAAAACCCTATAACTTTGAGATAGTTATGGAGATACTTGTAATAACCCAACTTATACATCAAAATATTTGCATTATGAATCAGACTCATCTAATTAATTTGCTAAGCCATTTATGTTGGAAGAACACAAGGTTTTTTGTAGCTTAACCTTTAATCTTGATGATGTTGGAAAAGAAATTACTAAGGATTACGACTAAGAAAATTAAAATTAACTTTCAATATTGAAGGAAATTTTTCTCTATCTAATTGAGTTGGTGAAGCACTACGCTGAACAATGTATAAGCTGAACAATGTATAAGTTGATGGCAGAGTTGAGAATGGATAACTCCACAGCACAATTTTTTGATCCTCATATTCAAAATTTTAAATTTTAAAAAAAAAGAAGTTATTTTTAATTTAAAATTTTGAATAGGATAAAACAAAAATTGATCTTTAGACCTCCCTCAGTTGATGATGGCCTATCAACGGGCATGTGCTCATATTATACATGCCATTGAACATCTCGTCGGTGTTCTTCTTTGCAAGTTGCAGGAAACAAAAAGGAGATGAACAAGAGGAAAAGAACTGAAAATAGGCAAAATTGAAATGGCAAAGCGCAACTTATTCAGATCACAACCAAGAGACAAAAATAAAATGGCAAAACCTAACCACGATCGAGCAACGTGCACAACAAAAAACCTGCAGTGCAAGAATGATGAGCCCAAAATATTACAAGCAATAAGCTCGTGCACGAGCATGAGCATACATGAACAAAATTATTACTGCAACCTAACTGGGCATATGCCAAGACACCAACAAGAGAAAGACAAGCAGAAACAAAAGGAATATGCCCAGCCAAAAGATGATCATCCTCTTGTGCTCGACTCACCAATCTCTTCATAAACAACATTGGCGTCCGAAACATCATCATCTTCGTCATCCCCTAAAAGTCAGGTGGGGAACACTTGCCGAGATTTCATATGTTGATGCTCGAGGGAGAATTCCACCGAGTCAAATCAACACCATGGTTTTTGAGTTCTTAGCCCTCCTCCGTGCATGTACATGAAGTGTCATACTATGGTTTATGGTTTTTATTTGTAATACTGTTTAATGTTTAATTTGAGATGGTTCTAACTGTAATTTATATTGGATAACCACTATTAACTTTCTTACATTTAGATTTACCTTGATAACTTATATTTAATTTACAATTCTTTTTAGGTTGAAAAGATTCTTGGAGGAGTTGCAAGCTCATCTAAGTGAATTATTGAATTAAAGCACAGGTCAAAATGGCAATTGCATGGAAGGTGCTGCAAGAACCCTTTAATGCATCAAACTCTATAGGTTAGTCCAGAAGGAAAAGACTCCGGCTTGGCCTGATTTAAACATGATCCACAAGTAAACAGAGCAAAAAAAATTGGGTTCTCATCGGTTTCTTTTCAACTGCCCTAATGTATCATCTTTGGTTTTTCTTTTATAGTTATTTATTTTTCATTATTAAATGACTGAAACCTAAAATGTTTTGCCTTTTGTCTAGTATAAACTATAGACATCAAGAAGGCATTTACATAGTAGACTCCAACAGGTCTTTGAGTCCCTAATTTTCTCTTTATTTGCCTTAATCGACTACCATTGTCTTATTTTAACTTGTGCACCTTAATATATATTGTTACCATTATGGTGTTAAATGGCATTGCTGTTTTGGAAAAAATATTCTTATTATTTAAAAAAAAAAACAGTATATGCATGTAAGAGAGCTCAATTTCTTTTGAATAATAAATTAATAATTACTTTATCGTATTCCATTTTCATTGTTGATATGATCACAGTAATGTTGAACTAATATAGGATGTACATTCACTTCCATAAGTGTGCTTATTCCCCCAATAATTTCTAAAGCATATGCAAGTAATATTAAAAGAAAATGGAAAGAATATAGTCATATACCATATTTTGTGTGGTAAGTTCAGTTTGAGACCTTGGTATAACAGTTTACTTAAAAATATATGCCAGTTTTTTAGATAAAATAAGTTGTGCTTTTATCTTTTTTATAGTCTTATAATTTTTTTCTATTATTACTATATATGAATCACACATCTAGTAAGTTTAATTGTCCAGAACCCAAATTAAGTCCCTGATTTGATATTTGCAGAAAGTGAATTTGGGACCTTTCTTTAGAAGGCAATGAGTGTTACAAATGGTTTTACTTTCCAATGTTATTTTCAAAATGGGCTAACCCGTTTTTCAATTTTCATTATCTCCAAATTATGTAAATTTTTAGGCTTTAGATTTTTAATGATGATACTAAATTGAAACAACTCTAAGACCTGAATTTCAAATCATTATATAAAGCTAACTTTATAAAGTAATTATTGATAATTAAAATGTGTTCGGATATAGTGGATCCAAGATAGGACAAGATAATCTTATGAAGAAACTAATTACAATTATAAAAAGAAATTAAAATTTGATCCTCATTACATCCCTTATTTCTTCTTTTTGTTTCTTTTAAGTAAGATGTAATTGTCTCTTTTTACTAGATCAAACTCTTGATTGGTTTTTTTAAAAAAAAGAATTTGAACTTCTTATTTTGTGCTCTAAAAGACATATCTTATTTCAAATTTCGAAAAATTATAGACAAAAAGTAGAGATGTGTTTGTTATGTGTTTAATAAAGCTATTCTTTTACATTTACCTTTTAGGTCTCATAATTTTCTTATACAAAGTTTACAGAGAATTTAATGGTGATGGGCTATAAAAATAGCAAATCATAAATAAATAATAACAGGCAAAACATGCTTGAATTTAGAAAACAGAAAGATAAGAAAGACAATATAAAGAATAAATATTTTATTTCGTCATTGTTTGCTTACTCCACTAGTCGTTCTTATTTCAAATTAAATATTCTACTATTTATTTTATACTGTTGAAAAAACTATGAACTTCTCATGTGTATGGCATGTGCATTTTACTGGTTGAAATAACATCCTAAAATGATATATATAATGACTTCCAGCAGCAAACACACACACACGCTCAGACAATTGAATAGAGAGTTAACGCTGCTGGAAATCATTAATGAAAATGTTGAAAGAGGCTGTTCAAAACCTGGGTCATTATATCTTAGACCTAATATGGAAGAGAGTTCACGCGTCCTGTATAAAATTCTAGCATTCGATCTCCATAGTATGTGCATTTGCATGTCATTTGACTTAGCTTTGCCCCTTATCGTGATTTTGTTAATGAAAAGCAAGCACATGAGTAAAAACTATCGCATGCATGAAACTATTATGATTAGCTCATTTTGCATGAGCCATTCACTTCATATGAATTTTACTTATAAAATTATATAGCCTTGCCTAATTGTAGACAATGCAACATAGTACATGAGAATTAACCAGTATATTAACTATAACAATTTATCAACAAACATACAATTGATGAACAGACAAAATGCTTATGATTACCGCTAAAATTTGGTTAAATTTTGTTTTCAGCGAGAAGGGTATTAGATTATGCTTAGATTAAAGAAAATATTAATTTTCAAAAGATGGGAAGGCTAAAATTGTTGAGATATTAGTAGAAATCAGTATATACTTAAAAAAACATAAGGGACACTATGACAACATTTATTTTATATTTTTCTAGATTTCTCGTTGATTTCAAGAACGAGATCTTATTCTTAGGTCTTATGCTTAGGCTGCAAAAAATACTCGATTATTGACACATTTTTGAATTATTTGACCAGCAAGATCAGGTTTTGAGTAAGGATGTCAAACCCCCTAGGGGTCATGTAATTGTAACGGCCGCTTCCAATATAATTGTAACGGCCGCTTCCAATAACCACAATAATGAACATGATATGGCCATCTGAATCTTCAAGGCCCTTGTCCACTGAAAGGACAAATAGATCATATCTGAATCTTCAAGGACCTTGTCCACTGAAAGGACAAATAGGTCATTCTCATCATGGTACTTTGTTGGCAAAGGTATCATATCTGACGTTGGATAAGCTCGATCATCCATCATAAGTGAATTTACTATAATATAGAAGTGCATTCACTACAACATACATCTGATGAAGATTGTTCCATACCGCATGTGACGTCTTAACTAGGTATCTTGATGATGCCAAGAATATGCTCCATTCATGGTTGAACCATTGCATATATTTTAAAATGGATGAGATACCGATGATAATAATAAATGATGGTGTGACAATACAAGTATTGTATTTGTTTTAAATTTCTCTAGGTTCTTTGTTAATTTCAAGAACTATATTTTATTCCTAGGTATGAAGTGATCTACCATTTCGGCTTTGCCGAACGACATTGATTTGTAGGTCAATAATTGTATATGTTTTATATCAGTCATGTTCTTTTTAAGGTTTAAGTCTAATTTTTTTTCTAATCTAATATATTTAATTTGTTTACTCATATTTAGGTTTAGTTTTTAAGTATAAATTTGCGCAGGGTTTAAAACATTATAAATTCATAATCCATATTATCCAATCACGTATGGTATCATAATCGGTAATATCAGGGTTATCGTAGTTATCATTGCATCAATATCAGAAATACCATATTAATATTATATGGTATATCGTATACTAACCTCAAAATCTGATATGATATATACAATTATATATCTATATAGGCTGATATATATCGCATATATGTGATATATACGAACTACCTGAGAACCTAAAACATTGGATTTGGGTTTTCTTTATTTAATTAGGTTTGAAGTATGTTTCGAACTGGACTTCTATTGTTTTAACTATTAAATGTAATTTTAGGCTTAATTTTGTGATTCATTCATTTTGTTTTCAAGTAACTCTTTAATTCTTTGTATCAGTAAACGTTTAAGCTCAAAAACACTTCTTGTATGTGTTGATTGTCACTTAAGTCAAATGTTGAGTGGATTTGAATGATGTGCAATTGAACATTATCTTTCTTATTACATGACTCGCTTTATAAATTAGATTGAATTTCTTGCGAGAATAGTTTGTCCCTATCATGTAAATCACTCATCTAGTGCTTATGAGATCTAAGGGGCTGTTTGGTTTATGGATCTAGGTTATGGATTTGAGCCTTTGACACTATTCATTGTTAGCCAACCCTTTTCCATGAAATTATTAGTTTGTTTAAAGGATTCAACCCTTTTATGGAATCTGAATGTGGTTATGGATTTAATCCGGGATGGAATCCATGCACTTTGTGGGAAATCAGGCCAACTCCATAGATTTGGTTCCTTTTTGAGTTTTTTTGTTAATTGATAGAGGAGAGAGACTTTCCCTTTTTAAATAATATTTGATAACTATTATTACCAAATCCACACCCCTTTTTTTAAAATATTTGATAATTATTATTACCAAATCCACACCCCTTTTTCATGATATTTTTCTATGGAACAACCATAGAAAGCAAGAAAAAACTATCCTCATCAGTAAATCATTACCTCTTCTCGATGAAACAAACATAAAAAATAAAGAAGTAATGATTTAGTGAGCATTATTTATTGTCATAAATCCATTTTTAAAATCCATGAATCAAACAACCTCCACAGAAATTATAAACTGGGACCTAGGCTTGCATGAGAGAATCATGATCGATCCTAAAGAGGTGAGAAGAGGACACGTACCATCATATGCTGATGTCCAGAATTTTCAGAAAAACTTGCTCCATTGTTTATTGATCTCAATTTGTATTTGTCTCTCATGCAGTGATTCGGTGAAAGCCTGACAGGGTCATACGAGTCAGTAACAGACGTGTAATGGTTAGTAAATTTTATAGGGGCGAAGGATAAGGGTAAGTGGAAAAAGGATGCACATAAATACATAATAGATTCCGTACAGAAGATTAACATTGATAAGTCAAGCAGTCAGATTACAGAGGACAAGGTCCATTATCTCCATACATCTGGGAAGATACTTAATTGAAGTTTTCTTTGGCCAAATTAGAATAGGTCGTAAACTGAGATGCATACTCTTGAAATTAAAGCATGCAATATGATGCAACTAATATCTAAAGATTCAACCTATAATTTACTATACTATGTACAGTGTACATAAATAGGTCATTGTATTGAAGTACATGTCATTTGGAATGTATATTTGACCTGTTAATTTTACAATTTCCCTCTATTTGTACTAAATTTTATGAACTTGCTATGTTAACTAAAAGTGGAAAAAGAATTTTCATTAAGCTTAAGGATTTTAACTCAAAGCCATGGTTGAAAATTTTCAAATGTAATACACTGAAAATTAATAGTAATGATTTATTTAAACCTTATGACAATGCATCTACTTTGCATTCAGATGATGAAAATAAAATCATAAATGTGCAATTATATGCCATAATACAGCAATCAATGGTCTAGAAGGCTACAGCCTAGCAAATGCCATCTAATATCTCTCATTTATGACTCTCAAGCACAATGTAGAACTCTTGAGTCTTGACATCACGTACATTTGCACCTAAGCAGGAAGACTTCGTTAACATTGAGGACACTAACACTAATGCCCTAGGTATACATGCCCGTGGATATCATGCCAAATCAAGGTCTTGAGTCTTGGCAACAGCAAGCTAATCTACTTTGTACATCTGACAGCATTATCAATGAAGTCTTCAACTCATCCTAGTTCTCGAGGTGCAGGCTCATGACACTAAAACCATGCTCCTAGATTGACAAGGTTGAGAAGAATCTAAGATGATCGAAGAGGTAGTTTCTCCAAAGCCTTGTCAAAGTCGCATATCAGGTAGGAAAGACAAAAGTACTCTTACAGTACTTTTGAGTATGCTAGAAATTTTTCTAAAGGGAAATCAGTCATATAAGTTCGTAAATAACAAACATTCTAAATATACAAAGAGAACAGATTTACCTGAAGTAATAAATGTTTTCAAGCATGTAAGCAATAAGAGCATGGTGCCTTCCTCCATGTACACTTAAAGGGTAATCATAATACCACACCTAAATTCTGTGACCGCATAGATTTGTTATCTGGCATGATGGCAGAGTGGACAAACTCTATACTTTTGTTTCTAACAGAAGGATAACCAACAACAAATACATAAAATTGATAATGTTAGACTCTGTTTGGTAAAAAAAAAAAAAAAAAAATAAGAAAGAAAGTATTTTCTATTGTTTGGTTAAAGAGAATTTGAAAGAAAAGAAAATGAAAGGAAAGTAAGAGAAAATATGGCTCAAAATTTTCTCTCTTATTCTTTCCTCTACCCTAGTGAAAATGTAAGAAAATGTTTTTTGGTGTTATTACCACATTGGATTAGTAGGAGAGTGGAGGAGTTTATAACAAAGTTCCTTTTTCTTAATTTTTAATTGTATTTTAATTTATTATTTTTCTTTTTATATTTCCTTTTTAGGTTCTCTTTGAACAAAGCAACAAAGGGAATCCTATTTCCTTTTCCATTTTCTTTTAACTTCTTTTTTCTTTTCGATTTCTCTTTCTTTCTTTCATTTCTATCGAACCGAACATAGCCTAAGTGTATGATAACAATCAACTACCAAATAACTTAATAGCTGAAACTGTAACCATAGCAGCTGTAATAAATTAAGCTTGGAGACGTTAATATGAATATCATAAATAAACAAATGGCAGAATTCCTCAAATCAATTGTGCCATGATGTCCTGGTCTTGCATTACAAGACCATAATTCTATTCAATCAGAGAGAGAGAGAGAGAGAGGAGCAAAATTTGTGCAAATGTTTGGAGGGGGGTAACTTTTCTTTAGTATAAGAACAAGCTGTTAACATTAGTCCTTGAGAACATAAAAATTTGCAAATAGTCTTTGGGAAAGTCGAAGAATAGTTAAGATGATAAAACTGTGATCATTTTCATTAACAAGATCTCGATGAGAGCAATCAGCTTTCTCTTCTCAACTCATTTACAGGTTTACTTAAGTTTGAAAAGCATGGAAGAGATTGCACCAAAGCTGAAAAATAGCAAGAACAACAAATAAGAGAATGTGCAGAAAGAATTTTCCTTAGGATAATAACTAGAAAAATATCTCACATATAGCTGATAAAACTTGCCTTTGATATGATTCCTCTTATGTCAAAAAAAGAGATTCTAAATAATCATCCACATAAGCAAGGCAGGGCCAATGATCTGTTCTGATTCGAACTAATGTTGTTACTTCACCTATTTCCATCTGGAAAAGGAGATGGAACCTCGGTGGAAGGAAAATTAAAACAAGAATAATGCCCATGTTCCTCTTCCTAATAGATTGAACATGTGTGCTATCACATTCATCTTGATCATATTGAAGCTGAAGAGGTGTATTTTCTGAATATCGTACCAATGCGTCGGCCTCTTCATATGGTACCAAAGCATCAGCGCTTGGAGGAGAAAAACTGTCAAAATCATCTCCCCACATAATATCTCTGATAACCCCATTATTCTTTACTATATTCGTAAGTGGCTGGCCAGTGATGCTGACAACAAAAGGAGCAAGATATTGTTCAACAGAATTGATTAATGAGTCTGGAGTTGCTTCAAGAAGCTTGACAGATCTCGTGCCACTGATCGCTGCAGCCCCTTTGCCTCCACTCAGTAAAAATGTTTCTCGTCCAGTACTTCCAGAATTTCCACAAGCTTCCCACAGAGCATGAAAAAGATCCAAATAGTAGTTAGGAATCTCATCTTCTGTCACATCAGAAGGCATGCTAGCCTTGAGAAACATATCTTCAATACCCACAGAGACACTTTGAAGTGAACCAGAGATAATTTGCCCATTCTCAACGTTTGCTTTGATTGCAACATCAATAAGGCTAGGCATTGGTTCACGAGGTTCCAATTCTATGATCACCAGTGCTCGAAACCTTGAATTCTCCCCTAAATCATTTCCCACTGGAACGATCTCAGATCCTGTCTTTGGAGGCTCACCAAGAAGAAAAGGAATTCGAGAGGGCGGAATTGACCCATACTTTGCCGAGGATGAAAAGGTTATTGTAGTTGCATACAAGGCAGGCAGTTCATCTAACCCACCTGATCCCAAGGCAGAGGAATTGGTTCCCCATATACGACTAAATGGTTCCGACTCAAATCTCAGTGTGCAGGGTATCCTTATTTTTATCGGAGGCATGTGTCGGTAATCAGGAATACATGCAAAATGCCTTCTTAAGACTCCTACTATCTCTGCATCCTTTGAATCCATCACCCTCAGTGGCTCTTGAGGCAGACTGATTCTCTCTATATTGTTTTCACTTTCTTTTTCGGGTTCTGTAGAAGGGAGAGAAATGGAATCGCCTGGTTGTTTAGGAGGAACAATGATGTCTCCTATGCCATCAAAGTAACTGTCTTCCGAACTTCCAATGTCCAAATTGGGTAATGTTAATGACCAAGACTGCTTGACAATTAATGGAATGACCCTCTCAAGATGAATGTATGAAGACAGACCTGATGACTTCTTGAGATCTTGTGAAGGCTGAGGAGAAGGAACTTGGAAGAATGAACCTGGGTGGGGAGCAGCCACTCCTGGAATCTGATCACCAAGACTGAGTACATGCCTTAGTTTCTTCCCAGGAGTACATAGAAGCATTCTCAAGTAAATCCTGAATATTTAACCGGCAGAAATACGATTTTAAAAAAAAAAACATATTTGAGTTTTAAGGCAAAAAGAAACACTATCAACCATTACATTGCATTGTCCCGAACCTCCAAGTCAGGGAAGTGCTGGCAAGTGAAACCAAGGAGGCGGGTCAGACCAAGAAACACTCTGGAACTGTGATGGTGCGCCAACATCAGCCTGCAAATGCCTAAAATTTTGCTTCCTTGCGACCACGACCGCAATCCAGCATCAGGGCCATGCTTCTCTGTAAGAGAGACCATATGTTTAAATAGTAACTCTAACAAACCACGAGGGGGCACTGCATCACTCACAGCAATCCTCTCAAATATCGCAAAGTAAGAAGTCAAGCTGTAGTCAGCTTTGAGCTTAGGAAGCAAATGCTCGTCAAATGTCTGAAGCAACAGCTCTCCCACCTCCCTGTGGGCCTTACATTGAGAGAGCCTGTCAACAAAGGTGGCAATCACTGGAACCAATCCTCGGTGCTCCACCGCCAGCTTCACCAACAAGCTCTGCAAATAGTTTGACGATGCTAAAAACATCCTAAGACTCTACACTCAAAATACATTCATAAACGTAGAATAAAGCTTTCCTACTAACAATATGGTACCTTTAAAGTCGGGAAAATGGTAGATCTTTCGAGATTACCAAATCCGTTGCAGCACGGACTATTCTCGTGATGTGGTACAGCTCCAACCAAGAATTTGTGAAGGGTTCGAAAAGCAACTGCAGTCTCGGTGCTCCGTGGTGGCAACCACCTAAATGCAGAAACACAAACCAATCCATCCTCAAACAGCTTCACCACTGGGGCTTTATCCCCCTTCCCGTTCTCCTCTTCTCCACCCGAACCATCATCGATACGAGAAGCAACACAAGCCATTGCATCTAGCTTAGCCGCCTTCAGTGCGAGCGGATCAAACACAGTGGGATAAAAGATAGGTCCCAACTTGGCAAGAGACTCCTTCCCCTTAGCAAGACGAGGCGAACCCAGCAGCCAATGCATGGCCAGAAGCCGAAAAACAAGTGGATGGTGTGCATCTTTTGGTATCAAAGCCAGTCTCCTAGCAATGCCCAACTCATCATCCCCGGCAAATGAATCCGCAAACCTCAAATGCAGCATAAGCACAACATGACACAATACTGGATCATACGAGCAGATCAACCCCGAGAACTGCACCTTTAACAGAGCCGCCACCGCAGGAATGTGCTGCTCCAGCGCCCCGGCAATCTCAACCAGCATTGCCACCAGCTCCATCGTTCCCTGCGGGGTCAACGCCTGCGGCCGCTCCAGCAAGAACGCCATCACCCTCCTGATCTCCCTCAGATTCTGCTCCGTCGGCTTTGGCCCCGTTTCACCCTCCTCAAACAAGCACTGCGGCACGTTGAACGGCACCAGGGTCATCTTGCTCGACAAAGACGCAATCAATCCAAACCTCACAATGTTCTTCACCACCGCAGCGAGCAAAAGCACATAGCTTTGCGACGCGTGGGTCCGCTCGCTCTGCGCGAGGCTCCAGAGATGCCCCGCGACCTCCGAGAGCAACCTCGGGTACGCAATCTCGAGCTCGCGCAGGCACTCACATGCCACAGCGCGCGTCTGGCGGTCCGGCCCGTGATTGGGCCGGTTCGCTACCGTGAGCAGGAGCTCGACGAGGGGTTCGATTCGCGAGACATCGTCGAATTCGATAAAGATGGAGGTGGTGGAGATCAGGAACTGATCCTTGACGGCGGAGGGCTCCGAGGGGGAGCTGAGGAGGAGGCGGAGGGAGTCGATGAGGGCGGACGCGGAGGGTGCGAGGGCGGCGGAGGACTCTTCTAGAAGGAGGAGGAGGGCGAGCTTGAGGGAGGAGGGAAGGTCGCGGCGGGAGAGGGAGCTGAGGGCGAGGTCAGCGATCGGAAGGGAGAGGTGGCGGGATCGGCGGGAGGGGATTTGGGACTGGAAGTCGTCGATTAGGGTTTCCCAGTCTTGGGGGGAGAGGTTGGGGACGGGTTGTGGTTTGGTTGAGGGTTGGCGCTCCATTGGTAGAGGTGGCTAGGATTAGGGGTTGGGTTGACGAGAGAGATTGGCCACGGGAAGTTACGGGAGAAGAAGAGGAGTGGGAATTGGCCGGGGAGGATGAACGAGAAAATTGCATAATATTTATCTCTAATGTACGGGGAATTTAAAGAATACATACATCAAATTTCCAAAGGGGCACACCATTTTTTCCTAGGGAGCCCAGTTCCCTAGTGAGCCGGGAACTTCTATTTGCACACGGCATTTTACTCTGGCGTACTTTTTAAAATTTATAAATAATTATCAGTTTGCTATCATTTTTTTTTTTTTTAAGTAAGTTATCATTATAAATTCCAAATTAAGATTTTTTAAAATTTAGAATTACGACTCATCGTGTTCCTCCTCTATTTCCTCTCTAAAATTCTAAATAATTTTTTTTGATATTTAATAAAAATACATCTCCTACAAAATCATCGATTTGATTTTTTGACCCCTTAATTTTTTTTACATTAACATTTCTGAAAAAATTAGAAGAATTTTAAATTCTTTGATTCACCGTGACAAGTGAAATTTGAGTTTGAAAATTGAGTTTGAGTTTTCTTATGCAAATAGAAAATTCCAACATACAATTGGTGTTAGAGAACAAATTTAATATACGATTTATTATTTTTTAGGTTTTATGCATATTATTTTGAAATTTATCGTTAATAAGTTTTTTTGGGAGACTTCGCTTGCTGGTCGGGTATTAATACCAGACCAGAATGTTTATTGGTCGGGTATTAATACCCGACCAAAATATTTTTTCTGCTAAATAGAATCGGATGGGTGAGGAGTTAGAGAAAAAGAGTAAGGGTATTTTTGGAAAAAAAATTGGGCGTAGAAAGTAAAATGACATTATTTCAAAATATGAATTTGGTGTAAAGAGAAACCAGGGCGCAAAAAGTAAAATGCAGTGCGCAAATAGAATTTGCCTAGTGAGCCCTTTCCAGTAGGCACACCAAAAATGACCAAATTACCATTCATTATCTCTCATATTCTCTCTCAACTTTCCTTAAAATCCAACTCTCCAACTATCCCTCTCTAAATTTTTCTCTTCTCCTTTTTAGGACCGGTCAATGCAGACTTTCCCTCCAACACAGCGCTATTTAGGTGTCGTCGGCGCCGTTCGAGATCCACTCCGATCGCCATCCGCCACCACTGTTGCATGTTGAAAGAGAAAGAAGAGCTGAGGTTGAAGGAGAGAGTAAGATGGCCCAAAATTTTTAGAGACAATTTTGTTATAAAATGAAAGTTTTAAAGTGGGCTCACTAGGGAAAATGGTGTGCGCGTTTGGAAACCCCCCAAATTTGCCTAAGAATTTCCTCAACATAGTTTAATATTAAATATTTCTTTAAGAAACTCCCCAGATTTGCCTAAGAATTTCCTCAACATAGTTTAATACAAAAATTGTGTGCGCGTTTTTACTACCCATATTGGGATGACGAAACATGACCGACGCAGAAAAAAAAAAAAAAATTTATTTCTATCATTTCTTTTGACGATGCATATAAGGAGAAAAATCTTACTAAATTGATTTTTTTTTTTTAACTTTTAACAGCGGATTATAAATTGATTTATTAAGAATTACTAGAATTTGAGCTTTCTAATATTTTTACTTAATTTGAGCTTTCTAATATTTTTACTTACTCTTGATCATGTTTGTAATAACTACGTACCTTTAAATATCTATGTGGTTACTTATTATTACCCATTTAATGATGCTCGCAGATTTTTCATGTTAAGTATGTGCCATATTATAAGTTTGATTTTACAATATGCTTTTGATAATATAAGATATTATTTCCGAAATTAGAAGTGCTTATATTTTTATTTGAAGCTTGTGTAGTAGAATTAGAGGCATTAATAATGACTTAGGACCTTAACATAGATGAAATTCTACAATAATATACATTGCAATGTTGCTACTTCTTATAGACACATTCTTGATGTATTTTTTAAAGTATTATTTAACGACTATAATTCTAGATTTTGGACTCAATAACCCCAATAAAGATTAAACTCATCTAAAAGTAAGAGTTTTATATTAAGAAACTCTCTATTTCATTTTTTTTTTTTTTTTTTTGCTAGTCAAACTCACACACACATTTTTGATAACATTTTCCAAATTAAGTCCCCATCAGAGATCGAACTAAGGAATTTTCGCAAATTGGAGAGGGATGATGCCACTTGAATCAAGACTCATTGGCAAGAAACTGTCTAATTAACTCCGAACTCTCTAATCGACTCCATATTAGTAGAAGTGATAACTCGAGATCATCATCATTAGTTGTAAGGTAAAATTCTGAACTCGATAAATATTTAAATGCTTAATTAGTAAAATACCCGAATAATGATCGTACTTTTGATATTTTATATTTTACGATAGTGGAAGCAAATTAGATCAATAATTTTATCTAATTGTTCTGTCATGACTAGCGATTTATTAACAATGCAAGTTTGTACTGTATCTTTTGAGAGTGTGTTCAGTATAAGAGAACATATAATCAATGACTACATGACACAAGTCTAGATGTATTCACTGTACAAGTACTCATATTCTAAATGATTGGTGATTGATAGAGAAGAGATAATAAGAACTGAATGTCATTGAGATTGAACAACAATCACTCGAATAGTTAGAAGTAGAAATGACAAATTAAAATAAGAGTTTTATATTTTCATTAGAAATATATTTGCACATGATCAAAAAATATTAGTAAGTGTCTACTTAATTGGAATATACTCATACTGTTGTAAAATAATAAATTCCTAATATCTTTTTGTTCGAATTTTGATTTTTTTTTAATTTATAATTTATTGATTTAACAATTAATAATATATTTTTTTAAAATATTATGTGCATTGTTATTTTTTTAACATTTTTTTCTTCAAATTTTTAAGTGTTTATTTATTTTTGTGCAATTTAATATAAAAATCGAATATCCGAACCAGCTCGGCGTCAGGCCCGTGCCCGTCTCTCTGAGTACGAGCATGGGTTCAAGCCTGGTCGGGTCCGGACAGCCGGTTTGGCAGGTCAACCAGTTTGGAGTCGGATCGGTCCCGGTACGGAGTCGAACTTAGAAAATGCAGGGCCCAGTTAGCCCCAGACCGTGCAGAACGTGGGTCCGACCGGGTTGTGGACCGCAGGGGTACAGTCTGTGCTTGCCACTTTTTGCGATGCCGATGCAGCGACTGCGGGTCCGTCTTCCTACGTGGACAACTGTCCAGATTCCGATAGTTTCTAAATGAGCACACCATTTTACATAGTGACCCCACCTTTCCGAACGGAAAAATGAACTATCTTAGTAGGATCACTAGGAAAAGTGGTGTGCTACTTTGGAAAGTCCCCCAGATTCCTATGCTTCTCCACAAATCCGAATCCCGAATCAGCCACCAGAAAAAAACCCAAACCCGATATGATGCATTCCCAGCCGCCCATCCCATCACGTTCTCCCCCCTCCCCCCAAGGAATGAACTACTACCACCTGATTCTCTCATACTGACGTCCTCGCTTCAAGCGTCGGGAGATACGTAGGAAGCCCACCTCACTCTAGGCCTGGTCCGACGAATGTGGAGAAGGATTGGAACTCCGGAAAGTACAATGATACGTCACTCAGCTCTAGGAAAGAAAGCTCGAAATCCCGCTTTTTTTCGTATGGTACCATATATACATACAAATTTTTTTTTTCTAGATGCGAGCAGACAAGCCTAGGGGACAGCGCTAGCCTCGAGAATGTCGTTTTCAGTCGATGCTGGAAGGCTTTCTTGCTCTCCGTGCTATCTACTTGATCGACTTTCTCTCAAAATGTTGAGTTCCTTCAAACACCACCACCATCAACGGTAGAGCAGAGCAGGAAGTTCAGGAATGACGAAATCCTTCTATTACTAGACGTCGAATAGGCCGAGTGAACTGCGTGTGTCTTGCCTCCGGGGAATCACGTCGGTAGAATGAATGATTGAAGAAAGAAATGAAACTTCGTTGCCCGTCGAGTTGTCGGTTTTGTACGTCAGTATGGCAATCGGTTCCGGAGTGAAGCAGTTGCCGAGAGCACTCGGACCAAAAAAAACAAAATGCCCCACTTTGTTTTTGTATTCTAGGGGCGTCTTTTGGGGGTATGGAGTCAAAGCAAATCAATAGTCTGAGAATGCAGCTTGTCGGCGAGCTTTTCACAACTGTGACGGTCATTATGTCATTCACCCATATTCCTGTACCCAAAGTCTTTCACCGATCATCAGGATAACAAATTCTATTTGAGGATCTCACTCCTTTTACTTCTCCTTGCTTTCTGGATTCTTCTGAGTCACGAATTGTTCAGACATCAGAGTGATGTTATAGTTTTAGCGTGAGATGGTAGTGCTCGTGCATAGGCCGTCGTGGTGAACTGCTTTCCAATGCCGCCATATCATGAATCGTGACCTACTCGATCGACGGTTCTCGAGACATTCGAGTTTTGAAACCTGTCGGACTGGTTTTGACTATCGAATCCAATACGTCTTTTTTAGTGCGTCATGACCTTTTCTCTCGATGAGACCGCTCCTAGTGGGTAGGCTCTCTCCTCTTGTTTCAACACCAACACATACCTTGCATCGTGGCATTTGACCAGTACAATTTGACGGGGAAGGATGGTACTATACATCTACATCGTGGTCACTTGCTCAGCAGCAATTTTCTCAGTGAAGGAGTGACTTCTCTCAATCAATGCTACAACTGCATGTGCGTATGATTCATACGTTTTCCAGGTCGACGTTTTTTTCGATCGTTCTCGGTACGCTCATTTCAACATTGTCTCTGTATTTGACCGAGTTCAGAGAATTTTCGTCGTTCGGTCGTTCAGAGATTCATAAGTCTTCCGCTCCGTCAGTTCATCTCCCAGTAGAAGGACGACACTGCATTTCCAATCAGCTGTCTTTTATTCGGGAAGGGCTGTTTGCATCTGCTATGAAATTGAATCGCATCTACAGTATTTTCATTTATACATACGAAGCACCTGTTCGCGCTGAAAGTGGAAACCGGATTCGTTCGTTTCTTCGACGAAGGTGGAACTCTCTCAGTTTTACTCTGATACGCTACCTGACAACTCTCCCTCTTTTTCTTCATCCACCACCGACCTCTTTTTACCCGTTAAAAGAAACCCTAACCATGGGGATCCTTGAAAACCCTAACCCTAAGCTTTCCAGACTGTGGCGGCGGCCGTGGTTGTAACGTGCTATGCGTACTCTTCTGAGTTCTGCTGCTGGCGTTGCTCGCGGTTCTGATGCTCGTGCTGCAGGATTCGGTGAGTTCGTCTCTCTCGTCGCTGATCTGCCCCTGTAAGCTAGAAAATGGAGGAACAAGTAGATACTACATATTAAATTATAGGAAAAATAGATTGTTTTTGGGGAAAAGATGGAGGCTTGGAGCTCGCATGCTCCCTTCTGGACGAGAGAACCCCAATTCTGATGCTGAGCACTTGAGCTCATTGGCGAAGAGCGTGAGCAGAGCACAGAAATTCTTGGCTTCGAAAAGACTGTCCAATGAATTGGGGTCGGTGTCGGCTGAGGAGAAGATGCTGGGCTCGACATTCGCGAACCACCGAGAAGACCCTCTGGTGGATAAGCTGAAGACGCAGCTCGGAGTGATTCATCCGATACCGTCGCCTCCGATTAATAGGAATGTTGTGGGGTTCTTTGTTTTCTTTTTCTTTGTTGGGGTTGTCTTCGACAAGGTGTGGACGTCGAGGAAGAGGAATAAGTCGGGCAGGGATGTGCAGCCGGGGAGTTGGCCACAGGTGCCAACGAGCTTCTCGTTGTTTCTTGAGAAGGATCTGCAGAGGAAAGAGTCAGTGGAATGGGTTAACATGGTTTTGGGAAAGTTGTGGAAGGTGTATAGAGGTGGGATTGAGAATTGGATTATCGGGTTGCTGCAGCCAGTGATTGATAACCTCAAGAAGCCGGATTATGTGGAGAGGGTTGAGATTAAGCAGTTCTTGCTTGGGGAGGAACCGCTGTCGGTTAGGAATGTCGAGCGCAAGACTTCTCGTCGGGTCAATGATTTGCAGTAAGTTTCTTTGTAGTGTATGGTGAGCTTTTACTACTTAATTTATAAATTTGGTTTGTATAATTTATAAATTTAGTTTGTATAAATGATTTTCAGTTATGCTTGTTTTCTTGGTTTGAGCTAATACTTGATGTTTGTATA
The DNA here is from genome assembly GCA_036321105.1 of Dracaena cambodiana. NCBI lineage: Eukaryota > Viridiplantae > Streptophyta > Magnoliopsida > Asparagales > Asparagaceae > Dracaena > Dracaena cambodiana. The sequence goes on from JAYEPQ010000007.1 coordinate 45,723,627, forward strand.
CCTTTTAAATTGTTCCGATTTGGTAAGCTTGGTTTCTCCGTAATATTTATGGACTGGTTTGACAAGCTATGAACCAAGTGATGTTCTAGCGTAAAGATATTATGTACGAATGAATCCTAGTGGGATTTAACCATTCTATCATTGCTTAAGTAGTTGCAAAGTAAACAGAGTTTCAACTGTAGAACTTTTGTAACCATATCCTTGGGTGAGATCTCTCTAAATCCCCACCCTTTGTAATCCACAATCACTTTAGGATATGGAGAATATGATGAATGATGTTAATCATCAAGTCGAGGCAAGAATCTTGGTGTTTTGGAGGTACCATAGGAGGAAATTTCCTCAAATGGTCATAAGTTCTCCCAATTTAATGGTCAATATCTCAATGTAACCACCCTACTTATGTAGACTTTATTACTATTTAGCATCATGGCCATTTATTCAATGCCTTGTTCGAGGTTTGAGGCCAATTAGAATTGTGTGCAAAGTTCCAATTGCTAACGTGAAAACCAAGAAAGGACCAAACCTAGCCCAAGTTAAGCCTAATTTTGTAGATAGCTTGCCTGCTTGGCTATATACACTGACAATTAAATTTTTTTCCAGTAAACCATTAGTTCTCATTTATATAGTGATATACTATTCTCAGTTGTTCGACAATGACTTAGTTATTCAACAATGACTCTATGGTTGAGATGGCTTCACTCTTCTTTTTTTATTACTAGAGTGGTGGAGACTGGAAAAGCATCTCCTCTTATGTGAGATTGAATAGTCTTGTGCCATTTAGGTCCTCCTGCACTCCTATCTATGCATATCTGTTTGTTCATGTGTCTAAATGAGGAGATATGATGACTGATGTGGACAAACAGAAGGGCAACCTTACATTTGACATATATCATATTTATTGAAAGAGAAACTCTAACTCTACGTATTTGCATTGTTGTTTTTTGGTGGGATGACTTAGAGTCTACGTTATGCTAGAAAATCACTATAGCCACTTGAGTGGAGAAGAACAATTATCGGTTATTAACAAACTTGAAGCATCACTTCTGTCAGTTTCTATGTTCTCCATCTTTCTTCTTCAGGACAATCTCTACAATTTTTTATTTTAAAAATCTCCCTGTGTTAGTTTAACTTATTAAGACTAGTTAGAGTACTATCACATGCCAGTTTATAGTAAAACCTCTCATGGTGCCTGGTGGATGTTGAATCATTCTTGGTAACAATTTCTACTTTGTAGATCCACTAGCCAAGTTGAACAAGCCAAACTTATGGTTCGTTTTCGTTTATTTTTACAAGCTTAACTTTTTATTCAAGCGTGGCTTGTTAGGTTATCAAAGACTGCAATTGAGTTCTCTTATGAGCACGTTGAGCTTTTTGTGTCCATTTCACAATCTTAAGCAGATAATAACGAACAAATTTTATGTGAAAATAGTGTAAGCATCACATCTAGTTTTTTTTTTTTTTTTTTTTAAACTTATCTACCCTCCATATCTTCCAAAATTTAGTTAATTTCTAGGGGTGACAACATGTCAGATTCATATCGGATCTGACAAGACCCCTTGTGGATGCCTAAATAATTGTAGAATCGATTAGGGATCCAATCCTACTAGAAAATTTAGGATCTAGTTGAGTACACAAATTCAAAAAATTTATTGGGTTTAGATACCAATGTGGGTTTGGATTCAACCATGAAGTTGTAGATATGGGTACATATATAGGTACAAGTACAGTTACGGGTACAAACACATGAAATTTGTAGAATGTAAGATACGAAATATGGTTATATATATGCAAAACAATAAGTAACATATAATACTACAATTTTAAAATTCATAGCCTAGATGATGTTATCATTGTTTATTTCATTCACGACTGTAGATGTTGTCCCTTTATACTTAATATTTTTTAAATTTATATAAAAAACATACAACTTGAACTTATAAAGTGAAAGAAAAAGTGTTGTGTCCAATAATTATATGAGAAGTGTCTTAACTTTAAAATAATTATAAAATTGAGGTCGAAGTTAAGTAGTATAAAATATATGTCTGACATTTCTATGAACTATTGGTATCTGACACATGTCACGTCCATGTTTTGTACGGATTAACTAATTTCGAAGTACCCATGCTACAGAGGGATTTAGGTTTTTGATTATCCAAATTTCAAAATTCATTTTTTCCTTCAAAATATTCTTAATCTGTATTAAGAATCATATAATATTTACAAATATTTTTGCTCCCAAAAGTTTATTTTATTTTATTTCACTGGTAAACCTAGTCATGATTGCATATGATCAAGTAAACGCTTATCTACTACTTTTAAGAGGAACATAAATAATATATTAAGAACTGAGCAAGCTAAACTTTATACATGCATATGATATATTGTTAGGATCCTTAAGTGTCCATATCTAGATCCAATAAAAAGTTGGATTTATTTTTTGGATACATACTGTACCCTATATGCTATGGGGTATGGTTTTAGGATCCAAATCCAAACAATCGGGTGGAATTCAGATCAAGTATCGGGCACACACCTCAAACTCCTCATTCTTCTTGATTTCCAAGGTCATTTGGACTCTGTTTCTTCTTAACTTTTCAACAACCATTTGATTTTCTTTTTGAGCTTCATATTTTTGCTTCTTTAGGGTTAGCTATATTTCAAATGGTTTTTTGTATGCATCTTGAATTTCTTTAGAGTTAGCTATAATGTCATTTAGTTTACTGTAAAAAAAAAAAAAAGGGCAGCCCGGTATTACAAAACTCCCGCTATGCGCGGGATCCGGGGAAGAGTCGGACCACTTAGGTCTTTTGTACGCAGTCTTATCTTATTTTTTTTACTGCAAGAGGTCAGTAAATATCTCATCACCATCCATGGTCAGATTTTTGAAATTTGTGGTTAATTTTTGGATTTTAGACACCTAAACAGCAGTGGTTCTCTCATGTGTGGTTTTAAGTATATCCTATGCTTCTCTAGCATTCTTATAGGTATTAATATGTCTAAACTCAGTTACGTTCTCCCCATTGAAGATGACATAAAGGGCTTTGAAGTTTCAATTAGTAAGTTCTTGTTCAATGGTTGTCCAATGCATTTTGGGCTTCTATTTTTTATTTTCGCCAGCAGGAGGTTCCCAATCATTGCATAGAGACACCCATGTTTCATAACTAATGACACATTAAAGTTTCTCATCTTGGATTTCCAAGAAGAATAGTTATGCCCTCCTAGTATGGGTGACTTATTGGAAGAATTGACCCTCTATAGGAATATCCATTGAAATCAAAAAGTAAATCGAATTTTAAAAGAATTGAGCTGATACCAGTTGAAAAGTTGCAGAAGTGCGGAGTACTCGATGGATAACAAACAATTAACCAACCAATCAATTAAGCACAGTAAATAATCAACTAGATTAACATAGAAATTGTAATATGAAAAAAATCCAAACTAGAAAAACTACGAAAGAAACTGCACTATGATATCAAAGTCTATTATAGCAATTTGACTAACAACCATTAGAGAGGCACGATTATACAATACCTTAAAATCTAACTCTTCTGCTAGACAACTGCATAGCAAATCTTAATAACGACTCACTACTCATAATTGCGGATTTACAAGTAGAAAATTGTGAAATTACAAACGAGCATGTGTTACTGATATTGTAGCATGTGATCTCGTCTTTAGAACGAAGATGTTGATTGGTTTGATCTCCAAATCATGAGCAACAGTGGATGAGTAAAACTTCTCTTTCTTCAATTGTCAAATCTCTTTGAATCATGTCGAGATAGTCTCCCTAATCTTGAATAGGATGGATTATTTATTGAGTTGTTTCTTTTCCATATTAACTCTCAATCTCCAATTATTTGTCATGATGCAACTTAATTTCGTAGTCTAAATAACAATTTGAAATAAATCCAAAATCCATTAAAAAATCAATATAGAAACTAAAAATCTCAATCGACCGACTTGTTACCAGTAGGGGTAATGGTAGCTCCAACAATAGGTGCGCTCAGGTTGGTAAACTTGTTTACCTACCACTGGGTACAAGTGGGTCTAGGGGATTTTAGTTACAACTAGCTAGCAGTAGGGATACGGGTAGCTCAGTGTACGTGTGCATGTGCACAGTTTTGTGCAGACATGCACATCAGTATGCACACTAGCATTTCTTCTCTTATTTCTCCTTCGTGTTTTTGACACGTTTTACCACACGAGTAGGATGAAAATTCCTAACAATATCTATGTCCCTAATTTTTTTTCTCTCCTAATTAGTAGAGATGCAATCTAGCTGAGAAGAACGTGGGGTAGATGTAGGAAGATAGGATGGAAAAGGATGATGTATGCCTAGACAGCTCTAGGCTAAGCAAAGTTTATTTATACCATCTTTTTATTTAATATTTTTATACATTTTATACGATTATAAAGATTCTGAATCACAGAAAAGATTATGAAGCAAGAATGAATACTATAGGTGGAGCTCTTTCAATTTTTTTCCTTATAATTAAGAATCAATTTTTTTTTATTGAATGGTTCTCCATGTCGAAATTATTTTTCTGCATAGCTGATTCTTGAAGATATATGTGTTTTTATGTTAGGTATCAAATCGGCCTTCGCTATACTGGTGGTGCTCGCATGTTGTTGTCGTTGTCCTTGAAATTTGGTATCATCCCTATAGTTGTACCGGTTGGCATCCGTGATTTTGACATCGACGGGGAACTATGGGTTAAGTTGCGATTGATTCCATCTGAACCTTGGGTAGGTGCTGTTTCATGGGCATTTGTCTCTCTTCCAAAAATCAAGTTTGAGCTGGCACCATTTCGTCAATTCAATCTCATGGGTATGCTCTAATTCACATATGTCATTATATTTACTTTCTAACTATATTAAATTAGATTATTTTTTACTTGGTAGCTAGTTAATTTTTCATTCAGTTGTACTATAAAGTATTGCTGTTTAAGCGGTAAAATAGGGATTTAGTAGCTGGATTTGTATCGTTTTGGGTTAATAAGGGCAATAGAATAATTATTTATAAGGGCACATTAGCTTTCACATAGAGTAAACCTTATGTTACTATGCTGCTGCCAAGTATAGAAAATCAAATTTGCTTCCACTGAGTAACTAAGTATATATGATACTGTGCGATTTTCTTAGTGATTGGCAATAGGCATTAAGATTTGAGGAAACCTTGAGCAAAATTTTCCAAGGATCTCAGGTCAGGAGGCAGAATTAGTAGGATAAACCCTTTTTCTTGAATAAATTGTATATCCAGTTCAATCTTTTCTCTATTCCTTTCAATATATTACACACAGTTCTACTCGTGTATAGTAAATTTGTATGATAACTTTTGCTGATATAATCATTTTTTTTTCTTTCGTGTAATTGGGGTTTCTTCATCACCATCAGCAATTCCTGTACTTTCAATGTGAGTAAAACATCTCCATCACTTTTGTTTTTATTGTTTTCATAATTCTTTGGAATGAGCTATTTACTGGAACTGCCTTGTACATGTCACTCATGTGTTCTTGCAGATCAATATTGTTTATCCATGTCAATTTTAACCTTTATATGGATCATGTAGTACTGTAGTAGGTACATGCAAATTTAGTAGCATAGCAACACCTTACCTCTGACATTCAGTACCCACAGTATTTTAGATATTTATTAGAAGCAAATTTAAATAGCACCAGTAACTTCAAATGACTAGGCTTTCAAATTTTCATGACAATTCTCTAAATAATTAAAAATTCTACAAGGTTAGATATAGCCAAACAATGCGTGCACTCCTCATGCGAACAAAGAGAATAACTAAATAAAACAAAAAACTCACTAAAAGATTTAAATAAAATAAAAGGCTGATATAATCTGATCTAATTCAATATGGTCCCCATCAGTCATGAATCTAAAGGCATTCCATATACATGTGCTGATAGTTGATGATATTTCCTTCCACATTTTGGAGGTTTGAAAATGCAAGCGACACACCAAGAGAAGGAATGAGATGGGGAGGAATGGAGAGAACAGGAAGATGGATTTAGAAGGAGTTCCTTGTTTGACTTGCTCCCAGACTATTATTGGTAGCTTTACTGAGGTTGATAGTGTTAGATTAGCCACTTTATCTGAAGCTTAAGATGATTTTGTCATGGACCAACAATATGCATCAAGCAATCATAAACTCTTTGTATAAAAATGTGTATGAATCAATCTTTAATGTGCATGAAACAATCTTTAACTCTCATGTGGAAAAAGCAGAAAGCAGTGTGATAAAAAGGAACAATTCAGGGTAAATCAGTGTACGAATTATGAACAGCCATTGAGAAATCTGGTGTCATTTGTTGGTCCCGTTCACTGTTCATTTGCAGTCTGGATTGAGATGACTACTGGCCCAAGTCTATTGGCTTTAGAGTTTGGTGTTGGGACTTGACTTTGGTATTGTAATTCGACAAATTTTTTATATAAAAAATGTTCCTCTATTTTCTGAATAAGTAGGAAGGGCTTTATAGATTCTAAAAAGTGTAAGTTGCATGTAGTCTAACTATTGTACTTTTTAACTCCGCACTATTTTAAATGTGTGCCTGTGTAATACTAGCAGAATTATTTAAGGTGCTTAAGCTAACCTTCCGAAGCAAACTAAAAATATTTAAAAAATTCATCTAAGTTTCACCCATGACCTATGACCGAAGTAGCTATCCAACTACATTATTCCCTTGTATCCTGCTTACGTACCTATACTACGAACCAAACCTATATTTGTGATACTGGATTCATAAATGTAGTAAACTGTGTGTACAGGGTTAACAGATGTTTTAAAGCGTGATGTGTACGTGTTAGACAATCTTTCTATTCAAACTCAAGCTGGTGGGTCCCGGGGCAACAATGTACACCAAGTAATCATGAGTAGGTTGATTTGTTATTGTTTAGTATCAAATTCAATTCTGATTTTCACTTTGAGATTTGAGTTACTATGTAGCACCTACAATGAAAATTACCCGACGCGGACATGGCTAAACTCAGGCTCTACTTTATAATGTAAGGGGGATGGGCCATGCATCATTAGTGATGCATATTCTAAAATGTTGAACAATATTATGTGTGTGTATTATGGATGTTGTTAGTATGAGCCATAAACATGTAAAGCATTTAGTGAAAAGGAACAACAATCTTGACTATATAGTTCCACGTGATTGTCATGGCCATTTCCTGACTTAACCATCCGGCACGCTGATTAAATGATCCAATAAAATAGTGTTAACATTCGGAGCAGATCTATTTAAATTTTAAATGGACAGTGAGTACTTTGTGATTCTCATGGCCATTTTAATGATGACATAACCATCCAGCCATCAAGATAAACAATCTAATCGAATAGTCTAACCCTCCAGATAAGATCCATTTAACTTTAAATGGAGATAACGTGTTCATCAAAGATTGAATGGGGTTTAAACTATGAGATAAATGGTATTTGAATTTAAATTAGGTAAGCTCATGTCAGTTCATTTAAATCTGGTCTTGCATAAGCACTCTTGATGTTCAGTTTTATATTAATTTATATGTAAATATGTTCCATACACTCTGGATAATTTGAAATTCATTTACACATGTTGTACTTGAATACAGGTCTAGTAAATATAGTTGCATTCATGGACACACATTTGCAGATATGAACATCACTACTTGATAATTTCAAACAGACTTCGACACAAATGGAAAGTAGCATCCAGAAAGAAACAAACTCATTTCTATTAATGTTTGCCATAGATTGCAAACATCGTGTATATGATTGACTAGTCTATAATATTTACATATGAGAAGCACTCATGTTGCACACAGTTGAATAAAGCATATAGGAAGCAGTTTTGGCTTGGCAACTTCTTTTAGGTTTTTTCCATGGAGGGCTTAAGTCCTCATGTCTCTTATTGAACCATAGCCTAAGTTTAAAGGTATTCGGTTTCTACTATTATTCTGTTGTTAGAAAATTTTAAATATAACTTTAAAAAGATGGAGAGAGTTTTATTCCATGATAAGTATTCCAAAAAGCAGCACGAAAAATGGCACTCTAATGTTGCAGGCAATACATGTAGATGTATTTATGTGTAAAAAAATGCATCTCATGAGTATGGAAAGGGTGCTAAATATGGCAAACGTTGTCCTCGTACCAAAGAGTATCCAACAAGTGCTGCGTTGGATATGCCTGGTACACGAAGCAGGTTCACTATAGAGGTGTTCTTGTCCTAGAGTTATTTGCTTCACTTTGTAAACATGATTATTATTTTTCTGAAGCTTTTAATTTTCTTTATTAATATATAAAACTCATAATATTCTGTTTTCAGCTAATTAGTGTTTTATCTTGACTAGGTTCTTGACAAAGTTGCTCACCGAAGATCTACCCCGACTGTTTGTGCGTCCAAAGAAGATTGTCGTTGATTTTCGAAAGGGCAAAGCCCTTGGTCCTATTTCGGAAAATCTTAAAACTGATGCAATTAATGAAGGAAATAAAGATTCTGTAGGGGAGTTGTCAGTGACTTTAGTTGATGCTCGGAAACTTGCTTATACTATATTTGGTACCATTCTACTTTCACCTATTCACTTGACCCTCTTTTCGTTGATTTGCTACTTTATTCTAGAAAAAATAGCACATGGAAAGAAAGAAATACCTCGTCTTCCTTTCATTGTATAGTTGCTTGTACTTTTATTTTCTTATTTAAGTTTTAGTTTGATCTATATTCTATTTTGTAGCTTTTACATGAAGCAGGCCTTTATTTTTTGTGATTATAGCAGTGTTATCTGGTTTAAGGGCTCTTGTATTTTATGTAAATGGGAAAAGTGTGCCTAGGTTGTCTCCTTAGATTGTACTTTAAAGGAGACGGCCTAAATTATTAAGATAGGACATCAAAATGGATGATCCAAACCACTCATTGTGATATCCAAATCTTAAATTATGTATAGGTGTAATTATTTGTAGGGAGCTTAGCATACCATGTAGTGCATGTATGATTTTGGCTGGAGCTTCAGTTTAAACTATTGTTCAAACTTTTGGTTAGTACTTTTTAATTGTTTCAAGAATAATAGTGTATGTGTGTTTGGCAGGGAAGACAGATCCATATGTTGTCTTTAGCCTGGGTGATCAGGTAATTAGAAGTAAAAAGAATAGCCAGACAACAGTCTTTGGGCCACCTGGAGAGCCTATATGGAATCAGGTAACACATTCTCTGTCCTACTCATCATACATTCTATGGCTTTAGTTAATTATTTTTTATTCTGGTTTATTGAAACATTTAACTAGCAGTATTTTAGCCAAATGCTGTTATATTTATGCCAGTTGTACAGTGATAATTTTTTAATCTTTCTTTTCAACAGGATTTCCATTTACTTGTTGCAAATCCAAGAAAACAGAAATTATCTGTCCAAGTAAAGGACTCTTTTGGGTTTGCTGATTTTACTATTGGCACAGGAGAGGTAAAGTTTTACAATTATAATATATTTTCACCATTCATTAGAGAGCCCAGTTGCCAAACATGATTATTTTTTCTATATTAGCATTTGTATCTCTTTGTGCTTACACATATACTTCTGTTTGACAAGTTTTGAGATATGCGAGCCTCTGCCACAGACGTGCACTTACATGCCCAGTGATTCTCAATAAATAAGCCGTTGCCACAGCATACACCTTGCATCGAAGTAAATCTCAATAAAGTAAACATACCCATGTTTAAAAATTACATTTCAATAGCAAAGTTATTTGAAATTTGCATGTGTATGATGCATGCCTGAAATCTAGTGTGCCTGCATGCATGTGTTTGTATGAGATACATTCTTGGCAATTCTTACTATTGGAAGCGTATTTAGTGGCTTTGCATATTACATGCTTATGTTTATCCGATGACAGTGGCATCCCCTTCACATAAGGTGCTTGCACGAATCATCTATAACCTTTGAACTTTTGTGCTCATGTAAACGTCAATACTTTTGTTTAATTGTGTCTAATGTCTTCTTCCCTCTAGCTATTTCCAGCTCAATTTATACCACATGTTGACGGTCTATGGTAACAGATAACTCTACTGTCATCACTATTGGCATCAAACTTTGATGGGTGTCAATCTCCTGTCATGGGCATTGAGGAATCATGTACTTGGGGTTCTTGTCACTTATCAGCAAAACCTTGTAGTGGATCTTCTAGTTCTTCCTATCTGCGAGATTCTTTTCGTTTCTCCTTCTTGATTCAGTGGCTGCTTTGCATCCCAAGTTACATCTCTTCTCATCTAAAGAACCTGGAACCACTAGAACATTGTGGCCATCCTTGTCGTTTCTCTTCCTCACTTCAGTTTCACTTTTAACTTTTCAGGCTGAAAGTAGTAAAGAGTGAAGTAACTGCTTTAATCTTCTAGTCAGCAGGAGTTTCATCATGCACTGAAACCTGTGCTGGACCTACTGAAAACTCCTTAAAAGCTAGCCTCTTTAACTTCATGTAATTAATTATGATCAGATTTAAATTATTGCTTGGCAGATGATGAGTGACATTGAGTTCAACATAAGAGGTATCTGGTTTTCCTTGTTCGCTGACAGGAAAGGTCAATCTTAATTAATTAGTTAATTAATTAGACTCTTGTATCTAATACAATCAGCCATGTCTAGGCAAATAATCACAAAATATGACTTGTGATGACATCCCAAGCTATACATCATTCACAGTCTATAGTTGTATAGTCTTCCTTCATGTCGACATGTTTTAGAAATATAATACAAAACGAACAATTTCATTTGGAATAGGCATGAAGTGGATTTTGCAGCGTGATCAATGCCTTATGGACCAGGTTTTTAACTGCTTCAAGGGATTTCAGAATAAGTCTAAAGAAGGAAACTAGTTTAGGAAGTACAGGAGTCGGGGGTGGCAAATTGTCACATCGGGTCAGGTTATTTTTGGATCGACCTGTATATGCTCGACCGTAGATGACCAGGATAAGATTGACCAGAGTACCTTACTGTACCCAACCGATTTATAATAGGATAAGCCGACCCGACCCATTTTACTTGTTTATGAATTGCCTAGTTTAAAAACCACAAATCTTCGTTCTCTAGAACCGCAAGTATGAATAATGATATAATAAACCATGAACTAAACAGAGAGTTCTTTATCATATAGATTATTGTAAGCAAAGAAATTAATCATGCAGGAAGAAAAATAAGAAGTTAGGGAAATTGAAGTAAGAGACTGACTCAATCTTGAACTCAATGCTTTCAAGAGAGGGAATGGACATCTCACCAATGAAGGGGCACCAACATGCCATTGGCGTACAGCTGAGGATTCAAACCTAGACGCATCCTCTCTTCTTCCTATTTGGATACTAGTGAAATCAAAATCAAATTCCGACCAAATCCATCCAGCAAACTAAAACAGATTTAAAGAAATTATGATATGGCAACACTTTGACTGGACATGCTGCAAGTCGCAGCAGCAGTAGCAGGTCACAGCTGTGGAAGGAGGAAAAGGGAAAATTAGGTCACTTAAAAGTCAGTTAAAAACAGATCATAATCGGTAATTCGGGTTAGATGGGTATAACCTGAACCTGACTTATTAGTAATTGGATAAATTGAGTCAACTTATTTATGTATGCTTGACCCATACCCTGTTGTGGCATGTCGGTTTCGGGTCGGGTTCATGAGTTGGGTACAAACTGCCACCCCTAAGGATAGGATAACCTGTGTGCATAGTGTATATCATTACCCCATAATTATATTAGTTCCTCTTGTCATGGCAGTTAAAATGCTGGATTCCAGAAAAATGAGCAGAGACAAAAACTTTAGAACAATGATCATGTTATTTCTCTAAACCATCCTTTTTAAGGAGTTAGTGCAGAAATAGGGTCTATGTACATGATTTGGACAATTTCTTTTTCCATGTGTATATTTTTTGATTAATTTTTTTCCCAGCTATACATGTACTAATTTGTATTCTTGCTATCATTTCTATTAGATTGGACTTGGTTCCCTGAAAGATACAGTACCAACAGATAAAGTTGTAGTTCTGCAAGGTGGTTGGGGATTTCTCAGGAAGCAAACAGCTGGAGAAATATTACTCCGTCTTACATATAAGGCATATGTTGAGGATGAAGAAGATGATGGAGTATTGGAACTTGTAGATACTGATATATCTGATGATGAGATCCTAGACTATGAGCAAGCAAGTGACTTGCATGGGGAAAGCAAAAAAGAAAAAGAATCATTTGTGGATGTCTTAGCAGCTTTGCTTGTAAGTGAGGAATTTCAAGGTATAGTGGCGTCTGAGATGGGATTTTCCAGGGCTTTTGAGGAGTATAAATATCCAGAATCCCCTATTTCAAGAACACGTGGTAGCAGTGCTGAGAACTCTCTTCCTGAATCTGAGAACAGTTCAGGAGGTCCTAGAGGTATTACTCATACAAGGCTACTTTCTTAACTGTGTGCGTGCGTGCCAAGTAACTCAAAGTTACTCTACAGTTTTATTCACGTATTGAACTTTTTCTTGCATCTATAGATTCAACACTAATATGGCTTGCCTTGGTAACAAGTATAGCTGTGCTGATTTCTACAAGCATGGCCAGTTCAAGTTTCTTCAGTCCATGATGCCATCAAACAAAGCCTATCAGGGGCTTGCTATGCTTGAATCAAGTAAGTTCAAAGAGCTTTGAACTTCTAAACATTCTCTAGCTCTGTTGTGAGAGGATTTGAGGACCTTTTCTGTATCTTTGCTGGTTGATTTGTCAAAAATATTTTGTACTACTGATTTAATGATTTTTCCTTTTTGGTGATAAATGAGAGGAAACAATCTTTTGAATTAGTTTTGCATTTTTGTTTAATAATTACAATTCTAGTTTCTTATTTGCATTTGAGACTTCATATATTTCAACCTATGAAGCATGGACACAGCAAATATGGTCCAGTGTCCGTGTCAGACACTTACCGGACACGATTTGTGCTCGTATGCACGAATTCGATAAGCGTCAAACACGGATTAGGCATTCAGCTTGTGGTCAACACAAAAAGTTGGTGTCTGACTTGCGAATGCGAAAAACTTGTGTCCGACTCGCAGTCAATGCAAGATGAGTAATGATGTGGTTAGTTACTTGAGTTCTTATCGTTCCATTTTTACTAGGATTGACACCTAGATATAGATAAGTAGTTTTATGACTTTGCTATTATTTGATTATTTGATGAAAATAAGAAATCTTGATAATGGATGTGTATGAGTATAAGTTTTGTTGGTTCTTTTTTTTTTTTAGTGAGACATTTTGTTTGTGACTTGGAATTCAGCTGTGGCGGATAGTGATTAGATAGTTGTTTATTTTGGTACAATTGTAGTATTCACAATTCCTCTTGTACCAATAACTCACATTGAGTTTTTCATGTATGGTTATAGAAAATTTAAGAGAAGAAACTTAAAAACTAATGACAAATATTTTTTTGTTCGAATTGGAAAAATACTACTTTTTGAAATATTTTTGTTATATGATAAAGCAATGTGATTATGTAAGCGAGTTAATGAACCTGTTTGCACTTATTATAGATGAATATCATATTTAATAGATTGTTAGTTGATAGATTTATATTTTATTTATAAATTTTTATCTGTATAATATAAAAAATATTGATCGTGGTGACCATGTATCCTACTTTTTTGGCTTTTGTTGTGGCATGTCATGTTGTATCCGTGATCCGTGTCTATGTCCATGCTTCATAGGTTTCAACTATTGCTTTCTTTTTTTATATTGCTTGTTGTAGGGGTAGGAATGATCTTTGGAGTTGAGAGATACTCGGTATGTTGCGTTGTGGAGCCTGAAATTACTGTACACCAATTCCCTACTTTGGGTATCCAACTTCTTAGCAAGTTGACGGGAGGTTGCTGGGTGGGGGCTGTGGACGTAGTCCAACTTTGGAATGAACCAAGTAAATCTCTGTGTTCTTGTGTGCAATTTTATTCTTTGTTTTCTGCGTTTGCAACTCAAATCTTGAATTCTTTTCATTGTACTGCAATATGGAAAAAAATTTCTCTAGCTACTTGAGTTTCCTCTCCTTTTGGCACCTTACATCAATAGATTGCTAAACCTTAATGTCATAGTGCTCAAAGTTATCCAAATAAGTGAATGCTTCATACTGCAATTTATACTAATACCGTAAGCAAATGTCCATCATCAAATTACTGATTTATAATGTCATTCTATTCAAGCCTCTACTGTTTCACTTCACATGAAAAATGTACTATGTTCATTTCTATTCATAGGTGAGGATATTTTATAGCTTCACTACTGTTTTTACCTGGAAAGTTAACAGTTACTGCGACCAGAGTTAGTCAGCGATATTGTTAAAGAATTTCGTCCTCATCCTGACACTGGATACCATGATTATTTTAAACTATGGTTTATTATTGTCACATATTATGACAATAATATCCTGACACTGTGATAGAGATGAAATTAGTTATTTAGGTGGATCTGATTTGATTTGATTAAGAATTTAGTTAGATCTTGGATTTTTAGAGATTTGTTATTATCCTGTTGTTTTAGAATGTTATATATGTATATCGTCTGTAAAACCCTAATTTGAAATGGAGAGTGAAATATGATTTCTTTTGAGAACATGTGATTTGTTTTATCAAATCTTTTTTCGAGTGATTCGTGAGAGAGTGGACGTGTGATTCGCCTGAACGTGAGGTCCAAATCCTAATTTATCCCCAAAATCCTAAGTTCTCCAATTTCTCCACTACAAACCCGAAATTGGTATCAGAGTTAAAATTTCACATTTTCAGATATCAGAACTCAAATCCATCTTTATCTTCCTATTTTTCCTTTTTTTTTTTTTAACTTTTCTTTTTAGATTTGAGAGGAAAAAAAAAAAAACCAGTTCACCTCTTCTTCAACACCTTCTCCAGATCTGCCCCTCTTTTTCTTTACATCTCCTCCACAGAAGCCCCACTTCCTTCCTCCCCTTTCTTCTTCTTTGCCTAGCCCCACAACCCAGAAGCAGCAGCAGCAAGCAGCCACAGCAACAATAAGCAACAACAACAACAAGCAACAACAGCAGCAGCAACAAGCAACAACAGGCAGCAGCAACAAGCAGCAACAAGCAGCAGCTGCAACAACAACAAGTAACAAGCAACAACAACAACAAATCAACAACTACATAGCACCCTCATCACTGCAGCACCCTCCCACTGCTCGCAACCTGAGCGAACCCGATTTGCTTTCAATGACACTGGATTGGGTCTAGCAAAGCACATTTGAAGCAAGGTGACAGACCCATTAAGGAGAATCCAGACCCGTTAAGAATTTTTGAGAGTGATTTTGAAGCCATTTGAAGTTCGGTTCGTAACAAATTCGTGCTACAATTGAGACACCACAATTCTTTGGTATTTTCTGAACGTTGAGCTAGAAAATTTTGGAGTTAATTATTATAGAATTCATATTTTATGGAAAATACATAAACACTGATGCTGATTTTAAGTAAGTAGAGTGTGATATATATAATGCAGTCCCATATTTTCGCGGTTATAATGACCCGAATGGTTATGAAAATTAGGAGAAATATCTGGATCAATTTTTCTGTTACTTTCTTTTGACTTCAGAGCAAGAATACAATTATGGTAGATTAAAATTGCTTGAAGAAGTTTCTGATTAGTACAACAATAACTATAATTCTCGTCCAATTTGAGATTGGTTGAAATTTCTTTTTCGTACATGGTATGATCCGCATCTTATATTTAATTGTTCACCCGAATTTTTAGAGGCCAAACAGTGCTCTAAACGTGAAGGGTACGGGCACTCAGTTCATCAGTGTCCTTCCATCAAATGTTCGGTATGCAGAGAATTTTGCCATTATAAATGTCAGTGCCCTTCGAATAGTTCAGATATCGACACATCAAGTTCTGAGAATTTAGATGATAATATTATAATTGAGACCGAAGCCATCATAGAGCCCATCATAGGTCTAGAAGTTGTTGATCCGGTTTTTCTACCAGAACCAACTATTGAAATATTCATTTGCCCTATTCATGTGGATTATATTTTCATTGACTTTCCAGCTAACATTCTAAATTCTTCATTTTGTACAGAAGCGACAGATTTCGACTTCTCTCTATACCTTCTACAATTGTTACTGTCGCCGCCATTAGAATGTAAGGCAACATACATTTGGTTACCGAATTGTTTGATTTTTTAATATTTAATTCAGTGGAAATGTTTGTCAGATTTTGAAAAAATTGACCAATTTCAGTTAATCGTG
Organism: Dracaena cambodiana; assembly: GCA_036321105.1. NCBI lineage: Eukaryota > Viridiplantae > Streptophyta > Magnoliopsida > Asparagales > Asparagaceae > Dracaena > Dracaena cambodiana. Next base: position 45,739,866 of record JAYEPQ010000007.1, read on the forward strand.
CTTGACTTCTTACCGCCATTTACTAGGTGGTGAATGTTTCCAAGTGCGGAAGAATTGATAGAGATGAGATTAGTTATTTAGTTGGATTTGATTTGATTAGGAATTTAGTTAGATCTTGAATTTTTAGAGATTTGTTATTATCTCGTTGTTTTAGAATTTTCTATATATTTATGGTCTGTAAAATCCTAATTTGAAATGGAGAGTGAAATATGATTTCTTTTGAGAGCATGCGATTTGCTTTATTAAATCTTTTCTCGAGTGACTCGTGAGAGAGTGGACGTGCGATTTGCTTGGGAGTGAGGTTCAAACCCTAATTTATTCTCAAAACCCTAAATTCTTCTCCAATTTCTCCAGTACAAATCCCAAATCGCTTCCGTCTGCCATCACACTGCCTGTCCCAAGTCAGGATAAAGGAGGAGGATTGTAGTTGGCTTGTGACAACCAGCGTAAAACGTTGTTACATATTATGACATAAGCCAAAAAATGAATTTTGTTGGGACGTTAGGATTATCAACGTGATTGATCCGGCGTGATTCTCTTTTGGTTCATGTAGCCTACCCCAAGTACTTAGGATAAAGGCTTAGTTGTTGTTGGTTTATTATTGTGATTAAGCCTGACTAACGGGCCGGGCGGCCTGTTGGGCACGCCCGGCCCGGCAAGTGCCGGGCACGTGCCCGGCACGGCACGGCTAGCCACCTCGGCGCCGAGGCCAGGCGTGCCGGCGGCACGCCTAGGCACGGCGTGCCGGGCCGTGCCTGGCACGTGCCAGGCACGGCGTGCCGGGCCGTGCCTGGCACGTGCCAGGCACGGGCCGGCACGCCGAATTTTTTTTTTTTTTTTTAAAATATGACCGTTGGGGTGTTTGGGGGGTTTTTGCATTTTTTTTTGCAAATAACCCCCCAACGGCTATTTTTATAGCCGTTGGGGGGTTTCTTGCAAAAAAAATTTACAGATTTCTCCCCCAACGGTCAAAATAGCCGTTGGGGGGGGTTTGTAAATTTTTTTTTACAAATTAAACCTTTTCTTCATCTATAAATACCTCAATATCTCTTCTATTACCATTCATCATTCTTATACACTAAATTCATTCTAAAAAATCTCCTAAAATCTTTATTTCTCAAGAAGTCTCAAGCAAAAGAAGTAGCAAGTTTCAATCAAGTGATCAAGAAGTCTCAAGCAAGCAAGTCTCCCAAACAAGATCCAAGCAAGTTTTCTCATTGAAGCAAGGTTTTTTTCGCTATTTCGGTTTTCAGTTTCATCTCTCTAACTAGGTATTTATAATTTAAAGTTTTTTTGAGAATTTTAATTAGTTATTTTTGGAATTTTATTAAAATGGATCCACACTCGTCTGGCGCTTCTTGCTCTCAAGTCACGGGTTCTTTTACTCCTTTTTTAACTGATGAAGAATATCAAAATCTATGTCAACCCTTAGAACAACCTCCTCAAGTACCATTTTTTGTATCTCAGGAAGAAACAACTAATACAAGCATACCCGAAACACAAACTATCGCATCTACTAGGGCTGTTAGATCATACATATGGAAACATTTTGAAAAAATAACAGAAAACAATGTTAGGAAAACTAAGTGTAAACACTGTCATAAAATTTATTCGTTTCCTGTAGGTAGCGAAACGGGTCATCTTAAAAGACACGTAGAAAAAAATCACCTACCAAATGTACCACATCAAACACAAATAAGCACATTAGGTGGATCATTAGGTATACGTAAATATGATCCAATTAAAACAAGAGAAAATTTAGCAAGATTTATAATACATGACGAACAATCATTTACTTTTTCGGAAAATCGCAAATTTGAAAGATTTTGTAAATCATCATTTATTGACGAATTTAAAAAAGTCCCACGTTCAACATCTACATCTGATATGTTCAAACTATATAAAGAGCAGAGGGACACTTTAATAGCTATTTTTTCTTCTTTAATTTTTAGAGTTGCAATAACTGCAGATAGTTGGGAAGCTAGAAATATGACTCATTATTTATGCATGACGGCACACTATATAGATCAATAATGGTGCATACAGAAAAGAATAATAGAGTTTAGGGTATTTGAATTTCCTCACAATGTACAAAATTTATCACAAACCATGCTAAATGTATTTTCAGCTTTTGGAATAGACAATAAAATATTTACCATTTCTTTGGATAATGCTTCTGAAAATACGGCCGCAATTAGAATTCTTAAAAATTATATACAAAACCAATTCTAGATGGAAAATTATTCCACGTTAGGTATATCTGCCACATACTAAACTTATGCGTTCAAGATGGATTAAAAATAGTAAATGATTCACTAATGAAACTTAGGTATACATTACTTTTTATTAAAGATAGTGGGCCAAGAAGACAAATATTTAAACAAATATGTAAAAATATGAAAATATCACCTAGAATTGTACCTATAGATGTTAGAACAAGATGGAATTCTACATATAAAATGTTAAACATAGCTATTGAGTATAAAAATGTAATAAATGCTTTTAATGAAATGGAGACACCAATGTATAGTTTAGATAATAATGAATGGCACCAGTTGCATTGCATTTCTAAGTTTTTAGGCAAATTTGAAGATGCATCTAGAGTACTGTCAGGAAGTTATTACCCAACTACACACATTGCATTATATTATTTAACCGAAATTACTTCGGTTTTTAATGAATGTAGAAACCACTCTATACTTGAAAGTATTGTTCGACCTATGGAAATTAAATTTAATAAATATTTTAAAGATTTTCCATACTTAATATATTTTGCAACTGTTATGGATCCCCGTTGCAAGTTAGATGGACTTGAAATATTAATAGATTTATTTTATACAAATATGTCTTATGAAAATAATGTGAGGGATTTACTTAATGATATTAAAACATGTTTAGATATTATGTATAAAACTTATGAAGATATGTATGGTGTGCCAACACAAACTACAAAAGAACCATCTACTAGGGAAATTCGTAATCCAATAATATCATCTCTATTTAACAGAAAAAAGCCAAGACAAAGTAGTACATATTTTAATGAATTACATTATTATTTAGAGAGAGCTAGCTATGAAAATAACGCATCTCCTGAAAAGTATAAATCCTTTGATATTTTGGCATGGTGGAAATCACAGGAAAAAACATATCCCGTGCTTTCCAACATGGCCCGTGATCTACTAACTCCTCCAGTGTCTACTGTAATATCGGAGTCTGCTTTTAACGCAGGTGGTAGAGTGCTCACGTACTTGAGAACCTCAATGGCGTCAGACACATTGGAGATGTGTGTCTGCTTGAAGGATTGGTACGACGCAGAAGACAGGGAACAAGGCTTGACTAATGAAGAATATGTACTAGAGATCTTAGGTTTACCGGAAGAAAATGAAGATTGATTAAAAGTATTTAAATTTGTAAGGATATTCATGTATTTTCAATTTTTTTTTTTTTTTAACTTATAAATCTCTTAGAAAATATATTAAGAACAAGTTGAGGGTGACGGCTAGGATCCTCTCTCCTCTCTTCGGGCTTTGTATAATTTCTAAAGAGATTTATAGAGTAATTACATAAATGTAATTTGATTATATATAATATAACAAAGGTTTTTATCATATGATATAATATAACTTTCCCTTCCCCCCCTTTTTTTTTTTTTTTTTTGTTTTTTAAAAAAACCGGGCCGGCCCGCCTCGGCCCGGGCACGGCATGGGCCTGCCATGCCGTGCCGGCGGGCCGAGGCGGGCCGGCCCCATGGCCACCGTGCCGGGCACGGGCCCGGCCCATTAGTCAGCACTAATTGTGATCAATTATGTTTTGCAAGCAAAAAATCATCTCTTCTATTTCTCCTGTTATCAGTCTCAGCTAGTTCAACCCTTTTAAAATTAATGACCTGGCTGCCTGGCATGCTATCCTGTTACCAAGGTTTGAAAACTCATATTCTCTTTGAGTTTAAGTTTGGACCCTCATAAATGTTTTATGAGTTTTGCTACTTTCATAGGTTTTATTTGGAATTTTGATTTCTATCCTGGTGTATATAATTTATACACATGTCGGCTACGTATCCATATTATGTCGGCCATGTTTTTTCTTTGCATGTGTAGTGCTTGTAGAGCATATAATATAAGCATGTTAGCTAATGTGCATGTCAAGAGGTAAACTTAAGGTATTCAACCAATGTATCCAAATATTTTATCCTAATTAACATGAATGGAGTTAATCTAAAATCATATTAATATTAGAGTCAAAGTTAGAATAAATGATGCCAAATTATGATGTTTAGGATTTATGGATTTGAGATGGCTATTAGAATTAAAAACAAAACTTATTATCAACGAGAACGTTATTGCTTCCTTTTGGATTTAAGTCTGAAGTTATAGGTTTTGGTAAACTGCTTATAGGGTACACTAAACAGTCCAAATACTAGTCCTGAACTGAACTAAGCTAAAACTGACTGATGCAATGTGTTTCAACTGTAACTTTCAAAACCAGATCTTTTATGTTCAAACCGGTACTAAACCAAACAAGACAAAACTGTCAAAACCTTGCTCCTCGGTACTCCCTTGGAGCTTTGCAATGTAAATGGTTACAAGCTATGCAAATACTTTTTAAAAAGAGAACTTTAAGCACCGTGAGTTTGTCAGTGCACACGTTGATTCTTTTATAGAACGGGAAACACAGTGCTTATGAACATCGACACTGTTGTCCTCCCTTTTTGATCAAATCCTAGTTGGAACCTTTTGTAATTTGCACATATATATAACTTGATTTATTTTCTGGTTTTGATTATTCTTCGGGCAACCTAACAGTTATATCAACTATTTGTATACAAAAAAGGTGTTTCTATCAATCAATAGAATAATTCACTGACACATCATGTTTTCTGTTTTGCAGGTTTACGAGTAAAACTCATTTCAATATGAGAATACCTTTCATCTCTTTTCTGCAATTTGTAGCGTATCGGTCGATAGAAGAGGAAACGCCTATCGCGGCAATTTTGTTCTTTCCCCCTAAATTCCAATAACCCTTTGTATCTATGCTTTCTTGTCCATATAATTCCTCACCCATAATTTTGTAACATCATTGAACTCATTGATGTTTGAAAGTGCACTTCTGGCACTATTTCAGAAACATCACCTGTATTGGTCTTCCTACAAGTTTGGCACGGTCCAGATAAGTGGTTCAGGTCACTTTATTTCTTCTGTTGATTATGACCATAAGTGCACATTCAAATGATGTTGCTTAAATGTGGCTTTTTTGCTGCTAACTGTGAAAACTTCAGTTTGTTTTGGTGTAGATATGAATGTTGCCCAGAGAATATGACTTACGATGGCTTTGCATTTTGATATCGTACCTGTATATTTGCTATTGGGACAAGGGAGGGTGCCTTCTTACGTTTACATTTTGCATGCATGATATTATTGCAAGTTGTATTTGCACTCTGACTGTGATATGAGCTTGCAACAGGGAATTTCTGGATGAGCTAGTCTTAGTGAGCACACTTTTCTCAGTAGGAGATTAGTTTTCAAACGGTTTTTAAACTGTTTGGAGATTCTCCAAAAGGTTTTAATATTGTTGGGGGATTAATTCCCAATCAGGATAAAGTACAATGTCACAGAAAAGAAATGATTAATTTGAACTTTTTACAACTTTAGGAACTTTGAGAGGCGGGTTCATTAAGATCAGTGGTCTTCTCATTTAGAAATTCCCTTTGTTGCTAAAACTTGAATTGAATTACCTTTTTAGCACCAAAAACACTTGTATGTTACTTTGCATGTTTAGATCCACCTCTCTCTCTCTCTCTCTCTCACAATATGGTCATAGCCTAATCAATTACTCAAGTTAAATCCTCAATGGGCAAACTTGCTTAAACAGTTTAATAAGAAAGCAAATAAAAGTAACTCACTTTTAGGCTGTTTGAATTGAGGGAAAATGAAGGAAAAAAAAAGAAAAGAAAAGAAAAGAAAAGGGAAGGGAAAGAGAAAAGGAAAGAAAAGAATATGGAAAGTTTCCTTTTTGGTTGTGTTTGGATTGAGGGAAAATGAAGGAAAAAAAAAAGAAAAGGAAAAGAAAAGTTGCTTTTTACTGTTTGGTTAGAGGGAAAATTAGAGAGAAAATAAAAGGGATTTGGTTAGAGGGAAAATTAGAGAGAAAATAAAAATGAAAGAAAGTGAGAGAAAATGTATTGGATTTTTTTTCTTTTTACTTTTCTTCCTAAACCCTCAAGAAAATGTAAGAAAATGAAAGTTAGAGAAAAAAGAAAAAGGAGAGAAATTTTTGCAGAAATTTCCTTGTAATTTTAGTCCCAAGATATTTTTAACTTTTGTGAAGTTTGGACCATTTGGTTATTATATGCTTAATTATTTAAAAATTAAAAATTGTATCAATAATATGTAAATTAGTATTAAAATTTTCTATAATTTAATTAGAATTATATTTTCCTTTTAATTTTCTATTGAGCAACCAAACATAAGAAACTGCTTTCTTCTAAAATTTTCTTGAGATTTTCTTCTTTATTTTCTTTCTAACCAAACATAAAAAGGAAATCAATTTCCATATCCTTTTCTTTCTTTTTCTCGTTCACTTTCCTTTTGTTTTCTTTTCCTTCATTTTCTCTCAATCCAAACACAGCCTTTATGTTTGGTTAGAAAGAAAATGAAGAAGAAAATCTCAAGGAAATTTTAGAAGAAAGCAGTTTCTTATGTTTGGTTGCTCAATATAAAATTAAAAGGAAAATATAATTCTAATTAAATTATAGAAAATTTTAATACTAATTTACATATTATTGATACAATTTGTAATTTTTAAATAATTAAGCATATAATAACCAAATGGTCCAAACTTCACAAAAGTTAAAAATATCTTGGGACTAAAATTACAAGAAAATTTCTGCAAAAATTTCTCTTCCTTTTTCCTTTTTCTCTCAACTTTACTTTTCTTTCATTTTCTCTTGAGTTTGAGGAAGAAAAGGAAAAAGAAAAAAACTTAATACATTTTCTCTCACTTTCTTTCTCTTTTATTTTCTCTCTAATTTTCTCTCTAACCAAACAGTGGAAAGCAACTTTCCCTTTCCTTTTCTTTTCTTTTCCTTCATTTTCCCTCAATCCAAACACAGCCTTAGAGTTAAGATACTAGTTTGATATGCTAATAAAGCTAAGAAATTTTTGAGGATTTTTTGTTTCCTCTATTTTGTGATAGGTAGGAGTGGATCCCCCCAAATGCTATGGTGAGTATCTTCTTCCTCCTTAAATTTTTTTTTTAAACTTAATATTCCCGTCAGATTATAAGTCTATCCCTTCAAGTCCTAAGAGTCAAGATTTGTTTTTGATCTTTCGATATTGCATTTTTCTAACTTTCTCTGTAAAAATTCTTCTCTTTATTCGTTGATATAATTTAAGTATTTATCAAATTATATCTTGGTAATATATTGACTTATAAAATTATAATTTTATCTTTGAATTTATATTTGTTATAATATAGAATTTTTTTGGTGGGAGCCTTTGCCTCTGCATTCTGAGAGGGGCGTTGACGCAGATTGGAAAGAAAACTAGGGTTTGTAGTGAAGAATTATGAAAGAAATTAGGATTTTAGAAATAAATTAGAGTTTGGATCTTACATCATGGTGAATCACATACCAACTCTCTCATGAATCACTAGAGAAAAAGATACATGTAGATACACAAAAAAAAAAAAAATGGAAATTGCTAAGTGGGCACACCCACAGATTGCTAACTGGGCACACCCGCTGGGGCGATCCTAGGTGCCAACCCGCGGGTTGTTTTTCGTTGTTTTATTTCCTATTTTGATACTGATATCCCGTGATCCGCTTTTTCAGGAGGAATCGAGCCGGATTTCAAGTCTCTTCGGTCTATAAAACACAGAAATTTAACTGGAGAGGGGATTTTTGGGGATTAGAGGGGACTTTTGAATCGGGGCAGAGTTGGGAGATCCTTTCGGGAAGAGTCCAATTTTTCAGAGTCCAAAAATCCAGAGAGGAGTTCCGCAATTCAGAGAGATCGCAATTCAGAGAGATCGGATCGTCAACGGAGTACATAAACAAAGCTCCACCGCTGCCAGACCCACAAAAATAAAGGGGAATCGAAATCAATCGATCCCCATTCTTGTAATCTCGATTTTCTATTTTGTAATTTTTTTTTTATTGCTGTAATTCAAAGTTAAATTGGCATATAAAGGAAGATTCAATTTTTCGGGCAAACAAGAATTGGCGACCACAGTGGGAGTTTGGGCGGCGCAATCCAATCTTTAAATTTTTTTTTTTTTCGGAGCCTAGGCGTCATCGCCGGGTAACGATAAATAAATGTGAGGCGTCATCGCCCACCAAAATTGACAAGACGTCATCGTCTGTCAAAAAAAAAAAAAATTATGAGGCATCATCGCCCATAAAAAAAAAAAAATTATGAGGCGTCATCACCCATAAAAAAAAAATTATTATGAGGCGTCATCGCCCATAAAAAAAAAAATTATGAGGCGTCATCGCCCATAAAAAAATTTTTTTTGAGGCGTCATCACCCATAAAAAAAAAATGACTAAGACGTCATCGTCTGTCAAAAAAAAAAAAATAACAAAACTGGATACAACTCCAAGATGCAACCCGCAGATGGAATCTTGGGACCCGCGTGGACGCAACCCGCATATGGAAGCGCGGGATGCAACCCGCAGATGGAATCTTGGCACCCGCGTGGATGCAACCCGCATATGGAAGTGTGGGATGCAACCCGCAGATGGAATCTTGGGACCAGCGTGGACGCAACCTGCATATGGAAGCGCGGGATGCAACCCGCAGATGGAATCTTGGGACCCGCATATGGAAGCGCGGGATGCAACCCGCAAATGGAATCTTGGGACCCACATGAACGCAACCCACATATGGAAGCGCGGGACGCAACCCGCAGATGGAACCTGGGTCACCCGCACTTTTCTCCCTCTCTCCCACACAAAAAAAAAAAAATTAATAAATAGGCAAAAAAAAAAGAAAGGGTGTTATCACCCACAAAAAATTGACAAAGTTAAAAAAAAAATAATAAATAATTAAAAAATATATATATATATAATATATATATATATATATAGAAAAAAAAACATGCAGCATGAGTGCTCTACCCATGGGTTGTATCCCACAGATGCACCCGCGGATGCCAAAAATAAATAAATAAAATAAAAAAATTAATTAAAATAAAAAATAAAAAAATATATTTAAAAAAATATAAAAATATAAACAAAAAAAAAGCAAAAAAAATAAAAAATAAAAAAAATAAAAAAAATAAACAAAAATAAACAAAAAATAATAATAAATAAAAATATATTTGCAAGGCCTCATCGCTTACCAAAATAAATAAATGAATAAATAATAAAAAATAAAATGCTAGGCGTCATCACCTATAAAAAAAAAAAAAAATTTAAAAGGCGTCATCGTTTATAAAAAAAAAAAAAAAAGGACATCATTTCAAACAAAACAAAAAGAGAGATAAAGAAATAAAAATGTATATATAAAATAAAATAAAATAAATAAATGATGAATCGCCCAACGCCGCTAAGGCTACGGGAAGATAATAAATTTCTCGTCAACCCCACCATACTGGAGGTAAAAAGTATGAATTACCCAACGCCGACAAGGCTATGGGAAGAGAATAAATTTCTCGCCAACCCCACGATACTGGGGGTAAAAAGTATGAATTGCCCAATGCCGCTAAAGCTACGGGAAGAGAATAAATTTCTCGCCAACCCCACCATACTGGGAGTAAAAAGTATGAATTACCCAACGCCACTAAGGCTATGGGAAGAGAATAAATTTCTCGCCAACCCCACCATACTGGGGGTAAAAAGAAAATGAATTACCCAACGCCGACAAGGCTACGGGAAGAGAATAAATTTCTGGCCAACCCCATCATACTTGGGGTAAAAAGTATGAATTACCCAACGCCGACAAGGCTACGGGGAGAGAATAAATTTCTCGCCAACCTACCATGCTGAGGGTAAAAAGCATGAATCACCCAACGCCGCTAAGGCGAAGGGAAGAGGAAAAGTTTGGCATTTAAGCCCAAATGAAATCCTCGACAACTCACTATGCTGAGGATAATAGCATGGCTAGCCCAACTCAAACGGTAGTTGGTAAAGACAAAATCAAACCCGTTGATAGCTGGGGGTTTGCTAAAAATCCCACGACAAATCTGTCACAACAGTATTCTTATCCGAATATAAGAATACATCACTGCCCTAAGCTGCTAAGGCAAAGGGAAGAGGAAAAGTTTGGCATTTAAGCCCAAATGAAATCCTCGACAACTCACTATGCTGAGGATAATAGCATGGCTAGCCCAACTCAAACGGTAGTTGGTAAAGGCAAAATCAAACTCGTTGATAGCTGGGGGTTTACTAAAAATCCCACGACAAATCTGTCACAACAGTATTCTTATCCGAATATAAGAATACATCACTGTCCTAAGCTGCTAAGGCAAAGGGAAGAGGAAAAGTTTGGCATTTAAGCCCAAGCGAAATCCTTGACAACTCACCATGCTGAGGGGAAGAGCATGGCTAGCCCAACTCAAACGGTAGTTGGTAAAGCCTAATCAAACCCGTTGATAGCTGGGGGTTTGCTAAAAATCCTAATCAGATAAATCTCCTGTCACGTTAAGATTTCACCTCTGACAGTAAAACTTTTCTTGTCATTTTTCTCTAGCAGAACAAGTGACACTCCAAAATATTTGTCAAGTTAAAATCATACCTCTGACATTAAAATTCGAAATCAAACGAGATAAAATCTGACTAAAATCCCCTGTCACGTTAAGATTTCACCTCTGACAGAAAAGAAAATTCACACTTCGTCAAGTCCAACATTACAACCTCTGATGAACGTGTTTTGATGTCGTTAAGTTAAAAAAAAAAAAATCACCTCTGACGAAAATTATCTCTCTATCAAGTTAACATTTACCTCTGATAGTCTGATTCCAAATCTAAATACGTTAACCGTCACCTCTGTTTAGTCAGCTTGTCCCTATCACGACCAGATCCTCTGAATAGGTTGAGTTTCAAGACACGTTTAATATCACCTCTGTCTTTCCCTTATCCGTCATACTAGATGTCACTGAACGGTTAGGATTAAAATGAGCACGTTAGCATAATACCTCTGCTTGTTATTGAATAAATGAATATGTTAACGGTTATCTCTATCGACCAAATCTTTAAAAAAAAAAATAAAAAAAAAAGGTCAATAACCAAAATTAAAGAATCCAAAGTATTTCGAAATTCAGTACGGTTCAATACAGAACTTCGAAAACTTTGGAGGGGGTTATGTAGATACAACAAAAAAAATGGGAATTGCTAAGTGAGCACACCCGCGGATTGCTAAGTGGGCACACCCACGGGTTGCAGCCCGCGGGCGATGCCGCAGGTGCCAACCCGCGGGTTGTTTTCCGTTGTTTTATTTCCTATTTTGATACTGATATCCCGTGATCCGCTTTTTCAGGAGGAATCGAGCCGGATTTCAAGTCTCTTCGGTCTATAAAATGCAGAAATTTAACTGGAGAGGGGATTTTTGGGGATTAGAGGGGACTTTTGAATCGGGGCAGAGTTGGGAGATCCTTTCGGGAAGAGTCCAATTTTTCAGAGTCCAAAAATCCAGAGAGGAGTTCCGCAATTCAGAGAGATCGCAATTCAGAGAGATCGGATCGTCAACGGAGTACAGAAACAAAGTTCCACCGCTGCCAGACCCACAAAAATAAAGGGGAATCGAAATCAATCGATCCCCATTCTTGTAATCTCGATTTTCTATTTTGTAATTTTTTTTTTATTGCTGTAATTCAAAGTTAAATTGGCATATAAAGGAAGATTCAATTTTTCGGGCAAACAATACATAACAGCAAAACACATCTTAATTTCTCAATAATTATCTCTCTAATTAAATTTAGAGTTTACAATCAATATATAGCAAAATCTATGTGCAACAAGATAAAAATAAATCTTTTAAAATTCATAATCCAATCTTATCAAATAACTAAATTCGTAATCTATATGAACTTTTATTTGTGTCTATCAATTTTGCCCCACTTGAAAATATATATCACTGGTGAATGGCAGTAAGAAGAAAGTCATGCATATCCGGATGAAGACGAATAATCTTTCCAACATTTGGTAAACCTTTCCACAAAATGAAACACATATAAGTCACAGATCCGAAATCAAGTATCAACTATCCGTCATTCCCATAGTGGTGGCAATTATAGATGTAGAAGAAGTGGAGTGATGGAAAAATCTAGTGCTGCGAAAAATATCGTGCAGAAAACTAGAGCTCGAGGATCAATTGGAGTAGAACACTGAGGTACGTGTGAATCAATAATAACCAAGCAAATAACAAGTGCTGATGGAATATTCGACTGCAAAGGAATCATAACTAATCTCCAATGAAAACTTGAACGGATTCGTATGGTAAATGTGATGAATATCTACGTTTTCAAAAATGAACCGTGAGTGTTAAGCCCCTAATCATCACGGATCTAGCTGGAAATATCTGTACTCTATTATGTGTATCTGCAATAGACCTGTATGCATCATCGCTAAATACAATTTGCCTACAGATATGTATACACAAATGATGCAGGAAGGATGCAACTGAACCCATAGGTAGATTAGACATATACTATAGAACCAGAGTCTATTGGGAATATGAACATAGACTCGATAAGTTCATAGTTCTATGCACAAAATCGAGTAATTTATGACTTTGTATCAGAGTTATTAACCCATTCATTTTATGTTTAGAGGAACTCTTGGATGAAAAAAAGTCAACACAATTTTCTTTTCATTAAATATAAATATATAAATATTGGATTTTTCATAATTCTTAACATCTTGGTAAATAATCAGGGTTTACTTAACAAAATATGTGCTTAACAAAATATGTGCTGCAGCCATGTGTATGGTATCAAACCAAATACGACCACATAACTCAAAAACTGAATTTTTAAATGCTTAGGGAAATTCTAAATGCACCACCAATTATCTAAGTACCTCCCTTTTAAATACATCTTCTATAAAATTCAAAAATAACTACTTATTCTAAATATAACCCACTATATTCCTTAATTATCCTTATTTTTTATTTTTATCTTTTTTTCTCCCTCCTTTCTCTCTCACTCTTCCTGACCGATCCTATGGCCATCTCCTCTCTAGCCACTCAATCCTGCCAACACCTCCACATCAGTAACCTGATTCCCCATTGGCTTCCTTCCCAACTGCTCGACTATCTCATCCCCTCTCAAAATCCTATCTTCTTTATTAAAATATTTCTAAAAGGGTAATTCTTTTAACAACTTCTAATATAAATTATGAATTCTTTATTTTTTTTTTTCCTTATTGAGAATTATTAGAGTTTGAATCTTTCTTATTTTTGAAGTATTGAGATTATTATAGTTTTAATTTGATAGAGATTAACAAAGAAATATGGTAGAAGAAAAAAGAAAATATAAAATTATAATACAATTGAAGAAGATGGACAAATATTTTTATAAATTATAATAATAAACTTATAATAAAATTCAAATGTTTGGTTTTAGAAATTTGGTGGGTGCATGTAGAATTTTCCAAATGCACCTACCATTTCTCTAAATATCAAATCAAAAAAATTCACTTTTATTATAAATTTGACATTATATTTTATTGATGAATTTATTCACATCTTCTTCAATTTTATTACAAGTTTATATTTTCTACTTTCTTCAATTATGCTTCCTTTTTAATCTCTTACAAGTTAGAACACTAATAATTCTCAATACTCTAAAATTAAAAAAAAAAAATCAAACCCCAATAATTCTAAGTAATAAAAAATATATATAGAATTAAAAAAATTACACAAGAAGTAATTAA